>JAAWVA010000031.1:13188172-13235403 GCA_015227895.2 Colaptes auratus
CATCTTTCTTTGTTTCACTGGCATCTCTGCTATCTGAGTTCCAGTTCTACTTTCTCATTTAGGATCTTCACATGGTACAACTAAACTTTTGTCCTAAATCTACTATCCATGCACTTCAAATTCTCCACAACCCCCTGAATTCTGCAGCCAGTCTGCCTCCTCACTGCTTGTTTCTCACTGCTGATACCCTGAGAGCATAAGTGGACCTTAATGACCCTAACCAGCTTCACATGGGCCCTGTCCTTACCACATGACCAGGAACCTTATTTAAGCTCAGACCTCACCCAAACCCTGACTTATGCTGGAGCTGCACCTGTCTCTAAGCTTTGGTTTTGCTCCTGTTTCCTTGAGCAGATGTTATAGCTTTGTCTCCAGCTGCTCTCAAGTATCCCATGGAGACTTTAATGCTACGGACAAAAATCCATGCTGGTTGCAGACCTGTCTCAGCAATGAAGACCCAGGAGCTGCAGGAAGCCAAACAACTGAGTGAGTACAGCTATGGGGGTACAAATGGCAGCAGTGAGCTTGCAGTTGCTAAAACCTGAAACTAGGTAGAGGTAAGGTACTAAATTACAGCTGAGTTGCTCATAGTGGAATCCAGGATGAAATCCTCTCAATACTTTGTTATTGCCAGAATGAAGTATCTTTGGGCTCAGGCTAATAGGGACTTACTTACTATTGGTCCAGTGCTTAGACTTAGAATGGAATTAACCAGGTTGGAAGAGACCTTTGAGATCATTGAGTCCAACCTATCACCCAACACCATCTAATCAACTAAACCATGGCACCAAGTGCCTCATCCAGTCTCTCCCTAAACACCTCCAGTGATGGTGACTCCACCACCTCCTTGGGTAGCACATTCCAATGGCTAGTCTCCCTTTCTGGGAAGAATTTCTTCCTCCATCACTCCACAGCAACTGAACTTCCCCTGGTACAGCTTGAGACTGTGTCCTCTTGTTCTAGTGCTGGTTGCCTGGGAGAAGAGACCAACCCCCACCTGGCTACAACCTCCCTTCAGGCAGTTGGAGAGAGCAGTAAAGTCTGCCCTGAGCCTCCTCTTCTCCAGGCTAAGCAACCCCAGCTCCCTCAGCCTCTCCTCACAGGGCTGTGCTCCAAACCCCTCCCCAGCTTTGTTGCCCTTCTCTGGACACCTTCCAGCAACTCAATATCATTCCTAAATTGAGGGGCCCAGAACTGGACACAAAGTTGGAAGACTTGGAGCATTTCATAAGATGGCTCAGAAAGAACAGGTGGAAAGTCTCCTGCCTGTTGAGTTGATGAATGTTCTGTTGACTTCTAGAGCACTTCTAGTGGCAACTCATTTCTGTGATCACCACACAAGCTATCTGAGTTGATTTGTATGATTGTCAGCTTTTGAATCATGCTGACATGTCAGCCTCAAGATTTTTCTGCCTGGGGTCAGTACTTGGGTCATGTGGGGTTTCAGGGTGAGTTTGTTTGTTTCCAGCTAGCCTGAGCCACAGGACTGGCAACAAACACTGCAAAACTGAAAACAAAGCAACCCAGTTTGAGGAAATTGAGGGTTCTGTTATTTCAAGGAAGGAAAACACAATGTGACCTGGCATGTTAAGGTGGACAGCTCTGGAATGTGAGTGGGTTATGGCTGTGTTCTGATTGGCAAGTCCCTCCTTCAAGTGATGATGTCCTGACAGCTCCTACTTTAGAAGAAAACAAAGCAGTCAAGGAAGAGGCTTCAAGCAGAAGGCTGGGGTTACACATAAGGATTCCATTCTTTCTTGCAATTCTAACTACTTAATTGCTGCACCCTTGCTCCTTAATCTGTTTCTCTGACAGCTAACTAACACAGAATTAGCCAGTTGGAAAAGACCTCAGAGATCATCAAGTCCAACCTATCACCCAGCTAAACCATGGCACCAAGTGCCTCATCCAGTCTCTTCCTAAACACCTCCAGTGCTGCTCCGTGGGCAGCACATTCCAATGGCCAATCTCTCTTTCTGGGAAGAACTTCTTCCTCACATCCAGCCTAAACCTCCCCTGGTGCAGCTGGAGACTCTGTCCTCTTGTTCTGGTGCTGGTTGCCTGGAAGAAGAGCCCAACCCCCACCTGGCTACAACCTCCCTTCAGGTAGTTGCAGGTAGTTGTAGTTGCATAACAATTTCCACTGCTTCTTGTGTGCTCAGTTCCATTCACAACAAGCTCAAACTTTCTTTAAAGGCTTCAGCCAGTTTCCAAACCTTCTGCAGATAGATGAGAAAGCTAACAAAGCACCCCAAAAGCCGCTCCTGAAATCAGTGATAAAGCCTGAGACAGACATTAAGGTGTTTGCCCCACTTGCAGCTCCTCAATAACACCTTCCATCTGTTATTCAGCAGTGCCACGAGAATGCTAATGACAGGAGAATGGCTTTTGTTAACAAAGGCTTTCATCCATAAACCACTGGAAACTGGCCAGTGTGGTCCCCATCCACAAGAAGGGTCGGATGGAAGAACCTGGAAACTATAGGCCAGTCAGCCTGACCTCAGTGCCAGGGAAAGTGATGGAGCAGATTATCCTGGCGACAATAACTGCGCACCTACAGGAAGGCCAAGGGCTACAGGCTGGGGTCGGAGTGGCTGGAGAGCTCCCAAACAGAGAGGCACCTGGGGGTGCTGATTGACAGCCACCTAAACATGAGCCAACAGTGTGCCCAGGTGGCCAAGAGGCCAAGGCATCCTGGCCTGCATTAGGAATAGTGTGGCCAGCAGGAGCAGGAGGTCATTGTGCCCCTGTCACTGCTTTGGTTAGGCCACACCTTGAGTACTGTGTCCAGTTCTGGGCCCCTCAGTTTAAGAAGGACATTGAGACACTTGAATGTGTCCAGAGAAGGGCAACAAGGCTGGGGAGAGGCCTTGAGCACAAGCCCCATGAGGAGAGGCTGAGGGAGCTGGGGTTGTTTAGCCTGGAGAAGAGGAGGCACAGGGGTGACCTCATTGCTCTCTACAACTACCTGAAGGGTGGTTGTAGCCAGGAAGAGGTTGGCCTCTTCTCTCTAGCAACCAGCACAGAACAAGGGACACAGTCTCAAGCTGCACCAGGGGAAGTTTAGGCTGGAGGTGAGGAGAAAGTTCTTCACGGAGAGAGTTGTTTGCCATTGGAATGTGCTGCCCAGGGAGGGCACCCTGGAGTGGAGGTCGCTGTCCCTGGAGGTGTTCAAGAGGGGATTGGACGTGGCACTTGGTGCCATGGTCTAGTCATGGGGTCTGTGGTGACAGGTTGGACTCGATGATCTTTGAGGTCTCTTCCAACCTTGGCAATACTGTGATACTGTATGGAGTACTGCCTGTTGTGGGGCTTGGCTGAGAGCAGCAATGTGATGCTCTTCAGGTCATAAGGAAGGATCTTGAGTTCAATTGGTTGGGTCTAATGTGGCAGACTTTGTGGCAGCTACAACACTCAGAATTGTTTGCTGCAAGAGCGGTCAGGCATTGGAAGAGGCTGCTCAGGGAGGCGGTGGAGTCACCATCCCTGGAGGTGTTCAGGAAACCTGTGGATATAGCACTTGGGCACAGGGTTTAGTGGCCATGGGGGTGTCGGGTTGAAGGTTGGACTCGCTTATTTAGAGGCCCTTTTCTTCTTCAATGATTCTGTATCTTTATATCGTTTTGAACAAAGACATCAGCCATGTTAATGGGGGCTGGGAAGTGGACAGCCTTCTTTAGACAGGATTTGTGTGCAGAGGGTAGAAGGAGCCCAGAAAAAAAGCCTTCAGAGCTTTCCCAGGATGCACTTTCTCCTTCCTTTGTTGACTTTCATTTTCCTCTTGGATAATGCCAATGATTGGAGTTGGGGAGTGATGACTTCTTGAGCTGTATTCCCTCTCTCTCCCTACTCAATTGATTTGTCAGAATATATATATATATATTTAAAGGAAATAAATCCAAAGCCCTGCAAGGAGAGGCTGAGGGAGCTGGGGTTGCTTAGCCTGGAGAAGAAGAGGCTCAGGGGAGACCTTATTGCTCTCTACAGCTACCTGAAGGGAGGTTGTAGCCAGGAGGGGGCTGGTCTCTTCTCCCAGGCAACCAGCAGCAGAACAAGAGGACACAGTCTCAAGCTGTGCCAGTGAAGGTTTAGGCTGGAGGTCAGGAGAAGCTCTTCCAGAGAGAGTTGATAGCCATTGGCATGTGCTGCCAGGAGGTGGTGGAGTCACCATCCCTGGAGGTGTTCAAGAGGGGATTGGATGTTGGACTTGGTGCCATGGTTTAGTAGTCATGAAGTGTTGGGTGAGAGGTTGGACTTGATCATCTCTGAGGTCTCTTCCAACCACATTGATTCTATGATTCTAAAGTTGGTGCTGGATGTTCTCTATTGCTTGGAAAATATTGAATTGGTTGCACTATGGGTAATGATACAAAAGACAAGTTCTGTCTCCTAAGTTCTTGTATAGCCTCTTTAGGGAACAGTTTGTTTTAATACAGCTCTGGAGTCTGTCACAAGGTGTTGAACAGCATTTTGTGCACCCTGGTAACGTGTGCTAGGACTTGAGTCCAGAAGGCATCAAAAAGTATGTTTGCATGATTGTTAGCAGTTGGGGGGGGTGGGGTGGGGTGGGATTTGGCAGCTGGAGGACTGCTTTGGTTTGTCTAGTGCTAAACTCCCTACACCCCCAAACACATCAGGGTTTTCTTAAAGTCAGAACTGTTCCATTAGGCTGTGAGTCACCTGGAGCCCAGCGCCTGGCAAGACTGCAGGGTGTGAGTGGTGGTTGAAGGATGCGTGGGAACAGGCAAGAGCCTGGGGGTACCTGGGGTGGGCATGGGAACAGCTGAATGCAAGTGAATTCACCTCTTCAGGAGAGCATAATTTCCACCTGAAGAGGAAAGAGGTGGTTAAAGCCACAGGACTGGTGAGCACAGCATGCTCCTTAAATTCTCTGTGCTGAGGTCTGGAAGCCAAAGTGAAAATTCAGAGATTCAGGGGATCATATGGGTTGGAAGGGGGCCTAAACATCATCCAATTCCAAACCCCCCTGCTGTGAGAAGGGACACCCCCCACACACTATCCCAGATTGCTCAAGGCCTTATCCAACCTGGCCTTAAACACCTGCAGGGAAGGGCATCCCACAGCCTCCCTGGGCAATGTGTTCCAGTGTCTCACCACCCTTGCTTTGTAAGAACTTCTTCCTAATCTCCAGTCTGTCTCCCCTTTTCCATCTTAAAGCCATTGCTCCTCATCTTAACAGTACAGGGAGAAAAGGCAAAAGGGCCAACAAGAAGTCCCCTGGATTCAGTGATGCCAGACAACCATTAGATCAGGGAAGGGAAATACCGAAGTAAAGGTTCACCTAAGACTACATCTGCAACTCTGCCTTTGGGGGAGGGAGGGGCTAGTGAAGTGTGCAGTCTTCAGGATGTGATTAGCTGAACCAGAAGAGATGGGGATCTGTGTGTACAGAGGGGATAAATCAGTGTGGTGGGTTGAAATCCACCCTCCAGCCCCCCCCATTAACTTTGCCAGACCAGCTCCGTTGGAAGCGGATGAAAGCCGTATTCACGAGCCAAAACTCCAATCTACAATGGAATGCAATGAATGTGCACCAAATATCCAGGATTTACAATATTTACAGGTATTTGCAATTAATAAACAGCACAGGAACCTCCCTGCTCAAAGACCAAGATAAGCTACTAGCTGCTCCCTTTCTGCCCCCCTTTTATCCCCTGTACAAAAGGGACGAGAGAAAGGAGCAGAGGAATTTCAATACCAAAACAACACAGCCAAGGTCAAGCAGAAGCAAGTTAGTATCTCTCCCAGAGCAAAGAAATGAGAAGAGAAATTGTTTTGGTACAACCAATTTAAGTTCCTTATCTCTCCAGTGGAATTGTTTAGAATTCTCTTTGTTTGCCTTTTTATGCCCAGTAGTGATTTCTTTACATTTTACTGCTTTTCTGTTCAAGATCTGTGGAAAAAAATTTTAAAGGCATAGCCTAAAACTATCACAATCAGCTAAGCAGAGACAAGAGTGTGTTGATCTGAGGAGAAAGGCCCAGAGATCATAGAATCAACAAGGTTGGAAAAGACCTCAGAGATGATCAAGTCCAACCTGTCACCCAACACCTCATGACTACTAAACCATGGTCCAAGTGCCACGTCCAATCCCCTCTTGAACACCTCCAGGGATGGGGACTCCACCACCTCCCTGGGCAGCACATTCCAATGGCTATCAACTCCCTCTGGGAAGAACTTTCTCCTCACCTCTAGCCTAAACATCCCCTGGCACAGCTTGAGACTCTGTCGTCCTGGTTTGGTGCTGGTTGCCTGGGAGAAGGGTCCAACCCCCTCCTGGCTACAACCTCCCTTCAGGTTGTTGTAGACAGCAATAAGGTCTCCCCTGAGCCTCCTCTTCTCCAGGCTAAGCAACCATAGGGCTGTGCTTGAAGCCTCTCCCCAGCCTCATTGCCCTTCTCTGGACATGTTTAAGAGTCTCAATGTCCTCCTTAAACTGAGGGGCCCAGAACAGGACACAATACTGAAGGTGTGACCTGTCCAGTGCTGAGTACAGGGCAGAATGACTTCCCTGCTCCTGCTGGCCACACTATTCTTGATGCAGGCCAGGATGCCATTGGCCTTGGCCCCCTGGGCACACTGCTGGCTCATGTTCAGCTGGCTGTCAACCACTACCCCCAGGTCCCTTTCTGTTTGGCTGCTCTCCAGCCACTCCGACCCCAGCCTTTAGCACTGCATGGGGTTTCTGCGGCCAAAGTGCAGCACCTGGCACTTGGACTCAACAGGATGAGAGAGAGCACAGAGAAAGGGCTTTGTGGTGCAGCTTAAGCCCCAGTTGTGCTTGCTTGAGACCAGAAAATAGATGGTTTGGGTTTGGGGTTTGTGACACATTGTGTTAAAGTGCCTTCCCCTACAAGGCACCCTGCAGATTTTTCCCCACAGAGTAAAAGGCAAAGATGGAATTTGGGCTGCCTGATGATGGATTATTTGTCTTGCTTGAGGGCCTGGCTGCACCAGTGAGTTCTGTGCTTCTGCCACTTGCCATGGGAATGGCACAGGATATAAATACCTGCAAAGGAATGGTTGGACTCCACGATCTCCAAGGTCTTTTCCAACCAAACTGCTTCTGTCACTGCATGCCTGTTTAAAATGAGTTTTACCTCTTACAGCATGTTCTCAGGGGAAATTTGCCTCTGTTCTGCTGGACCTCTGAGGCCTTAAACACTTCTTTATGCAATGGAGCAGCTTCCAGGGCCAAGTCCCACCACCCTCAGCTTCTGCTGGCATCTCCAGGGAATGGAGGTGTTCCAGGCAGTGCCTTGAATGACTGCATGCTCCTCCATTAGGAGGGTGCAGTAATTAATGTTTTGAGAGGGAAGGAAGGGGGAAGGAAAAAAAACAATAGGAGGTCGAAGTCAGTCCCAGTTGGCAAGAGGTTGCATACAAATCTGCTGCTTTCCTCAGGATCTATTACATGAAATCAGTTTTATTTGCATATAAAACAACTTATCTTTTCCCTCATCTGGAGAGAGGTGGTATGAGACTCTTCTCACTTTTTTTTTCCCCCTCCCAAGAATTCACATGGGGATAATTTAATTGCAAAGCTTAACTCTGTCCCTTTCAAAAACCAAACAGAACAGGGGATTTAATTTTTTTTTGTCTTAATATACATTTTTCAGTCATACTCACAAATGGGAACTTGAATAGCTTGCCAGTCTGCAGAGAAGTTGTGCTTAATGCTGTAATGAATTCATGATGCTCCCTGAACTTATTTGCACTCATTAATTGGAAATTCAGGGTTTAGATGGTTTTAAAGGAACCTTATTAATTAGCCTAGATAAATGCCAAAGGACTGCTGCAGAAGCCAGGCCAGCATTCCAAAACTGCTGAACTCCTGAGAGTCCATCAGGACTTCAGTGTGCTTTTCATCACCGAGGTTGGAAGAGACCTCAAAGATCATCCAGTCCAACCTGTCACCACGGACCTCATGACTAAACCATGGCACCAAGTGCCACATCCAATCCCCTCTTGAACACCTCCAGGGATGGGGACTCCACCACCTCCCTGGGCAGCACATTCTTTTTATTTTTCTAATGTATGTTTCTGAACTACTTTTATAAGGTTAAGAGTCAATTTCAACTCTTGGGATGGGATTATGGACCACAAAATAGCAAGACATTAATAGCCTTAATTTATTTGGATAGACATTAGGGGTTTTTTTTTAACCTTAAACTCAACCTGCAGTCATTCCACACCCTTAGCACCCCTAAAACCAGCTCTGTTCCACCCCACCTGCACTGCACCTCACTTCTTCTTGGGGTAGGATTTGAAATGCCTGTTCCATGGTGAGGCCCAGAGCTCCTGGTCTGTTTCTGCATGAAGGTCATTTAGTCAGCTGGGATTTTGTGACCCTGTACTCAGAACTGCTTAGGCCACACCTTGAGTCCTGTGTCCAGTTCTGGTCTCCTCGGTTAAAGATGGATATCGAGACACTTGCATGTGTCCAGAGAAGGGCAACGAGGCTGGGGAGAGGCCTGGAGCACAGCCCTGTGAGAAGAGGCTGAGGGAACTGGGGTTGCTTAGCCTGGAGAAGAGGAGGCTCAGGGGAGACCTCATTGCTCTCTACAACTACCTGAAGGGAGGTTGTAGCCAGGTGGGGGTTGGTCTCTTTTCCCAGGCAACCAGCACCGGGACAAGAGGACACAGTCTCAAGCTGTGCCAGGGGAGGTTTAGGCTGGAGGTGAGGAGAAAGCTCTTCCAAGAAAGAGTAGTTGGCCATTGGAATGTGCTGCCCAGGGAGGTGGTGGAGTCCCCATCCCTGGAGGTGTTCAAGAGGGGATTGGATGTGGCACTTGGTGCCATGGTTTAGTAGTCATGAGGTGCTGGGTGATAGGTTGGACTTGATGATCTTTGAGGTCTCTTCCAATCTTATTGATTCTATGACCTTTTGGCTGGTGGATCTGTGACTGGTGAGCCATTGGCCAAATGAATGTTTACTAGATTGTAGACATGGTGTGTTGGGACATGGCTTAGTGGGCATGGTGGTGTTGGGTTGATGTTTGGACTTGATGATCTGGAGGTCCTCAATGATTCTATGATTCTAGATCAGAACTCAAGGACTAGAAATGTGACCTGTTTACTGAAAGTTTCTAGCTGGCAATGTGTGACTTGCTATCCAGATGGCCAGGGGTTTTTAAAAGCACACTCATTGCAACATGAGGCTGCCCATGACTAGGACACTGCTAACTCAGTAGGGCAGGTCAGGCGTGCCAGGGAACCTTGAAACTCAGGAGTTTGCCACCCTGGTATCTGCCTTTGACTCTGGGGTCTTGCTGACCCAGTGTGGCCAGCAGGTCAAGGGATGGTATTCTCCCCCCTCTACTCAGCTCTGGTGAGACCCCACCTGGAGTACTGCCTCCAGTTCTGGAGCCCCTCTTCCAAGAGGGATCTGGAGGTGCTGGAAGGTGTCCAGAGAAGGGCCAAGAGGATGAGCAGAGGGCTGAGCACCTCTCCTATGAGGACAGACTGAAGGAGTTGGGCTGTTCAGGCTGGAGAAGAGAAGGCTCCCAGGTGACCTCATTGTGGCCTTCCATATCTGAAGGGGGCCTACAAGAAGGCTGGGGAGGGACTTTTCAGGTCTCAGGGAGTGCTAGGACTAGAGGAATGGAATGAAGTTGGAGGTGGGGAGATCAGGCTGGATGTGAGGAGGAAGTTCTTCACCGTGAGGGTGGTGAAGCCCTGGAATGGGTTGTCCGAGGGGGTGGTTGAGGCCCCATCCCTGGAGGTGTTTAAGCCCAGGCTGGATGAGGCTCTGGCCAGCCTGATCTAGTGTGGGGTGTCCCTGCCCCATGGCAGGGGGGTTGGAACTAGATGATCCTTGTGGTCCCTTCCAACCCTGACTGAAACTATGAAAACTATGAAACTGACCCCATCCCTGCCTGTTTCCCTGGAAGATGGCCTCCTGCATCTCACATTTTGGCAGCTCTCTACTTACAGCCTGGGGTCCTGGCACTTCTCAAAGGCCCTCCTTTCAGTGGCTTTCAGGGATGTTGAAGGTGGAACAAAACAGATGTCTTAAGTCATGATTCTGCCCTGGAACTGGCTCCTTTTGTACTTTCACCACTAAACCCACAGTCATAACTCTTTGCCCACAGGATGCTTGTTAGCATCGCTGTTGGACTTGAAAACATCTAGTCCATATGTCAGCTGTGGAAGAGTTTGTGCATGCAGCCAGCTGCTTTTTCTTGCCATCTCTGAAGCTGGGTGCTGCTTCTACCTTTTCTCGTTGTAAAAACAGAGGAGAATTTGGAGTTAGAAGTGAGGCCAGAGAGATCTTTTTTTCCTACATCTTTATTTGGATTGAGTCTGACTTGTTGGGTAATCAAGTGCCTGCCTCTGCTCAAGAAATACTTCAGTACACAGCTAATCCACTGCCTGCAGAGGGTTATGATGCCTCTCAGCCATATGTGAGTGACCTGCTGAAACACATGGTTTTCAAATCTGAGCAAGAATCCAACACTTGAAAAGCAGCTTGTGCAGAGCTCAGCAACACACTGGCTGGCCTGTAAGCCCTTTGCTAGAAATGACTATTGCAGAGAGAGAATGAGGTGGAGGAGCAGAGCAGCAGCAGCAGCACTGGCAGGTTGAGGCTTGAACTTCTGCTCAAATGCCACACAGATGTCCTAGTTCTTCCAGCTTCCAAAAGCCTGGCTTTTCACTCAGGTTGTGCATAATGTGTGGTTGTTTTCTCCTCCCTGACTTTTAGAAGGGAAGAAAAGTTACCCACACTCAGAAGTGTTTTCCTTCCAGCACTAATCTTTCTAACCCATTGGTTGCCTGCAAATCTGATGGAAAAGTGAGAATGTAGAAGATTTCTGGTAACCCCTCCCTATACAAACCTGAGACTGTTGTCTTCATGCTCACCAGTGGCAACAGTGGCCAGCTGGCTGCCCAGCACAGCTCCTGCAGCACATGGCCTGTGCCTTCACCTTCCCTGCAGAGGCAGCTGAGGACATGGAGGGGAGCTGAGGTTACTGCAGGGGAGGAGGGAAGGGTGGGTGTGGAGCTGGGGAGCTGCACTTCAGCTGCAAGCAATCAGTCTTCATTAGTCCTCCTGCGAAGACTTGCAGTCGTTCTTCTCTGTCTTTCCAGAGACCACTTTAATCATCTGGGACAGGGCAGTTAAGGGTCTTGGTCCTGATTGTGCCTCCAGAGGCTGCTCCTTTGCTCAGATAATCCACTGTGCAGTGCAGGAGCACCAGGAACTTGCTAGGGAGCATTAGGAGAATGAATCAGCTGTAACCGTTGTCCTCGCTGGACCACTGAATACTGAAGTGCTTTAGAACCAGTTTCAAAAGGAAAAGAGACATTTCTCAGAGGATAAAAAGTTCAGTGCTAGGTGAGAATAACTCATCACTCTTCTTGAAGCTGTTCAGAAAACATGTAGACATGGAACTTGGGGACATCACAGAATGTTAGCGGCCTGAAGGGACCTCAAGAGATCATCCCCCATGTCAGAGCAGGGTCACCTATACCAGATCACACAGGAACTCATCCAGGCAGGTTTTGAGAATCTCCAGAGAGGGAGACTCCACAACCCCCCTGGGCAGGCTGTTCCAGTGCTCTGTCACCCTCACAGTGAAATAATTCTTCCTCTTCTCTCCATGGAACTTCCTATGCCTCAACTTCCACCATTGCCCCTTGTGTTGTCATTGGGCATCAATGAGCAGAGCCTGGCTCCAGCCTCTTGGCCCTCACCCTGCACGTCTTTATAAACATGAATGAGGTCACCTCTCAGGCTCCTCTTCTCCAAGCAAAAGAGCCCCAGCTCCCCTTAGTCTCTCAGAATCACCAAGGTTGGAAGAGACTTCAAAGATCATCAAGTCCAACCTGTCACCACAGACCCATGACTAAACCATGGCACCAAGTGCCACGTCCAGTCCCCTCTTGAACACCTCCAGGGACAGTGACTCCACCACCTCCCTGGGCAGCACATTCCAATGGCTAACAACTCTCTCTGGGAAGAACTTTCTCCTCACCTCCAGCCTAAACTTCCCCTGGCGCAGCTTGAGACTGTGTCTTCTTGTTCTGGTGCTGGTTGCTTGAGAGAAGAGATCAACTCCCTCCTGGCTACAACCACCCTTCAGGTAGTTGTAGACAGCAAGAAGGTCTCCCCTGAGCCTCCTCTTCTCCAGGCTAAGCAGCCCCAGCTCCCTCAGCCTCTCCTCACAGGGCTGTGCTCCAGGCCTCTCCCCAGCCTCGTTGCCCTTCTCTGGACATGTTCAAGAGTCTCAATGCCCTTCTTAAACTGAGGGGCCAGAGGCCATGGTGGTGTTAACACTTGAACTTGATGATCTTTGAGGGATTTTTCCAATCCAAACCATTCTATGACTCTCTTTGGGCACCCTGAGAAATACTCTGGAAATCCTGAAGAAGGGTTCAGTCTCTGCTGGAAGCTGCACAAGTTTCTGTGGATTTTTGGTTTCCCCCCTTTGGTTTTTGTCATAACTGGGCTTTCTTAGAAGGGTAATTTGATCCTTCCACACTGAAGCGATCCCACTGAAGCAGTGTGTTGTTATCATTTTATCAGTCACCTTCAGATTCCATCAGATTTCTGCAGAAAGCTCTTGTCAAGCCTGACAGGCTTTTCACTCTCATTTGAAACTAATTAGAGGCTCTGCCTTACTTTCATTTCTATGGAAAGCTGGGGCTGGGGAAAATTCAACTACTGCTACAGCCCTGGCCCTGCAAAAACAGAATTGTTAGGGTTGGAAGGGACCCTGAGGGTCATCCAGTTCCAACCCCCCTGCCATGGCCAGGGACACCTCACACTAGATCAGGTTGCTCAGAGCCACATCCAGCCTGGCCTTAAAAACCTCCAGGCATGAAGCTTCTGCCAGCTCCTTGATCAACCTGTTCCAGTGTCTCACCATCTCATGGGGAAGAACTTCTTCCTAACACCTGTGTATCACATGGTAGACACCAAGATGTAAAATGGCTGGTTTTGCATGATGTTTATATGCAATACAGTGAGGCATTTGCCAGTTTGAAGATCCAGCCAAGCACTTGCAGTGCTTCCTTGTGTGCAGATGAACTCATACCGATTCCAAGAACAGTAGAAGAGAATTAAGATTCTGCTGATTATCTATTTCCAATTAAAATATGACTGTGCCATGCATGATAACTTCAAAAGAGGCAAGGCTTTCAAATGTTTGAGGTTGAATGCCTTCAATGAATATTTATGAGCCAAAGACCAATGTCCTGACTTCAGGAGAGTGCTGTGCACTCAGCAGCATCTTCTGTATGCAGCAGGAACATGGATGCTTAACTTAGCTCTCTTCTGCATTTTAATTAAGAGTAGGGCTTGCAACAAAGCTGCAACACTTGGATCAGATGTGAGGGAGTTGTATAGAATCATGGAATGGTTTGGGTTGGAAGGGACCTTGAAGATCATCCAGTTCCACCCACCCTGCCGTGGGCAGGGACACCTCGCACTGGACCAGGTTGCTCAGAGCCTCCTCCAGCCTGGTCTCCAACAGTTCTAGGGATGTCATCTCACAGTGATGAGTTAAAGAAGTGTTTTATTATCTTGGGAGGTGTCATTTACATTTATTTGGTCTTACTTCCAGTCTTCATTGCAGTTGCTTACCAAGTGATAAATAAATCATATGGTGATAGCTCAGCTGAAGGTAAAGCGAGGGAGGCTTTGCTGGTATGAATGGTCAGCATACAGCAGCTGGGTTTCAGTCATTACTCCCTGACATTTCTTCTATCTCAGAGCTGTTAAATAGCATTCTGCTCTGCACAGGAATAACACAGCAGATTGAACCCAAGGGTCATCTAGTCTAAGAGTCAGATGGAGGCCTGTGTCATCTCTTTCAGTAGCAGGTGTAAATATCATCCATCAGTAGAAATCAGGTGAAAACATGTCCTGTCAGCTCCTTGTGCCTAATAGAGATTGGGTTCCAGCTTTGCATATGGCATTTAAGTCACTCCATTCCCTGGGGATAATGGTGTGAAATGGGTTTATCAATATCCATGTCCAGTCCTCTGCAGCAAAAAGAAATCTCTGCCTCCCTTTGGTCTGACCCTTTGCTTCAAGAAGCATCTTGTTCCAGACAGTTGAGCAGTGACCTTTCCCTGAAGGCAATTCTCTGGTTTCTCTGGGTTCAGACCTCTTTGCTTCTTCCTTCCTTACGTTCCTTTCCCAGGTATGTCTGAAATAGTAATCTAAAGAAGATGTGGAGCAGCCTCTTGCACCACCACAGTTGTCAGGAGTCAGCACAAATCAGTCCTTGGCATCCATGGTGTGCCAGGGAAGGTTTGGGAAAGCCGGGGACGTTCAGCACTCCAGCACTGGGGTGAATAACTTTCTCAGCTTCACTGTGCTGCTTGGTGCCAATTTGCAGGGATAGAGATTTCCCTGCTGATTGCAAGAACAGGTTTTTGCTTGACTGGAGAGAAATATTCTTTGAAAGTCTCCCCAAATATTGCCATGTTTAAAGTCTGATGGAAAAACTTCATCTGCTCCATCAATTGCTTCCCAGAGCTGTTTCCTTTCAGAGCTTCTCCTTCCTTAGCTCTCTGCTCTTCTCCTGCTCTTCCTCAGCCTTTCAAACATGGCTCTGTCTTATTGAAGCCACCTGAAACTCTTCTATATCATAGGAGCTTGCAGTCTGCTTGGTGAACTTGTCCTATTTACATTCTTCATGACCATCTGCTGATTGCAGGTGGGATTTGTGCACAGCATTACCTGCAGGTACCGGCAGTCAGCTGGTGAGAAGGTATCTGGGAGATGAGCAGCAGACAGCTGCTTAAATCAGACTGTCAGAGGCTGGAGCTAGATGATCCTTGATGTCCCTTCCAACCCTGACAGTTCTGTGATTCTGTGGAAATGGGTAATAGAGCCTTAAAGCTTCTGAGGCTCCTGTTGACTAGGAGTGTAGTCTGCATGGCATAATGATTGGAAGAGCACTGCATACTGTGTAGATAGTGCTGGAGCCTTCTCCTTCCTGTTCAGGAGTTGTGTAACCTGAAGTGGAATTAAACTGTAGCTTAGCTTGTGCAATAGTGTGAGGGGTCCCTGCCCATGGCAGGAGGGGTTGGAACTAGATGATCCTTGAGGTCCCTTCCAACCCTAACAAATTCTGTGATTCTAAAACTGAAGCAACCTGTTTCTGGCAGAGCTTCCCTGCCAGGGAGGGAGGTTGATCACCCTTTTCTTGTGAGGAAAGGCTGAGAGACCTGGAGCTGTTTAGCCTGGAGAAGTGCAGACTAAGAGGCATCTGAGACCTTAATCTGGAACCACAGCATGGTGCTGATATTGCTGCACAAAGACTCTGCCCATAGCCAGCCCTACAGAGCTGCCCTGGTGTCTTTGTTCACCAGTGACAGTAGCAGGCTTGGTGTCTGCGTAACTGATGGGGTTTATGCTGCCTGTGTCCCAATGGCAAACACAGACCTCAGCTATAGGCTGCTTTACATTGTCCTACTTGCTGCTGCTTCTCAGTGGTAGAGTTGCTCTTCTGCAAAAAAAAAAGAGCAAAAAATTCCCATGTATTAACATCTGAGAGGAGGGGAAAGTGAAGAACTGTTGGTGTTTGTTTGGTAGAGGTTGGTTAGAGGCCTTGAGTGCAAGCCCTATGAGGAGAGGCTGAGGGAGCTGGGGTTGCTTAGCCTGGAGAAGGGGAGGCTCAGGGGAGACCACCTTGTTCTCTACAACTACCTGAAGGGAGGTTGTAGCCAGGAGGGGCTTGGTCTCTTCTCTCAGGCAACCAGCACCAGAACAAGAGGAGATAATCTCAAGCTGTGCCAGGGGAAGTTTAGGCTCCAGGTGAGGAGGAAGCTCTTCCCAGAGAGAGTTGTTAGCCATTGGAATGTGCTGCCCAGGGAGGTGGTGGAGCCCCCTCCCTGGAGGTGGCACTCGGTGCCATAGTTTAGTCATGAGGTCTGTGGTGACAGGTTGGGTTAGGGACTTGATGATCCTTGAGGTCTCTTCCAACCTTGGTGATTCTGTGATAAAGGGAATGCCTGGGCACCAACAGAAAGTTCATGTTGTATTTCCAGAGATAAGATGAGCTGGAGAACCCTCTGAGCATTGGAGATGCTGCTTTGGTGCTGACTGTTCAGGCTTTCTGAACACATAGTTTTGCTCCAGGTATTTCTTGAAATTAAAAATCTTCACAGAGCAAGCCATTATCTCCTAAAACCCCCCAAACCCTAAGGCCATCAGCCCTCTTTTCTCTTCCATAAAAGAAATGAAGTATCAGGGATGACTGAATATTTTCCTTTGAAAGCAGTTTAGCTCAGATTTTCTCCAGGGTATAAAATTGTTGGCTTCTGTAGGCTTGTGCAGGCTGCCAGGATAACCACACTGGTTAGTGAAAACCATCACTGAGGGCTAATGGTTGGTTTGGGGCTGGGGTGGGTTGGGTTGGGGCTGGGATGGTGTTTTTGTCTCTGTAGTTCTTTGCTGGTTTGTCTTCAAATGCCTGGCCTTGAGCTTTGCCAGTCTTAATCATGAAGTTGTTAGGGTTGGATGGGACCTCAAGGATCAGCCAGTTCCAACCCCCCTTGCCATGGCCAGGGACACCTCACACTACAGCAGGTTGCTCACAGCCACAGCCAGCCTGGCTGCAAAAAGCTCCATGCATGAGGCTTCCACCACCTCCCTGGGCAACCTGTGCCAGTATCACAGTATAACCAAGGTTGGAAGAGACCCCAAGGATCATCAAGTCCAACCTGTCCCAACAGACCTCACAACTAGACCATGGCACCAAGTGCCACGTCCAATCTCCCCTTGAACACCTCCAGGGACAGCGACTCCACCACCTCCCTGGGCAGCCCATTCCAATGACGAATGACTCGCTCAGTGAAGAACTTCCTCCTCACCTCGAGTCTAAACCTCCCCTGGCACAGCTTGAGACTGTGTCCCCTTGTTCTGGTGCTGGTTGCCTGGGAGAAGAGACCAACCCTCTCCTGTCTACAACCACCTTTCAGGTAGTTGTAGAGGGCAATGAGGTCACCTCTGATCCTTCTCTTCTCCAGGCTAAACAATCCCAGCTCCCTCAGCCTCTCCTCACAGGGCTGTGCTCAAGGCCTCTCCCCAGCCTTGTTGCCCTTTTCTGGACACGTTCAAGTATCTCGATGTCCTTCTTAAACTGAGGGGCCCAGAACTGGACACAGTACTCAAGGTGTGGCCTAACCAATGCAGAGTCTCACCACCCTCATGGGGAACAACTTCTTCCTAACATCCAATCTGATTCTACCCATTTCTAATTTTGTTCCATTCCCCCTAGTCCCATCATTACCTGACACCCTCAAAAATCCCTCCCCAGCTCTCTTGTAGCCCTCCTATGTCTGCTGTGTGATCTCTTTGAGACCAGAAGGTCTCATTCTTCTGGGAACTGAGAAGATATTTGGAAGGGTGCAGGTATCTTTTGAAGCCTCTTTCTTCATAAGGCTGTCCTGGAAGCCTTATACCACTCAAGTGACACAAGTGACAATTGGAGGGGAGATGTTGATGGGGAAGCATAAGCAGACTCAGAATTCAGTGAACCTGCTGTGTTTTCAAGAGATTTCTTACCAAAAGCCAGAAGCATTGAGCTATGGCACATTATTGATGTCTTATCAATCAGTCTTACATAGAAGAGAATGGAATTAACCAGGTTTGGAAGAGACCTTTGAGATCATAGAGTCCAGCCTATCACCCAACACCATCTGATCAACCAAACCATGGCACCAAGCACCCCATCCAGGCTCTTCCTAAACACCTCCAGGGATGGTGTCTCCACATGTCACCATCCACATGCAGATAGAAGAAACTTTTGGGTATTGAGCCCAAGGGATTCTCACCAAAAAAATAAAGAATCTATCTCTGTTCTGAAGGGTGTCCTCAGCTGGCTAAAAGGTGAAAAGTGTGGAAAAAGGGAGGAATCACAGAATCACTAAGGTTGGAAGAGACCTCAAAGATCATCAAGTCCAACCTGTCACCACAGACCTCATGACTAAACCATGGCACCAAGTGCCACATCCAATCCCCTCTTGAACACCTCCAGTGATGGTGACTCCACCACCTCCCTGGGCAGCACATTCCAATGGCCAATCTCTCTTTCTATGAAGAACTTCTTCCTCACATCCAGCCTAAACGTCGCCTGACACAGCTTGAGACTGTGTCCTCTTGTTCTGGTGCTGGTTGCCTGGGAGAAGAGCCCCAACCCCCACCTGGCTACAACCTCCCTTCAGGTAGTTGTAGAGAACAAGGTGGTCTCCCCTGAGCCTCCCCTTCTCCAGGCTAAGCAACCCCAGCTCCCTCAGCCTCTCCTCACAGGGCTTGTCCTCGTAGGATGTGATTTGGTCTCAGCCAGCAGAGAAGGTCACAGCTCAGGAGGAAGGGAGGCTAAACCTGAATTCACACCGAGATTGGTGGTGGAAGGCTGATTGAAAGTTTGGTAACTGGCAAATTCTGAGCCTTCCTAGGAAAGGTCAAGATAGTTAAGCAGGGGGAAAAAAACCAAGGCTCCTTCCAATCCTGCTGACTGACTTTCTTTTTTCCCAGCTGGGGGAAACTAAGTTGCAATTGGTGCAGTGCCAATAAATTACCAGAATTGCCCCGAGGACAAATTCATCCTTGGTGTGACTGCTCACCGAGCTGCTCTGGCACTGGGGACTGATTTCATTCAGCCTTCCTGTAAGTTATTCTTCTGAACTCTAACAAGCTCTGCTCTGAGCCATCTGAATAAAACAATACATTGGAATCAAAACCAAATATTAATAAAGTAGATCTTTCAGATACTTCGCTTGCAAATAATTCATTGCCCTGAATTAGTTTTCTCTGATCAATTAGGAGTCTGCCAGGTACCAGCCAAGGATAATTTCACAGCAGGAGCAATTTTTGGGGTATTTTTAAGAGTGTGCAGAAGCCATTTCTTTAAAATTGCTCCTCCAACCCACAGGGCCAGGGCTAAACCCTCCAGTGACACCAGGAGCAAGAACATGTTGACTCAGGACTACTCTAAGCCTAGGTGTGTTGTTTGGTGGAGCACCATGAGTATTTGGGCTTATGGGCAAAACAGAGTCTTGTATCTGCAGGACAGACCCATCTGGAACATCTTCCTTATGTGGAGAGACTGAGGGAGCTGGGGCACTTTAGTTTGGAGAAGACTGAGGGGTGGCCTCAATGTTTGTAAAGGGTGAGTGCCAAGAGGATGGAGCCAGGCTCTGCTGGGTGATGCCCAGTGACAGGACAAGGGGCAACCAGGCTGGGGAGAGGCCTCGAGCACAAGCCCTGTGAGGAGAGGGTGAGGGAGCTGGGGTTGTTTAGCCTGGAGAAGAGGAGGCTCAGGGGAGACCTCATTGCTCTCTACAACTGCCTGAAGGGAGGTTGTAGCCAGGAGGGACTTGGCACCAGAACAAGAGGACACAGTCTCAAGCTGCACCAGGGGAGGTTTAGGCTCCAGGTGAGGAGAAAGTTCTTCCCAGAGAGAGTTGTTAGCCATTGGAATGTGCTGCCCAGGGAGGTGGTGGAGTCCCCATCCCTGGAGGTGTTCAAGAGGGGATTGGATGTGGCACTTGGTGCCATGGTTTAGTCATGAGGTGTTGGGTGATGGGTTGGACTTGATGATCTTTGAGATCTCTTCCAGCCTTGGTGTGGTGATTCCATGAAGTTTGAGGCATAGGAAGTTCCATGGAATCATGAAGAATAATTTTTTCACTGTGAAGGTGACAGAACACTGGAACAGGCTGCCCAGGGGGTTTGTGGAGTCTCTTACTCTGGAGATATTCAAAACCTGCCTCGATGTGTTCCTGTGTGATCTGGTGTAGGTGATCCTGCTCTGGCAGGGAGGGTTGGACTGGATGAGCTTTTGAGGTCTCTTCCAGCCCCTGACATTCTGTGACTGTGATCTGCAGAGACAAATAGGAGTGCCTACAGCTTCCACAGCAATAGCTGATACCTGCTTTAACAGGATGGTGCAAACCCCTTTTATAATCAGTGCAGAGAGAGGACCAAAGTAACCCAGAATACCCACGGGGTGACCTGACCCATGTCACACACACATTGTTTATGCAGTTCTTGATGGATGCTACTTATTAGTCTTTAATGGAGGGCTCCTTGGTCTGACCCAGTTTGTTCTTGTGAGCTCAGGTCTGTGGACAGTTAATTGACAAAGCAGTTGGCACACATGTTGTTTGAATTCTCACCTCTCTCTGGAATTTGGGTATTTGATATTCTCTACTCACATGCAGTAATGCCTCGTTAGCCTGGGTCGCTGCTGGGGATGGTCACCTTTTACTTGAAGGATTTGGAGCCCAAAAGCCATTCCCTGAAGGGGAAGACGACAGAGCAGCCAGCTGCAGGCTGGGTTTCTGCATTGACATCCACCTCCAGCCTCTGCTGCTAGACTGGTAATGCACCTAGGAATGCAGAAGGGAGCAGCAGGAGAAGCTTCCCTGCAGTGCTGGGTAGCAGGACAGTGGCTTCTGATTTACCTCAAGCCTCTGAAAGCTTCTTCAGCTGAATCCATAGCTAGGATGTCTTGGGGTGGGGTGTTGTGTCATGTGAAGAGCCTTGCTTTTAGACCACATCTTTTTCTGTAATGCTTAGTTTCATAGTTTCAGTCAGGGTTGGAAGGGACCACAAGGATCATCTAGTTCCAACCCCCCTGCCATGGGCAGGGACACCCCACACTAGATCAGGCTGGCCAGAAGCCTCATCCAGCCTGCTCTTAAACACCTCCAGGGACGGGGCCCCAACCACCTCCCTGGACAACCCATTCCAGGGCTTCACCACTCTCATGGGGAAAACTTCCTCCTCACCTCCAGCCTGAATCTCCCCACCTCCAGCTTCAGTCCATTCCCCCTAGTCCTATCACTACCGGCTGCCAGAGGTTTCTCAAACTCCCCTCTGTGCTAATTTGTTTTCACAAACTTGGCCTCACTCCTCGTGGGTGCTTGGGGTATGAAATTGTGCAGCAATGGTTTTGTCTCTGCCTTTTGAGATTCTGTGAAAAGCAAGGAAAACCCCAACCCCCCCACACCCCCTCTCCCTACCAACCCAGCTCCCTTGGAAAAAAAAAGAGAGAATAATTGTCAGGGTTGTTGCAGTTCCAGCTTTCAGTAATTCCAGCTGCAATTACAATGATTAGTGTGCAATTTACTTAATGAACAATGCTCAACATAAATGCTGCAAGAACCCACCAAATGAAAATGGCTGTGGTGTAGGACTCAGAAGGCTTTCAGTCAGCATCTCAAAGGACTCTCCTGTCCCACCAGGTTTCAGACATTTTATGGAGGGTTCCCAGGCTTCTGGCCATTCTCCACCTGAAGTATTAGCATTTGCTACAAACTTATGAGAAGTCTCTGCAGGTGAAGCATGCCTGAAGAAAACTTGCTCTTCATAGCCCTGAAGAGAGAGGCTTAGGGGTGTTTCATAGTTTCAGTCAGGGTTGGAAGGGACCACAAGGATCATCTAATTCCCAACCCCCCTGCCATGGGCAGGGACACTCCACACTAGATCAGGCTGGCCAGAGCCTCATCCAGCCTGGGCTTAAACACTTCCAGGGATGGGGCCTCAACCACCTCCCTGGATAATCCATTCCAGGGCTTCACCACTCTTGGTGTTGGTTCCTGAGAAGCCAGCAGTGCCCTCATGCAGCCCAGAAGGGAGCTGGGGGCAGGTGTTGAACTGTTAGAGGGTAGGAGAGTGCTGCAGAGGGACCTTAACAGGCTGGACAGGTGGGCAGAGTCCAAGGGCATGAGATTCAACACATCCAAGTGCCAGGTTCTACACATGGGCCACAACAACCCCTTGCTGTCTACAACTACCAAAGGGAGGTTGTAGCCAGGTAGGGGTTGGTCTCCTCTCCCAGGCAACCAGCAGCAGAGCAAGAGGACACAGTCTCAAGCTGTGCCAGGGGGAAGTTTAGGCTGGCGGTTAGGAAGAAGTTCTTCCCAGACAGAGAGATTAGCCATTGGAATGTGCTGCCTGGGGATGTGGTGGAGTCCCCATCACTGGAGGTGTTTAGGAAGAGTCTGGATGGGGTGCTTGATTAGATGGTGTTGGGTGATAGATTGGACTCGATGATCTCAAAGGTCTCTTCCAACCTGGTTAATTCTATTCTATTCGTGTGCTGGGTTGCATCCCAACAGAGCTAGAGAGAGGGTTCTGCCCCTTTACTCTGCTCTTAATCCTGAAGAGATGTGGGCTCACCAGTTATTCTTTTCATTTTTAGCCCTAAAGCAGGGAGCCATGGCTGCCTGATACTTGTGTTTCTGCCTGTGCATGCAGAAGAGTGCTGACCCAGGGAGGAAAGGTTTGGGCTCTGGAATCAATACTGAGCACTGAAGTAGCTTTTAGATGCTCAGCTCCTGCTGTGCTTGGTCTAATTTGCTGCTTGTTGAAATCCCTTTTTAAATGCTGCTGGAGGAGTCTGCTTTATCTCAGCAAGAAACCTAGGGAAGCTGGTAGTTGAAAATAATGGATCATCAGGAAATAAATGTAGGGATAATGCATGCAGGGGAAACTTCAGCCATGAAGCTTGTTCTGGAGGAAGGTGAGCCCACATCTCTGCTCATTTTTGGTTGTTTCCTTTTTACTGTTGGAAACAAAATCACCCAACCAGTCTGGGGAATGATTTGGTGTAGTGGTTACACTTGAATTTTATGTCTGTAATCCCTGAAAGACTTCATTCATTTCATAGAATCAATAAGGTTGGAAAAGACCTCAAAGATCATCAAGTCCAACCTGACACCCAACACCTCATGACTACTAAACCATGGCACCAAGTGTCACATCCAATCCCCTCTTGAACACCTCCAGGGATGGTGACTCCACCACCTCCCTGGGCAGCACATTCCAATGGCTAACAACTCTCTCTGGGAAGAACTTTCTCCTCACCTCCAGCCTAAACTTCCCCTGGCCCAGCTTGAGACTGTGTCCTCTTGTTCTGGTGTTGGTTGCCTGGGAGAAGGGTCCAACCCCTTCCTGGCTACAACCTCCCTTCAGGTAGCTGTAGACAGCAATAAGGTCTCCCTTGAGTCTGCTCTTCTCCAGGCTAAACAATCCCAGCTCCCTTAACCTCTCCTCACAGAGCTTGTGCTTGGGGGCACAGAGATAAGCATTCATGCTTGAGCTTTCAGAAGTGGTCCTTTGGGAGAAAGTCTCCCTGCTTCTAAGCTCTCTTCACACACTGGGTTTCACTTTTTCTTGGCAGCTTTGAGAAGGGTCTCCACAAAGCCTGGCTGAGCTCTACCTGCTCTGTCTAGCAGTAAAACATCTCCAGTCCTTGCCAAAAACCCACAGCAGTCAGTGTGCTGCTTTGGCAAACTGATGCATGCAGCAAACGTGAATGTGCTGCCCAGGGAGGTGGTTGAGTCACCAACCCTGGATGTGTTTGGAGGTCGTTTGAGTGTGGTGCTTGGGCATGTGGTTTAGGGTGAACCTTGTGGAGCAGGGTTCTGGGTTGGAGCTGGTGATCCTGAGGCTCTTTTCCAACCTGAATATTTCTGTGGTTCTGTGAATGTTGGACAGGAATCCCAGAAGGAGAGAGAGAGAGAGCCCTTGACCTTTGGAGAGGAGAACATTTTGGTCAGTGAAGCTTCCTCTCACCCTGCTCTTTGGCAGCCTCCTTTTGAAGGGAGCAGGCAAAAACCAGGGTAATGCATCAGCCAGTTAAACTGAGAGCTTCAAAAGCTCCTGCTGCCTGCCTCCATTCACTGCTGGAGCAATAATTCCCCATGAAAGTGGTCCAAAGAAATGTTGAGCTGATAGTGCTCATTTCAAATGCAACGCTGCTAGCAAAACCCCTCTGGTTTGTGAAGTCCTTTCATGACATTGATAAGGTTCTTTGCCTTCCTGAAGGAGCTCTCAAGTGGCTGGGAATGAATTTAGCAGCTCCTACCTTGCAGTTATGGGCAAGAATCTAGATGTGTAAGTGCTTCAGCAAGAGGCATTTTAAGAACAGGCTGTGCCTTGATTCGAGTGAGTCCTCTGCCTTGCCTCTCTTCCAGACTCCTTGGGGTGGTTAAAGGTGCAAACTCAACTGCGAGTCACTGGTATGGTCATTTGGGAGTTAATTCCCTTTTGTGCTTTGGCAAGTCCATACTGATGTGTTAAGGTAGGAGAAACTCTCCCAGGAGACTCATCCCAGTCAGAGCAGCCATATGTCAGGGCAGGATACGAAAGAGTGGCTTACAGAACAACATTTTCAGAACAAGAGGACACAGTCTCAAGCTGTGCCAGGGGAGCTTCAGGCTGGGTGTGAGGAGGAGATTTACACAGAGAGAGTGATTGCCCATTGGAATGTGCTGCCCAGGGAGGTGGTGGAGTCACCATCACTGGAGGTGTTTAGGAGGAGACTGGATGGGGTGCTTGGTGCCATGGTTTAGTTGATTAGATGGTGTTGGGTGATAGGTTGGACTCAATGAAATTCAAAGGTCTCTTCCAACCTGGTTTATTCTGTTCTATTTTTTGCTATCCACAGGGGTGCAGCTCCCTTCTTACATCAGCCAGACAATGCCTCCTCCACCTTTCTATTTCTCTGTAAAGAAAGGATGGAAGAGCTCTTCCCTGCCTTGTGAGGGCACAGGGAAGCTTACAGGCTGTGAAGTTGTTCTGTTTTTCCTGAGACAGAATCCCAGGCCAGCTATGGTCTGTAGGTCATTAACAGTTTGGAGTCAACCAGGGCAGCTAATGCAAGGTGGATACAGGATAAGGTCATGGATAAGGTGGATAAAGGTCATTATAAGAGGTGACTTAGAGGCTGGAGAGCCTCCTGCTCAGGCTCCTCTTTCTGCTGCTCCCAAAGGCTGCCTTCCCATTAATGGTGACCACTGTGCATTTGACTTGGTCTAACTTATATTTGGGTTGGTTTGGCTGTTCCCTTAAATCTGTTTTCATTTCAACCTGAGGCTCTCCTCTCCTTTTCCCAGATCCCCTTCCTGGCTGGAGAGGGATCATGGAGTGCCAGGACAACTGCTAGTTTAGATCTGGGGTCTGGGCTAACAGTAAACAGAACTCCTTGTGTATGGCACAGACTGAGGAGGGACAGCAGCAGCTCTGTTAGAGTGCCTCCTTCTGACCCATCCAGGCAGAGTCTCTGGAGTCTCAGCAAGGGCTGCCTGTCTCTGCTTTGTCTCTGCAAGGCTGTGGTGGTTCTACACAGGAAAGGTTTCTTCTAAACACTGGAAAAACAGTTGAAGGACTCTGTGGGTTCTGTGGTTTGTAAGTACTACTTTCTCATGCTCTTCACTGAGGTGTTCACCATACCTTCTGTGTACAGGTGCCTGGCAGCTAGAAATATTGCTCTAATTAAATGACTTTTGACTGGGAGAATTCAGCTGCTTTGTGAAGGGAAGGGTCTGAAGCAGCCCTGTGATCTGCTGGCATTTTAATACTGCTCTGCTTTTCCTGAAGTAATTACCCAGCCTCGGAGAAAACATTTAATTTTCAAGTACATTCATTTGTCTTAAGGCTTTAGAGCAGCCTTATTACTGCACTGCCTTCAGCTGAACAAATGGAAAATTGTGTCCTAATCAGCCCAGATCAGGACAGTTTTAGATTTAGGGAGCTCTTGCCTGTTAATGTGTGAATGTGATTTGAAGCTTGCTGTAAAGGGCTTTTACCTCCTGCACGGAACATAATAGGAAAGAAAATGGTTTTGATTTCAGATTGGAAGAGAATTGGGAGAACAATTCACTTTGGTTTAAAGTTAAAGGCTGGTGGAGTCCTTTTATTTATTTTATTTTAAAACCCCTCTTTCTTTTCAAAGTGGGGGGAAATGGAAAAAGTCAAAGTGGCCAAGTAGAAGTTCAGGATCTCACGTAATATAGGATCTCTGAGATCAGGATGCTCCCAGCCTGGGGAATATGAGTCCATGGAATGCAGGATAATGGAAATAATGATTTCCAGAGCTCTGGTAGCTTGTCATCATCTCCTGTCTCGTCGCTGTCAGAACCAGGATTTGCATGGAGAGCAGTAGAAGGAGCGAGACAGTGCAATATCTGAATCGGCTCCGTCGCAGTGATGCGATCCAGCCAGAAAGAGCAAAGCTAAAGGGCAGCTGTACCCATCTGCATGTTCAGCTGTTCCACTTTTCACCTGTGTGAGTCATTGGCTTTTTCAAACTTCAGACTGAATAAAGCAAAACCTTGAAATAAAACAGTTTAGAACCATGGAATCATAGAACTGTTTTGGTTGGAGAAGACCTTTGAGATCACTGAGTCTAACTGGTCTCTAATTCTGCCAGGGCTGGGGCTACACTCTGTCCCTCAGAACCACATCTCTGCACTCTTTAAACTCCTCCAGGGATCATAGTAGTATCATAGTATCAGTCAGGGTTGGAAGGGACCACAAGGATCATCTAGTTCCAACCCCCCTGCCGTGGGCAGGGACACCCCACACTAGATCAGGCTGGCCAGAGCCTCATCCAGCTTGGGCTTAAACACCACCAGGGAGGGGGAGTCAGCAGCCTGTTCCAGTGTTTGAGAACCTTTTCAAGGACGAATTAGCTTCTACTATCCAGCCTAAACCTCCCCTTATGTAACTTGAGGCTGTTTCCTCTTGCCCTATCACTTGATCAAGCCAGTTTCATGAATGAGGGAAACATTCTTCCTCAATGGACAAAGCAAGAGTGAGGGTGGGGAAGTAGGTAGCAGAAAGCTGGTCAGCTGAGAACACAAATCTGTTGTCTGTATTTTGTCAGAACAGACACCATCATCCATTCCTTTCACTGCTACAGTCCTTGGAGTGAAAGCCCAACAGCAGCTGTATGCTTGGCAAGACTGGTGGTGGCATTCCAGTTGGAAGAGGTTAATGCTCTCAGTCATGAACAGGATCCTTACCCAGTGCAGCAGGTAGACCTTCTCCCCACTGTAGGATCATTTACAGAGGAAAGTGCAAGCACAAGAACCTGTTATAGCTCCACCAAACCTCTCAGTAATGCAGACTACACAGAATTGTGAACTGCTTTTGGTTGGAAAAGGCCTTGAAGATCAGAGAGCCCAACCGTTATCTAATTTCACCAAGTCCTGCTCCAAACCATGCTGCACCTTGCTGTTTCCAACACCAGCTCAGGGGCCAGAGCAGCTCCTAGCAATATCTGACAGAGTAGAATGTCTCAGCAGCAGGCAACCCACTGTAGTGTTGTAGCTGCCAAACAGTCACCTTCAGAATAGAATAGAATTAACCAGGTTGGAAAAGACCTTGGAGATCGAGTCCAACCTATCACCCAGCTCCATCTAATCAACTTAAACCATGGCACCAAGTGCCCCATCCAGTCCCCTCTTAAACACCTCCAGGGATGGTGACTCCACCACCTCCCTGGGCAGCACGTTCCAAAGGCCAATCTCTCTTTCTGGGAAGACCTTCTTCCTAATATCCTTCTCATGGCTGTGAGGCTGAGCACTGCTGCAGGGAAAAGAGTGGCTTTGGTTCAGTGTGTACCCAGAAGAGATCTGGCACCCTAACTCCCAGAGCATCTTCTTGAACTGCCCGAGTGAGTCAAGGCTCAGATGGGACAAGCTCTTTCCCTTCGTTGAAGAGCTTTCACTGCCCCCCTGTAAGCCAAGGGGAGGGAATCCCCAACCCTGTGCTCTTGTTTAGCAGTCACACCTCAGCTGAAACAGTAAGATTTACACACCCTGCCCCACAAACTGCCCTCAAGCTCAGAGCCCCCATCCATCAAGGACACCTGTAGGGAAGCCTCCAGCCACTGTCTGTGTACATAAGCAGTCCTGGCACTTCTTCCTGCAGGTTTTGGTGATTGAGTACAACAGCAGGAGAGGCCAGATGGGCTGCATGTAATTCCCCTAATCCATGCTGGAGATGGGCATGTTGGATGAGCTGCTTAAGATAGACCTAGAGATACTTTCTGTGAAGCATGCTGTCCGCCTTTGTGGCATCCTCTGTTCATGTTTCTAGCCGTGGAAGTCATCAGTACAATTAATGCAGTTTAGATGGGTAATGAAAAGTCCTTTATTCTCCTCTACACTGGCACGTAATTTAACCTGTCAGCAGTCTGCACTACAGAAGGGCTGTTTCTGAAATTCCTGGCTCTAGGACTTGCTGAGGCACTTATGGAAATGTACTTAAGTGCCAGTGAGTCAGCAGTCAGGGCTGAAACTCATTTCTAGGAACTCGGTGATTTGCAAGGCTTGACTTCCAAGCCTAGGGCCTGGCACACCAAGAGAAGGAGCTCAAATGCAGCTCCCAGGTGCTTTTCAAGGGGAAGCCACAGTAAGCAAACAGTCTCTTGAGACATTCCTGCACTTGCCATTTAAAGCCAGAGGGGAGTGCAGAGGTGCTCCATCTCAGTCATGTTTTCTTTGGGGTCATGCTTTCTTCACTGAGGGTGAGTCCAAGGATCTCACTGAATGTTTAACAGTACAAATCACAGAATCACCAAGGTTGGAAGAGACCTCAAAGATCAGCAAGTCCAACCAGAGGAGAGAGACTTGGGGGTGCTGGTGGACGAGAAGCTCAACATGAACTCTCAATGTGCACTTGCAGCCTGGAAAGCCAATCAGATCCTGGGCTGCATCAGGAGAAGTGTGGCCAGCAGGTCAGGGAGGTGATTCTCCCCCTCTACTCAGCTCTGGTGAGACCCCACCTGCAGTACTGCATCCAGTTCTGGAGCCCCTATTACAAGAGGGATCTGGAGGTGCTGGAAGGTGTCCAGAGAAGGGCCACGAGGATGATCAGAGGGCTGGAGCACCTCTCCTATGAGGGGCAGACTGAAGGAGTTGGGGCTGTTCAGGCTGGAGAAGAGAAGGCTCCGAGGTGACCTCATTGTGGCCTTCCAGGATCTGAAGGGGGCCTACAGGAAGGCTGGGGAGGGACTTTTCAGACTATCAGGGAGTGATAGGACTAGGGGGAATGGACTGAAGCTGGAGGTGGGGAGATTCAGGCTGGACATGAGGAGGAAGTTCTTCCCCATGAGAGTGGTGAAGCCCTGGAATGGGTTGTGCAGGGAGGTGGTTGAGGCCCCATCCCTGGAGGTGTTTAAGCCCAGGCTGGACGAGGCTCTGTCCAGCCTGATCTAGGGTAGAGTGTCCCTTCCCATGGCAGGGGGGTTGGAACTAGATGATCCTTGTGGTCCCTTCCAACCCTAACTGAAACTATGAAACTATGAAACCTGTCACCACAGACCTCATGACTAAACCCAAGTGCCATGTCCAATCCCCTCTTGAACACCTCCAGGGATGGGGACTCCACCTGGGCAGCCCCTTCCAATGGCTAACAACTCTGAGGACCATTCCTGTTCTTTTTGGAGCCTTTAAATGTGGAGTGACTTTGTGTGGTGTATTGTCAGCGTTTTAACAAGGGCTGGTATCAGCTCCAGGCAGTGCTGTGTGTGCAGGGTGGATTTAGTGGTCTTGAAATCCTAAGTAATCAAATGAGAATCCAGGAGAAAACGCAGGCTGCTCCAGCAGCTCTCTGTGCATGTGCAGAGTTGGAGGAAAGCTTGGCATTTCAGCAGACATTTCATCTGCTGCTGCTAGAACACCTGAAGCAAGGCAGCTGGAAATGATTTCTGATCAGGGCCTAAAGAGACCATTCACATTTGATCTGGAGAAGACAGTTTCAGTGGTTGCCTTGGATGTGATTACTGAGTTCAGAGAAATAAACAATTTAACCAGGACACCTTTCCATCTGCTTTTGTTTTGGTGAGGGTGATTTAGGCTCTTATTAAATCACCTGTTAGTAATCAAGTGAGGACAGACAGGAGGGTAAACATGCTGGAAATTAACATCAAAAGCATTAAGGAAGGTTCCTTTCATTTGTGTTTTGTGGGTTGCAGAATCCGGCTTTTATGCTGCAGCAAACCAGGAGAGACTCTGCTCTACAGAATCAAATGACTGCAGTGGACTTGCAGAGGGATCTGGACAGGCTGGACTGATGGGCTAAGGTCAGCTGGATGAGGTTCAACAAGGCCAAGTGCTGGGTCCTGAACTTGGGGTCACAACAACCCCATCAATGCTCCAGGCTTGGGACAGAGTGGCTGGAAACTGCCCAGCAGAGAAAGACCTCGGGGTACTGGATGACAGCAGCTGAACGTGAGTCAGTGTGTGCCCCAGGCCAGCATCCTGGCCTGGATCAGCAGTGGTGTGGCCATCAGGACAGGGATTGTGCCCTGGACTAGCCTGGAGAAGAGGAGACTCAGGGGTGACCTTATTGCTCTCTACAACCATCTGAAGGGAGGTTGTAGACAGGCAGAGGTTGGTCTCTTCTCCCAGGCAGCCAGCACCAGATCAAGAGGACACAGTCTCAAGCTGCACCAGGGGAGGTTTAGGCTGGAGGTTAGGAAGAAGTTCTATACAGAGAGAGTGATTGCCCATTGGAATGTGCTGCCCAGGGAGGTGGTGGAGTCACCTTCACTGGAGGTGTTCAGGAGGAGACTTGAGGGGGTGCTTGGTGCCATGGTTTAGTTGTTTAGGTGGTGTTGGATTGGTTGATAGGTTGGACTCGATGATCTTGAAGGTCTCTTCCAACCTGGTTTGTTCTATTCTGCCCTGCCCTGCCTTGCCCTGGTCTGCCCTGGTGAGGCTGCACCTCAAACACTATGTCCAGGACTGGTGTCGGCAGCATAGGAAGATCACAGAGCTGTTGGAGTCCAGAGGAGGCTACAAAGATGATGCAAGGGCTGGAGCACCTCTGCTATGAGGACAGGCTGATGGAGCTGGGGGTATTCAGCCTGGAGAAGATTCTGGAGGGCCTTAGAGCTGCCTTCCAGTACCTGAAGGGATCCTACAGGAAGGATGCAGAGGGACTTTTCCTGAGGGTGTCTAGAGACAGGACAAGAGGGAATGGTTTGAAGCTGAGGGAGAGCAGGGTTAGGCTGGAGCTTAGGAAGAAGTTCTTCAGTATGAAGATGGTGAGACTCTGGAATAGGCTGCCCAGGGAGGTTGTGGCTGCCGCCTCTCTGGGGGTGTTGAAAGCCAGGTTGGATGAGGCTTTGAGCAGCTGAGTCTCGTTGAGAGGTGTCCCTGGCCATGGTGGGGAGGTTGGAGTGGATGTTCTCTGAGGTCTCTTCCAGCCTGAGCCATTCTGTGATTCTACGAAAATACAACAGAGAAATAACATAACAATGCCAGAACCCCTTGAAAAAAGGGTTTGTTGTCACTGTCTGCTTCTCCCCCAGTAACATGATGAGCCTGTTCCTCGTGGTGTCTGCTCACTGTGGCTCTCAGAGCAATGCCTCTTGGAACTGCTGTCATCAAGGCCATGTGGAGTTGAATTATGAAAACAAAGCTGTTGCATAGCATGCTCTAAATGCCAGGGCTTCCACTTAGGAACTGATGTCATTTGCATTCCTTTTAATAAATGAGGTGTTTAATTACATTATAAATGTAATCCCTAATTGAAGCATCTTCTCCCAGTGGCCATAACTCCATGATGTCTTCACAGGAGCTACCTAGAAGTAGATGCATGCTGCTGCAGGAGTGGGAGCCTCACTAATCAGCACTTAAACATCATTCTTGAGTGTCTTTGCAACTTAATGAGCTTTCTCCTGGGGCACCTCTTAGGAGGTGCTGTAGTGTGCTGACTTTTGCTCTTGTCCTCCACTCGTGGCCATTTGCATGTCTGCACTCCTGTCTTTCATAGCTTTTGTTTTGCAGCCCTGGCTCCTCACTGGAATCTCCACAGCATATAAAGGTCCCCGTTGGCAGGTATTTCATAGCAGTAGTGGAACTGGTTTGCTCTAAACCTGTTTAACTGGCAAAATACATCTCTGTTTATTTATTCATTTGTTTTCTGGGGCTATTAAGTGGGCTCTGATGCATCAGCTGGAAAAGACCTTCAAGATTGAGTGCAAGCATCGACCCAACCCCACCGTGGCCGCTAGACCGTGTCCCAAAGGGCCATGTCCACACATTTCACAGTATCACAGTATCACCAAGGTTGGAAGAGACCCCAAGGATCATCAAGTCCAACCTGTCCCAACAGACCTCACAACTAGACCATGGCACCAAGTGCCACGTCCAATCTCCCCTTGAACACCTCCAGGGACGGCGACTCCACCACCTCTCTGGGGAGCCCATTCCAATGACGAATGACTCGCTCAGTGAAGAACTTCCTCCTCACCTCGAGTCTAAACCTCCCCTGGCACAGCTTGAGACTGTGTCCCCATCTCCTGGGCAGCCTGTTCCAATGCCTGACCATTCTTGCAATGAAGACATTTTTCCCAATATCCAACCTAACCCTCCCCTGGTGCAACTTGAAGCCATATTCTCTTGGTCTTTCACTCGTTCCCAGGGAGAAGAGACCACCACCACCACCACCTCGGTTTCCTTGGGAGACATCCAAAGGTTAATTCAAGCCCTTATATATGTATCTGATAGCTTGCAGGAGTCTTCCCCCACCCAAACCTCTCATTTTGAGAAATGAAGGCTGGATTTCACATAGGAGATAAGCAGCCCAGTTAATGAGTTTGGGACTCTCCTGTCCGTGGGCAGACAAATTCTGTTTGCTTCTCCGGAGTGCGGCAGCTCCGCTTCAGATGAAGCTGCAAAGGCAATCTCATTTATTTCTCTTTCTGTAACTTGTGCCACTAAATACCTAGCTAAACTCATTAGCAGAGTAAATGAAGAAGTATGGGGATACCATTTCTGGAGGAGAAACAGCCCAAAAGCCAGGCTGGCTGCAAAAGGCAGGTTTGTAAGCACCAGTTTGGGTTCTTGGCTGTGGCGCTTTGTTGACTTTGATTAATAAGGATCTGGTCTGTTGGTGTTCTCTCAGATAAATGCTGAGGTACCCCTCCTTTGTTCTCAGAATGCTTCTGCCTGATACCAAATGCAGAAAGCAGGGCAGCTGAAGCAAGGCTTCCTGGCTAAGACTTTTAACTGGGGCCGTGGTACTACAAAAAAGCTTTCCCCCTTTACTCCGCTCTGGTGAGACCCCACCTGGAGCACTGTGTCCAGGTCTGGAGCCTCTATTACAGGAAGGATCTGGAGGTGCTGGAAGGTGTCCAGAGAAGGGCCATGAGGATGAGCAGAGGGCTGGAGCACCTCTACTCTGAGGACAAACTGAGAGAGCTGGGGCTGTTCAGTCTGGAGAAGAGAAGGCTCTAAGGAGACCTTATTGTGGCTTTCCAGTATCTGAAGGGTCCTGTAAGAGAGCTGGGGAGGGGACTTTTTGGGATGTCAGGTAATGATAAGACTAGGGGGACTGTAACAAAACTAGAAATGGGTGGATTCAGCTTGGATGTTAGGAAGAAAAGATAGGAAGCCTCCCCTATGGAGGTGTTTAAGGCCAGGCTGGATGTGGCTGTGAGCAACCTGACCTAGTGTGAGGTGTCCCTGCCCATGTCAGGGGGGTTGGAACTGGCTGATCCTTGAGGTCCCTTCCAACCCTGACAATTCTGTGATTCTTTATGGAGCTGTGAAAGAGGGGCAGCTGTTTCCAAATCCCATCTCACTTCTTCACCCTTCCTCAGACATGGCACTGTAAGAGGCCAGATTTTTTGGGTCTTGCCTTATAATATAGATCTTGTACCTTCAGCAGCATTGTAGAACCATAGAATGGTTTTGTGATGGAATGGACCTCAAAGATCATCTAGTTCTGACCTCATTTCTGTGGCCAGGGACACCTCCCACTAGACCAGGTTGTGCAAGGCCCCATCCAGCCTGGCTTGGAATATTGCCAAGCTTGGAACCTCCACAAGTTCTCTGGGCAACTTGTTCCAGTGCCTCACCACCCTCATGGGGAAGAATTTCTTCCTCCTGTCTAATCTCAACTGAGCTTCTTGCAGTTTGAAGCCATTGTCTCTTTCCTGTCACTCCAAGCCTTTGTAAAAAGTCCTTCTCCAGCTCTCCTGTAGCCCCCTTCAAATCCTGGAGGGCTGCTATGAGGTCTCCCTGGAGACCCCATCTGTTGCTATGCTGAGAAGGCAATTCAAAAGAGAGGAACAAGGGGGATCAGGTACATTTTGGCCATGTTATTTTGTTGCATTCCTGAGGCTGAAGATTGCACAATGGCCTTGTGGTGACCAGCAGCAGCCTCTGAACTTCAGGGTTATAAAAGAGGTTTTGTTGGAGATGTGGGCAGAGCCTACTGTAGGGCTGTGGAGGAGCTCACTAAGGTCTTGCTCACTTCTTATGTGCTACTAATAACTAACTGAAGTTGTTGTGGTAAAAAACCCATAGAGAAGTTGGCTCCACAGTCAAGGGCTTGCTCTTTGGGTGCACCTGCTGCAGAATTTGGTCTTTCTCAAGATGGTTTTTCACTTGGTGTTCCCTTTTCATAGAATCAATAAGGTTGGAAGAGACCTCAAGGATCATCAAGTCCAACCTGTCACCCAACACCTCATGACTACTAAACCATAGAACCAAGTGCCATGTCCAATCCCCTCTTGAACACCTCCAGGGATGGGGACTCCACCACCTCCCTGGGCAGCACATTCCAATGGCCAACAACTCTCTCTGGGAAGAACTTTCTCCTCACCTCCAGCCTAAACTTCCCCTGCTGCAGTTTGAAACTGTGTCCTCTTGATCATCAGTGGACAGTGGCTTTCTCCCCCTCTGCACCACCAGCCCTTGGCAGCACTGTAGGTGTTGCTGCTCTTATCTGGCAGATAAAACCTGGGCTGTTGTGTGTCTCTGGCTATTCAAATGAGGGCTTGAGCTGTTAGAGAACAGCATTGCAGACTTCAGCACAGCTTGGGGGTGTTTGCAAGAGAGATATGACCAGCAAGCTAGGAAGCTCCCAATCAATCCTGATGGGGAAAATAAGTGGTCTGTGCAACATCTGTGCTGGGAAAGGAGAAACCACCACCTAATGCTGGGTGTGGGAAGCTCTGGGTTAGTCATGACACTTCAGACTGCTGGCAGGATGCCTTCTCCTAGCTAATCCCTGCCTCAGGCAGGTGGCAGGGGTGCCTTGTGTTTTATGTGGGGTAACAGAAAAGAGGCTCAATCTTCCTGCTCTGCTTGACTCCCCACGGCTTTGCTCCACGTGCTTTCTCTACATGACATATGGCTTTATTATGAGGCTCACCTTCAGCTTGGGAAGTGTCTTTTTCACTGCCTGGGACTTGTTTCACTCCCTCCTGCCATCTGTGGCTGTGACAGTTAAAATCCTGTTGCTCTGGAACATGTTCAGCTCTGAGGTTTTTCACCAGCACTCAGTGAAGATGGCTGAGCTGCTTTATTAGTGAAGGTCAAAGTGGAGAAATGAATGTGGGAGAAGCTAGTTCTTGCCTTGCAGACCAGTCACACAGGCTTCCTCAGGACCATTGTAATTATTTGTCTTGCATAAAACCCCAAGACTCTTCAAAGTTGTGTGACTCATGGTCCACCTGATTTAAGTGAAGCCTAACTGAAGATGCTCTGCCTTTCCTACAGCAGTTCGAGTGTCCTCTCTTTGTTCTCTACTGTAATCTTAATGAAAAACAAACAGCCCAAAAACTCAAAAGGCATTTACTTGTGCTAATTAGTTTGTGTTAATGAGCACCCATTGACTCATCCTTCCTGTTGCATCAGAATCTGAAGGGTGCTGCAAATCAGCCATGGTTTAGCCTAGCAAGGGAAGAAAAGCATCTCGGGGCTAGGGGTTTGTTGGTTGCTTACCTTCGGTAAGTGACAGCACTTAGGAAAGGGAAAGCACTGACTCCATGCTGCTGGTTAGAGGAAAGCCTGGGTTTTCAGCCCAGGATGTGGCTCAGCTGTGTTTGTGGCACTGGCTATCACAAGGATGAGCAGAGGGCTGGAGCACCTCTCTTATGAGGACAGACTGAAAGAGTTGGGGCTGTTCAGTCTGGAGAAGAGAAGGCTCCCAGGTGACCTCGTTGTGGCCTTCCAGTATCTGAAGGGGGCTACAAGAAGCCTGGGGAGGGACTTCTCAGGATCTCAGGTAGTGATAGGAATAAGGGGAATGGAATGAAGCTGGAGGTGGGGAGATTCAGGCTGGAGGTGAGGAGGAAGTTCTTCACCATGGGAGTGGTGAAGTGCTGGAATGGGTTGTCCAGGGAGGTGGTTGAGGCCCCATCCCTGGAGGTGTTTAAGCCCAGGCTGGATGAGGCTCTGGCCAGCCTGATCTAGTGTGGGGTGTCCCTGCCCATGGCAGGGGGCTTGGAACTAGCTGATCCTTGTGGTCCCTTCCAACCCTGACTGATACTATGATTCTATCTACAGCCTTAGAAAGAGCTCACAGAAGGGTGGCTGCAGCTCAACAAAGCAATCTGCACTTTTTTCCAGAAGTGATAGGAAGCTGTTGATGAAATATCACAAACTAGGAGTGGAGGGAAAGCAGTTGTCTGGAGCAGGTTGCCATGCAGCCATGGGGAGATGGACAGAAAGGACATCCAAAAGGCAAAAGCCAGCCTGGCTGCTGCCATGAGGGGTGACAAACATGGGTTTGCAATCCCTTAACAGCAAAAAGAAAGGCAAGGAAAGTGTCTTGTGCAGCTGATGAGGGAGAAACAAAAGATAACCAGTTACTGCTCTCATTCTCCATTGTGCTGGTCTTTGACTTGGTTTCTTGCCCACATGCATTGGTGCCAGTCCATGATGAAGCATCCTTGCTCTCGGCAGATGTCTGCAGGGATCGGATGGAGGCTGCAGAGTGGTTTTGGGACCAGCAGCTGGCCTGCAGGTGACACATTAAGGTGGGCAGCAACGTGGCAGCCTTCCTAGAAGTATACCTTGTGCTCAAGAATGAGAAAGATCTGGGATAAATGAAAGAGGACAAAGTGTGAATGGGAAGAAAAGTAGGAGCCATGGAAGGGCCAGAGGTTGGGACCTGTCTAGGGAGACAGGAGTTGTGTTGGCTATTCCCTCCTGATGCTCAGTGGTTCTGGCAGGGGAAATACTGTGGTGAGAAAGGAAGAATGGTGATCTCAGGATATCAGTCTTGAGAGACACAGAAAACACAGGTGGGTTAGGATGAGACTTCCTGGTTTTTACTTCCCACCTTGAGCATGTGAGAGAAGAGGCTGACCATGAGTAGCAGCATGAGCCTGCAAAGCCATGCCCGCTGTCTGGCAGACTTTAAACCCAAGAGTTTGCAGCAAAACCAAGCAGCATGAGTTGGATGATGCTTGCTAGCAGCCTAGGCTCCAGGAAGGCTTCCAAGCTGGGTGGGAAGTGAGCTGGAATATTGCCAGGTATGTACAAAGTGCAGATGTGTTGACACCAATCTCAGTGCTTTACTCTGCAAAGAACTTAGTGGTGTCTCAGGCCATATCTCACCAGCTACTCCAGAAAGCTTCACTCTCTGCACACACTCACAGAGATCACCTGATGGTTTCCTTCCACTGCAGCTGGCCACATCTGATTGCATTTGGAACAGAATCATAGAACCCTGAAGGTTGGAAAAGAACTCTATAGTCATCTAGTCCAACCATCAACCTAACTCCATTAAAGCTCTCCAATTTGTGGGAGGATCCTGAGATGCATTCCCCTCTCATGCCCTTCTCCTAGGTTAATTACCCAGGGCAGAGGCACTTTTTGCCCCCTCTCACACAGAGATTCCTGCTTTGTGGTTTTGGTTCCTTTAAAAAGGGACTGAAATGCTTTGAGGAGATGGAGTTTCCTCGGGTGGAAAGGGATCTCTGTCTGTCCGTCGTCATCATTTGAGTAGCCATGGATGCTCACTTGGGGATGTCAACCAGCAGCTTTTGTTTCCAAATTGCTTTACATTTGGTGGAATTCCTTCTATCTGTGAGGCTTCAAAATAACATCAACTTGAAATGGTGGCATTTTGCATTTATTTAGTCCAAATGTAAATATTTAGGCTGTTAGGCAGCAGAAAGTCAGGCCCAGAGTGAAACTTTTTACTTATCTGTTATTGAAGGAATCCCTGAGGAAACACAAAACATAATTTCATCTGTCTCTAAGATTTCCATTCTGCCTTTAATCATATTTCTTGCAGTGCTTCTCCTTTCCCCTAAAAGAGATTGTTCTTGGCTTTTGGGTTTGGTTTTGTTTCCAGCTTCCTCAGTAGAAGAATTGGCCACAAATTGAGAGTCTTGAACGTGTCCAGAGAAGGGCAATGAGGCTGGAGAGGGGTCTGGAGCACAGCCCTGAGAGGAGAGGCTGAGGGAGCTGGGGTTGCTTAGCCTGGAGAAGAGGAGGCTCAGGGGAGACCTTACTGCTCTCTACAATTACCTGAAGGGAGGTTGTAGCCAGGAGGGGGTTGGTCTCTTCTCCCAGGCAAGCAGCACCAGAACAAGAGGACACAGTCTCAAGCTGCACCAGGGGAGGTTTAGGCTGGAGGTGAGGAGAAAGTTCTTCCCAGAGAGAGTTGTTAGCCATTGGAATGTGCTGCCCAGGGAGGTGGTGGAGTCACCATCCCTGGAGATGTTCCAGATGGGACTGGACATGGCACTTGGTGCCATGGTTTAGTAGTCATGAGGTGTTGGATGACAGGTTGGACTTGATGATCTTTGAGGTCTTTTCCAACTGTGTTGATTCTATGATTTTGTTTGGATGAATCCATCACAGGGAAATCCATCACCAGTGAGCTGCTGCTTCTAGAAATCAAGTCATGCAAGGTTATCATCTGCATCCAGCTGGCAGAATTCCAAACTTCTTGCTAGCAGGAGCTGCAGCCCTCTGACCTGGGAACCTCGCTGCAAAGTGGGTGAATGCATTTCTATTTAGGGAGCAAATTAGAGCTTTGCTTGACTATTGATTAGCTAACTTCAGAGCCTGCTTTAGGGAGGCAAACTGTATTGTCATCACTGGAGGCTCAACAGGGTAATTAATGAGTGCTTAGGGTTTGCCTGATTATTTTTTTTTTTTACCATCACCTTATTTGTTTGACTATTTAGTTAATTGCTAAGGTTTTGCTTGCATGTGTTCCTCAGAGGAAATGCTTATGATGCTCAAAAGTTTACAAATGGAGCATTACTGAATGCTTGCTTTCTTTAGGAGCAGCTCAAAGCCATTCACAGGGCAGCTTGTGGCTTGGATAGGAGCACTCTGTGCTGGGTTAGATCCTGGCTGAAAGGCCAAGCCCAGAGAGTGGTGGTGAATGGTGCCACCTCCAGCTGGCAGCCAGTCACTAGTGGTGTGCCCCAGGGATCAGTGCTGGCCCCCATGCTCTTCAATATCTTTATTGATGATCTGGGTGAGGGCATTGAGTCCATCATCAGTAAGTTTGCAGATGACACCAAGATAGGGGCAGGAGTTGATCTGCTGGAGGGTTGGAGAGATATGCAGAGGGACCTTGATGGGCTGGACAGATGGGCAGAGTCCAAGGGCAGGAGATTGAACACAGCCAAGTGCCAGGTTCTGCACGTTGGCCACAGAAACCCCATGCAGTGCTACAGGCTGAGGTCAGAGTGGCTGGAGAGCAGCTAGGCAGAAAGAGACCTGGGGGTACTGGTTGACAGGCAGCTGAACATGAGCCAGCAGCGTGCCCAGGTGGCCAAGAAAGCCAATGGCGTCCTGGCCTGTATCAGGAATACTGTGGCCAGCAGGAGCAGGGAGGTCATTGTGCCCTGTACTCAGCACTGGTTAGGCCACACCTTGAGTCCTGTGTCCAGTTCTGGGCCCCTCAGTTTAGGAAAGATGTTGAGTTGCTGGAAGGTGTCCAGAGAAGGGCAACGAATCTGGGGAGGGGTTTGGAGCACAGCCCTGTGAAGAGAGGCTGAAGGAGCTGGGGTTGCTTAGCCTGGAGAAGAGGAGGCTTAGGGCAGACCTTCTTGCTGTCTACAACTACCAAAGGGAAGTTGTAGCCAGGTAGGGCTTGGTGTCTTCTCCCAGGCAACCAGCACTAGAACAAGAGGACACAGTTTCAAGCTGTGCCAGGGGAGGTTTAGGCTGGATGTTAGGAAGAAATTCTACACAGAAAGAGTGATTGCCTATTGGAATGTGCTGCCTGGATGTGGCAGAGTCACCATCACTGGAGGTGTTTAGGAAGAGACTGGATGGGGTGCTTGGTGCCATGGTTTAGTTGATTAGGTGGTGTTGGATGATAGGTTGGACTTGATGATCTTGAAGGTCTCTTCCAACCTGTTCTACACTATTCTATTCTATTCTATTCTATTCTATTCTATTCCTGCTTTAGTAGCTTGGAGGCTCAATTGCCATTTAATTAATTGCCTTTATAGCCTTTGGGTTGTTTAGCATGAAACTGCTCTTGGTTTATTGCTGTATTTAAGGATCTGGGGATGAAGGACAAAAAAAACCCAGCTCACTTCAAATCCATACTTCTGATTTTTTCTCACTTTTTTCTGCTCTGATGGAAAGTGAATGTAAATACATTCCCAGAATGTAAACTTGATGCTTAGGAAGCAAATCCAGTGAGGGAACTGCCGTGTATGCTTTCTGTGGATGTTCAAACCATTTGGGGCTTGAATGAGTCACTTCCAAGCCACTGTGGAATTGCTTTCTCATGGCTTTCTGCTCAGATAACCATGCAGAGCTAAGCAGGAATTGTTGGTGATGCCTTTGAAGGTGAGAACTGTTGTCCATGTGGTGGTAGCTACTAGCACAGGTGTGAATCTCAACCACTTGTCTCACAGAGGAAATACTTTGAATTTATAATTACTCAGAGTTTACTTATGAATTTATGAGCTGTTAAGACTAGGTTCTAGAGATGAAGTAGGGATGAAGATGAAGTCTAGGTTCTAGAGATGAAGATGAGCACAAGCCCTATGAGGAGAGGCTGAGGAAGCTGGGGTTGTTTAGCCTGGAGAAGAGGAGGCTCAGGGGAGACCTCATTGCTCTCTACAACTACCTGAAGGGTGGTTGTAGCCAGGAAGGGGTTGGCCTCTTCTCTCTAGCAACCAGCACCAGAATAAGGGGACACAGTCTCAAGCTGCACCAGGGGAAGTTTAGGCTCGAGGTGAGGAGAATGACTCTCTCGGTGAAGAACTTTCGCCATTGGAATGGGCTGCCTGGGGAGGTGGTGGAGTCACCGTCCCTGAAAGTGTTCAAGAGGGGATTGGACGTGGCACTTGGTGCCATGGTCTAGTCATGGGGTCTGTGGTGAACAGGTTGGACTCGATGATCTTCAAGGTCTCTTCCAACCTGTGACCGGTTGATGGGGAGGGAACTTTCTCACCCCACCACACAACCTTAGCGACACTGTGATACTGTGAAGTAAAGATGAAGACTAGGTTGTAGAGATGAAGATGAAGACTGGGTTCTAGAGATGAAGTCGAGATGAAGATGAAGTCGAGATGAAGATGAAGTCGAGATGAAGATGAAGTCGAGATGAAGATGAAGACTAGGTTCTAGAGATGAAGTCGAGATGAAGATGAAGTCGAGATGAAGATGAAGTCGAGATGAAGATGAAGTCGAGATGAAGATGAAGTCGAGATGAAGACTGGGTTCTAGAGATGAAGTCGAGAGGAAGATGAAGACTGGGTTCTAGAAATGAATTCGAGATGAAGATGAAGTCAAGATGAAGATGAAGACTGGGTTCTAGAGATGAAGTCGAGATGAAGATTGGGTTCTAGAGATGAAGTCGAGATGAAGATGAAGTCAAGATGAAGATGAAGACTGGGTTCTAGAGATGAAGTCGAGATGAAGATGAAGTCGAGATGAAGTCGAGATGAAGACTGGGTTCTAGAGATGAAGTCGAGATGAAGATGAAGACTGGGTTCTAGAGATGAAGTCGAGATGAAGATGAAGACTGGGTTCTGGAGATGAAGTTGAGATGAAGATGAAGACTGGGTTCCGGAGATGAAGTTGAGATGAAGATGAAGACTGGGTTCCAGAGATGACGTGGAGATGAAGACTGGGTTCTAGAGATGAAGTCAGTCTAGAGATTGATTCCTGATTAAAATACAGAGATCATTTTTACCTGTAGACACACAGCAGAAGGACATGCTCGTGTGTCACTCGATCTTCACACAGTTGTTCCTGGTGGACATATGCAATATAAGGTGGGCAGGCTGGTTTGGAAACAAATGAATGTTCTCTATGTTTTGCCTTTAGTTGAGGTGGTCTGGTTTGCTCAGCCTAAAAAGAAATCTTTGTAGCTAAATTACTGCAGCAATGGAGCCTCATTTTACTTACACAGGTGGCTGGGAGGCTGTTGGGCCTTGGCTTGGTGTGGGAGAAGTTTCATCTGCACACAGTTTTATCAGTCCTTTCCACAAAACCAGAGCTCTGTATCATCAGTGGTCTGTTGGAGAGTGCTATCAAATAGCACAAGCTAGAGAAGTCATCAGGCTGTTGAAGCTAATATCAGTGCTTGGCTACTGCAGGCTTTCTCTAATCAGAGAGGCATAATTACAGCTTCACCATGGGCAGAAGAAAATCTGTGCTCTGAATTGGCATTCTATGTATTTGTATTTATTCATGCACCTCTTGTCAATAGTGACTGGCTGTTGGGTGTCCAGTGGAGATCCAATGGATTGAAAAGTTCAAAGCCAGTTGCTGTCAGCACAGCTTCAGGTACCTTTTGCTAATTATATTGACTAGACAGCCTCTTGGGGTTAAAAGAGAGATATAAATCTCCTTCAGAAGTCATTAAACAAAAGTTGCCTCATCTCTATTGAAGCAAAAATCTCTGCAAGGGGGTTGGATTCAAAGCAAAGCAGAGAGAGAAGCTGGAATTTTGTGTTTGGGGTTTTTCTTTAAGCCTAAAGCCTAAATTCTCACTCTCAAGAAACAATGTCAGATGCCTCTAAGTCATTTTTAGCACTTGGAAGTGCAAGGGCAGTGAAAAAGTGAATGGGTGCTTTGTAGGCACAATGTTAGCATAACTGAAAACAAAAGTCTGGCAAGCAGATGACAACACACTGAATTCCAATAGGAAATCAGATCTGCAAGGCCATTGTTACCAGGTTGCTCTTAAAGAGAGGCTGATGCTGGTGACTGACAGGAGTCCATGCGATGAACCCCTGGGTCAGGCTGGCGAGGGACAGCTGATGTGAACGACTGCAGTGATTTCCATGGACTGGCTTCCTCCCCAGCGCAGGGCAAGAGCAGAAACTGGTCCAAGTCTTCAGTTGTAAATCAGTGTAGAGGTCAGCAGTATTTCTGCTGAGGCCTGGCAGATGATAAGATGAAGAGTTTATCAGTAATTGCATGCATGGGCTTAAGCCCTGGTGAGTGAAGGAGACCATGACCAGGCACTGAGCCATGCTGAGTTGTGCATAAGCTGAAAACATGCACATGAAAAGCTGCCACAGCCCAGACCACCTTTTGTGGACATGAAAGAGGTTGCAGCACTGGTTGGGCCACACCTTGAGTCCTGTGTCCAGTTCTGGGCCCCTCAGTTTAGGAAAGATGTTGAGTTGCTGGAATGTGTCCAGAGAAGGGCAACAAAGCTGGGGAGGGGTCTGGAGCACAGCCCTGTGAGGAGAGGCTGAGGGAGCTGGGGTTGCTTAGCCAGGAGAAGAGGAGGCTCAGGGGAAACCTTCTTGATCTCTACAGCTGCCTGAAGGGAGGTTGTAGCCAGGTGGGGGTTGGTCTCTTCTCCCAGGCAACCTGTGACAGAACAAGAGGACACAGTCTCAAGCTGTGCCAGGGGAGGTTTAGGCTGGATGTTAGGAAGAAGTTCTTCCAGAAAGAGTAATTGGCCATTGGAATGTGCTGCTCAGGAAGGTGGTGGACTCACCATAACTGGAGGTGTTTAAGAAGAGACTGGATGAGGCACTTGGTGCCATGGTTTAGATGGTGTTGGATGATAGGTTGGACTTGATGATCTCAAAGGTCTTTTCCAACCTGCTCTGCTCTGCTCTGCTCTGCTCTGCTCTATTCTATTCTATTCTATTCTATTCTATTATTCTATTCTATTCTATTCTATTCTATTCTATTCTATTCTATTCTTATGTGGCAGTAACAGGAGACACCCAGCCTAAACGGCCACAGCTAGCTTCAGTGTTAGGGCAGACAGCTCATGGTTTCATCCGGATTAGCTTTGAATATTCCCAAGGCTGGATATTCCTCAGCCTCTCTCACAAACTTGTTTCCACACTTAGTCTTCTTCCTTGTGGTCTTTCTCTCTGCATATCTAGCAGGAGGTTCCTACTTTTTGCACCTTGCTGTGGCGCAGAGAAGGAGACTCCACAACCTCTCTGTGCAGCAGGCACTGTCAGTGAGCACTTCCAATGCTCAAAGCACCCTCAGATTGAAGAAGTGCTACCTGACATTTTAGGGTGTCAGGTAGTGATAGGACTCGGGGGAATGGAACAAAACTAGAAATGGGTAGATTCAGATTGGATGTTAGGAAGAAGTTGTTCCCCTGAGGGTGGTGAGACACTGGCACAGTTTGCCCAGGGAGGTGGTGGAAGCCTCATGCCTGGAGGTTTTTGCAGCCAGGCTGGATGTGACTGTGGGCAACCTGAACTGGTGTGAGGTGTCCCTGGCCATGGCAGGGAGGTTGGAACTGGCTGATCCTTGAGGTCCCTTCCAAGCCTAACAATTCTGTGATTCACAGCATATCATTGGCAGAGGTGGTGAAAGTGGAAGGCATGGCAGAGCCCAGCATTTTGTTGTCATGTTCAGTTTGACTGGAGTGGCTGGCAAGGCCCCTGCTCCGTCTGATCGGATTCCTGTGGCTAGCAGAAGCGGGAACAATTCAATATTATAAAGTATTTATGAGTCCCTGAGGCACATTTTACAGATGTCCTTGGCAACATCAATTTCCAGCCTGTTAATAGCTTTAAAAGCTAAAAGCAGAGCTGTAGACCTTTTCTAGGCACTAAAAAGCAAGCAAATGCTGACAGACAAGTAGCGAGTAGGCAGATCCCTCTCTGCCCACCTCTGATAACAATCAAGTCGTTGTATTGTGCATTAGCTCCAGGCAATGGATTAGCCCTCCTGGCAGCCCACTATCAAGCACTTTGCAGTAATCTCATTTTGAGATCTCAAAGGCATGAATCATCCAGGTTAAGTTTAACTCGAGCTTTGAGGGCCAGATGCTTCTCCTGCTTACACCACAATGAGTGGAGAGCCGTCGAGTTAGAGCCGTGGTTGTGGTACAGCCCTGTACCATCAGTGTGTTGGTAAGAACTGGGACCTCGGGGTGAACTGTTGGCTTACTAGGGAAAAAACAGCTGAGGGAGGTTGCTTTGCTACATATAACAGTGAAGGATCACAGAATGGTGAGGGTTGGGAGGGACCTCTGGAGAGCATTGAGTCCAACCCCCCTAACCGAGCAGGATCACCTAGAGCAGGTTGCACAGGAATGTGTCCAGGTGGGCTTTGAATATCTTCAGAGAAGGAGACTCTACTACTTGTCTGGGCAGCCTGCTGTGGGGCTCCAGCACCCTCAAAGAAGTTTCTCCTTATATCAACTACTCCTAATGTTGAATGAGAGGCTTTTTACAATAAATGAAATGGTCCCATTTCAACTAAATATTTAAGATCCTTACTGGGTAGGTTCCTACTTCATAGAATCATAGAATCAATATGATTGGAAAAGACCTCAAAGATCAAGTCCAACCTGTCACCCGAGCCCTCATGACTACTAACCCATGGCATTCTCCCCTGAGTTCACTGCCCAGATGCTAAGCATTTTGCAGGCAGGTCTGAGTATTTGACTACATGCATCCTCTCAGCACATACATGCACACCCCTCTGGCTTGGGCTGAGGTCTCCTATACCTACTGCTTCTTGTTAGCACATGGAAAAGATGGCTGATAGGAAAGGTGGCAGATAGTGGACTGGTAGAAGACTTTACATCTGAGGAACCCCAGAAGGAGAGGGTTAAAGTGATGCTGGGTTTGGGGAGCTGCTCTTGGGGCTGTATTGACCTTGTGGGCATCATCTCTGGCATTTTTCCCTTCTGATTAATTCTGAGTCTATTGACTTCAGCATGAGCACACTGCAGGCTGCATCCTCAGCAGGAGGAATACATTTTTCAGTTTCATGTGTTTTCAGTGATCTACAGCACCGAGAAGCTGTTCCTCAGCCATGAATATCTAGGGATGAAAGGCTCAAATACTTTATAGCTGCCTCAAACCTCATATAAATAGCTGGCAGTGCTCATGTTTATCCATTTTTTCTAAGGCAGCTGACCCTGCAGCCTCTCTCCCTTTTCACCTCAACCTTTCCATTTAAACCCCTTGCATTTTCCCCATTTGTAGGTTTTTTTTGGTGAGCAGAGAAAAGGTGTTCCAATGGAGGAGAGAGCAAAGGGTGGGGTGGCAAGAATTGGCTGAAGAGCTGTACACAACTTCTCCTCCTGCAAACTGTTCACTCAACCTGTGTACCCTTCTCTGAAGGTTTGCTTTGGAAATAACATCTTTAAAAGCTGCCTGGATCTCGAGAGCTTCCAATGAAGAGGATGTAAACAGTGCCCAGAAATTTGAAATGGAACAAGAGTCTGCTCTGTCCAGTGACCTGGAATAAAAGCCAAGTGGCTTAGAGGAGCTTGCAAGGGTCAAGCAGTCCATGCCCTGCCTTTCAGCAGGCTCAGCTCTTCCTGGACTATTACTGCTAAATGTGAGTCTACCCTGTTCTTAAAAAGTCTCCTGTGGGGGGAGATTCTGCTACCTTCTGAAGCAAACTGTACTCAGCACTGGTTAAGCCACACCTTGACTACTGTGTCCAGTTCTGGGCCCCTCAATTTAAGAAGGACATTGAGACACTTGAATGTGTCCAGAGAAGGGCAACGAGGCTGGGGAGAGGTCTTGAGCACAGCCCTGTGAGGAGAGGCTGAGGGAGCTGGGGTTGCTTAGTTGGAGGCTCAGGGGAGACCTTCTTGCTGTCTACAACTACCTGAAGGGAGGTTGTAGCCAGGGGGGGGTTGGTCTCTTCTCCCAGGGAACCAGCACCAGAACAAGAGGACACAGCCTCAAGCTGTGCCAGGGGAGGTTTAGGCTTGAGGTGAGGAGAAAGTTCTTCCCAGAGAGAGTTTTTAGCCATTGGAATGTGCTTCCTGGGGAGGTGGTGGAGTCCCCATCCCTGGAGGTGTTCAAGATGGGATTGGATGTGGCACTTGGTGCCATGGTTTAGTTGTCATGAGGTGCTGGGTGACAGGTTGAATTTGATGATCTTTGAGGTCTTTTCCAATCTTATTGATTCTATGATACTGTTCTGGCACATACTTGCCCTCACTTACCCATTGCTGTTGGAGAAGTATGAACCTAAGATCCTCCTCTTGGTTTTTCTGTTATGATGAAGACTGGTTTTGAAGGGTTTTGTTGGGGTGAAAGTGACCACAACTCTTGCTTCACATGTCAAGCTTATCCTCTGACATCCAAAGTAAAATGAAGAGGGTCCCCCAGTGATTCTGAGCTCAAAATACTTGCAGGGCAGCCTTAAGGATGCAGAAATTTCTGCAGTCACCAGTGGAGCTCAGACCTCTAGGACTGTCAGGTGTTCAGATGCTCAAGGGAACTCTGTCAGCTCTGTGAAATACATCTTCT
>JAAWVA010000031.1:13235903-13278422 GCA_015227895.2 Colaptes auratus
CAATCTGAATCTACCATTTCTAGTTTGTTCAATTCCCCCCAGTCCTATCACTACCTGAACACCCTCAAAAGTCCCTCCCCAGCTTCTTGTAGCCCCCTTCAGTCTGGAAGGCCACAATAAGGTCTCCTTGGAACCTTCTTTTCTCCAGACTGAATAACCCAACTCTCTCACTGTCCTCACAGCAGAGCAGCTCCAGTCCTCTGATCATGCTCATGGCCCTTCTCTGGACACATTCCATCCTCAGCAATTCTTCCTGTAGTAGGGCTCCAAAAACTGGACACAGTACTCCAGGTGGGGCCCCAGAGTGTACTAGAGATGTCCAATGAAGGCAGAACCTTCTGCTGCTGCAACATCCTCATGTCCTGTTGCAGTAAGGAGCAACCTTCCACCCATCATTGTCTCTATGGTGGCAGCAGGTAATGCCACTGAGGAGAAGAGTGCTTAGGAGCTGGCAGCTATCTGTAACCTCTCCTGTGCATCTCCAGGCCCACAATTATGTTAAGCGTTGGAATAGCATCCTGCCCTAATCCTTCTGAGATCCATTTATGCACCAGTTGCACATGAATTTCTCTAATCCCCCTGTAATCCTGTGAATCCAGTCTGGGTTTGGTCCTCTCTTTTGGTGTGTTTGGAGTGGACAGATACAAATGCCAGCCTCAGTAAGGGTTTGAATAGGTCTTAGTATTAGATCTGGGGACTTGAGAGAAAGGTGCTTCCCTGTATTCAGCCTCAGCATGTACCCTCTTCCTTACCTTCCTGTGCTAGCAGGCTTCTGTACATCAAATCTAATGATCTTTCATTTATACAGACTCAATGCCTGCTTCTTCCTCCTCTTGAGAAGAGAGCCAGAAAGATTGATCTAGCAATAAATTTTCCATGCAATGGTTTATAAACCTAGAGGCAAAAAGAAAAAAATTATTTTTTTTTTTCTTTGCAGTTTTACAGTAAATATAAGGTACAAAAAAAAACATCAGAAAGCAGGGAATGGGGGGAGCATTTGGAGAACTCCATTGCTGCTGAACCCACAACAGCACACAGCATCGGCAAAATTCAGCAAAGAGTCACATACACTGCAGCCCTATCTTAGTATCATAGTATCAGTCAGGGTTGGAAGGGACCACAAGGATCATCTAGTTCCAACCTCCCTCCAGGCCCCACACTAGATCAGGCTGCCAGAGCTCATCCAGCCTGGCCTTAAACACCTCCAGGGATGGGGGCCTCAACCACCTCCTGGACAACCCATTCAGGGTTCACCACCCTATGGTGAAGAACTTCCTCCTCACATTCTAGCCTGAATCTCCCCACCTCCGCTTCATCCATTCCCCCTAGTCCTATCACTACCTGAGATCCTGAGAAGCCTCTCCCCAGCCTTCTTGTAGGCCCCCTCAGATACTGGAAGGCCTCAAAACTACACCTAAAAGGTGCACAACTCTTCTGTGCCCTAAAAAGAGGCAGACCATGTCCTCCCTGCTGAGAGTCCCCATAATTCAGCTCTCTTGAAAGGTTTGAAGTCTGACAGAGGCATCACTAGCAAGCTCTGAGAAACAGGTGCTCAGCACCACTTAACAGATGGCTGGAAATAGCCTCAGAAAATAATTCTTTGTAAGTGTCTGCGCCTGCTTCAGCTGTGCTGATTTCTGCAGGTCCTGTGCCTGACTAACAGATTCCTGGAATTCTTTGGACAGAGATTGCTCCAGCTTTACCAGTCATGTAATCTGAGGAAAAAGGATGCTTGGTCTTGGAAATGAGACCCCTTGCTCTAGGATTTGGAGCTTTCAAAGCTGTAGATAGTCACAGGGAGATCTGGACTGGTGCATCCCAGTCAGCATGATATAGATAGATATTATTACTTTAAGGGCCAATGTTAATGCATTAGAAAATCCTTTGGTCGGAAAGTTGTGATGAAGAGGAAATGTGGGCAGATGAGTAAGTGCTGCTCTGCCTGTTTGGAAGTTGCTGAATCAATTCCCTGTTTGCCACAGCTTGCTTAAGAGGACACTTCACCCTCTTGTGCTCCTTTCAAAACGGACTGAAACCTGGTTTTACTCGAAGGAACATTGAGAAAAGATATACAAAATTGCAAGCAAATGGACGCATGAAATTAAAGCTGAAAGTCCTCTTTTAAATTGGTCTGATGGGACAGACACTTCCAATAATAATGCACATGGGCTCTCCCTACACACTAGAAAGTAAAAAATGAGGTGAACAAAATGGAGACACAAGATCTGACTCAAACTGTTCATTATTTGTCAGGAAAGGTGGGAACAACCAGAGGATTCCAGGGGAAGCATGATCAGAAGTCTAAAACCAGACTCTGAAGAAGGACTGAGGGCAGACTTTCTCATGAAAACAACACTGAGTGGAGAGGAGGCTTCTAAGCCAGGTGTGGCACAGTGCAAAGAAAATAATAGCCTCAAAGGTCTGCAGTGAGCAGAAATAAAGTTGTAAACCCAGTGAGTTGCAGCACAGGTTAGACTTCAGGACTAAACCATGGGGATTGGAATGGATGCTGAAAGATCTGATCTGATTTTGGAGTACCTGAACTAGACAAACCTTCAGCCATGATAGCTGTTATCTGCTTTGGGACCAAGGCAGGTTCCCTGGAGGTTGGAAGTCTCTCCAGCCCTATCACTAGTACCCAGTCCAGGAATTTATATATATGCTGTCAGGAGTTAATAAAAGAGTTCAAAAGCCTGTTGAACAAGTCCCAGTCATCAGAAGTAACAGTGCAGAGGAAGGAGGAAAGCTCATTGAGCTGGGGGATGGTGAAACAGCTTACCTAGGGTGTGGTAGGTTAGAAACTTCCGATTTCTTCAAAAGTTTTAAATGTCACCACTATTAGATCTGGTCACTGTGAATAGACAGCAGCCTGGCAGACAGCTCCTACAAAGAATCAAACATTTTGATTAGGGGGTACTAGACCTGAGCCCAGTTTCTTACAGGTAACTCTGAGGCTAAAATGCTACATATTACAAAGGGTTAAAAAAAAAAAACAAACCTCCCACATTCAGGATTCTAATTCAGCTTCCTACAACTTGAACAGCTTAAAATAGCAACTCTTTTGGAAAAGCAAAAGACCAAGTGAAGCCTCTTCACCAGGCATGTTCCTCCCCAGGATCAGTGCTCTGATCTCCTGCAAGCCTCTTTCTACACTAGATTAAATATTAACGAGACCCTGAAATCTCGCAATAAATTGCCAAACACTAAAATATCTCAGCCTCAAGGGCTTTCTGCACTGCTGAATATCAAAACAACACTCTAAGGAAACTTCTGAGCATGAATCTAGCTTCCTCCAAAGCTCTTTTTCCCAATGAGGCCACAAATCTGGTCTATTTGCACGCTGGCTTCCATCTCCTCCTGATCGCTTTTCCATCCAAAGCAGAGCAGGAGGAGTGCAGACTTTACACAGCCACAGATCAGCAGGCTGCTGATGGAGAGTTCAAAACACATGCAAGGAAATCATGCAGAAAACACATGCTCCAGGACAATCAAAGCCACAACTAATTAGGGTTTCAGCATTTGGCCTGCTTCTGAAGGAGGCTGGAACTGTGGCTCAGACAAAAAAGGAACATCAAAGGTCAAATGGTGTCATCCTGCTTTTTCATCAGGGGGGGAGAAGGAGAGCAAGTTGTATTGGAGCAAACCTCATTGACACATTCCTATATACAAAAGACAGCATAAAAACTGGCCAAGCTCTCGTGTGATATTAAGGCTCTGAGCATTACTTAGGAATCCAATATTTATACTGTTCTCCTTCAGATTCCTCTTTGGCAGTGGCTCCTTGAGTAAACTTGGATGCTAAATGACTCCAAGTGGCTGGAAACTGAAGTTGAAGGATCGATGAGGGCCAAATGTAAAAAGCAATCAGAAAAAATCATTTCCTTTGGTGCAAATTGAAAGCAGAATGTTTTCCAACTAAAACCCCTCAGTGCTTCCTCAGTGTTTTATTTCATGTAAAATGTCTTCTTTAATTTGCTGTAAAACAAAAGGTGGCCAGCTGGTGGTACATCCTTTCAGTGCTTCACTGCTTCCATGCCTCTAGATGGCTTTGGGTCACGGGAACCTCTGGTCACTCCCAATTCAAGCAAAATAGCAATAGAAGGAAATAAGATTCCAGTGTCTCACGAGTTTCAGATGCACAGGGGTGAGTTCTCTCAACAAGTGATTACACTGAAGACTGCAATCACCCCTGCTGTCGTTCCAGGAGGCGGAGCTGCCCCTCTGAGCTGCCTCTGCAGTCTGGGATCGGACACCCACTCCTTCGTCTTACATCAATAACCTCAAGGAGAGTATCTGGAGAGGAGATCATAGAATCACAGAATGATCTGGGTTGGAAGGCACCTACAAAGCTCATTTGGTTTCACGCCTCTGCAGTCAGCAGGGACATCCTCCACTAGATCAGGTGCCAGAGCCCTGTCCAGCTGACCTTGATCTCCAGGGATGGGGCCTCAACCACTTCCCCAGGCAACCTGTTCCAGTAGCACTACCCTCATGGGTGCAAAAACTTGTTCTAAGATCTAATCTAATCTGCTCTTTCTAGTGTTGAAGACATTGCCCCTCATCCTAGCATACAGGCCTTTGGATGCAGTCTGTCTCCATCATACTGTAGGCCCTGATGGGTCTCCCAAAGCCTTCTCTTCTCCAGCCTGAACCATGTACATGTCCACCAAGGGACACCATCTGTCAGGCAGAAGGCAGAGCACACCCAGTGTTGGTTTTAAGTAAGAGAAGGGGAATGTGACTAGCCTCAGTTCCCTAAGCCAGGCCAAGACCTCCAGAAGAGAATGAAGACCTTCACTCAATTGCAACTTCACTGAAAATCAGCATCAGAAAGAGGGAAAAGATAAAAAAACCCAACCAACCAAAAAAAACCCACCCAACACAAACGCAGCAACACAAACAACCCAGGAAAAAACCTAAACCAAACCAACGACTTGGAAAGCCACAAACTTAAGTAAGACATTTGAAGAATCAAGACCCATCGGTATATTAGGCACTGAACTTTGATTGCTTTCCTGTAGCCATTATGCCTACTCCCTATATATTATGCTCTATCCCTATATATTATGCTCTAGTTTAGGCTTTAGTAGCAGTTTTCTCTTTATGAGAGTTCTCAACAAATGTTCTGTGAAGTTGGACATGAGGCACACGTCCATCACATGCTGTCACAAAGTCCATCTTGAAGATACAGGAGTGATGACTGCAAGTCTGTTGTGTATTTGTCTCACTTAAAAGGGTTTATTTCTAGGATAACATGGAAAGAAATGTCTTACCAGTTGGAAAATTCTCTGCTTGGTTGGTAGGGTCCTTGAACTGCCATCATGCATTCTCACTTGGAACACTCTGTTATGAGAGATGAAATGGATGGTTAAGTGCATTTTTGAGTCCTTATATATCACACTGGAAAAAATAACCCCCCCCAACTCCTCACACTTTCAAAGCATTTGCAGGTAATCACACAGAATCACCAAGGTTGAGAGACCTCAAAGATCATCGAGTCCAGCCTGTCACCACAGACCTCATGACTAAACCATGGCACCAAGTGCCACACCAATCCCTCTTGAACACTCTCCAGGAGGGGGGGACTCCACCACCTCTCTGGGCAGCACATTCCAATGGCCAACAACTCTCTTTCTGTGAAGAAATTTCTCCTCACTCAAGCCTAAACCCCCCTGCGCAGCTGAGGCTGTGTCCTCTTGTTCTGCTGCTGATCGCCTGGGAGAAGAGACCAACCCCTCCGGCTACAACCTCCTTCAGATAGCTGTAGACAGCCATAAGGTCTCCCCTGAGCCTACTCTTTCCAGCTAAACAATCCCAGCTCCCTCAGCCTCACTCATCGGGATAATTACTGAAAGAAAATAACTATCTTCTTCCCCTTCCTGCTATATGGTTTCCAAACCCCACAGACAGCATCTGTAGGTCATTTCTGTCCTGTCGAGGGGGAAGTTAAATCTCCATTTCATCACTTTGATGTGAAGCTAGCTTAGATGGAGCTTCAGGAAACTGAAGTCCCATGTGGGAGGGAGCAAGATTTAGGCTTCATTTCATCACCCTTTGCACCGTACTAAAAAGCGGCCTCCACTGAAGCTTCATAGAATAAACTGGCAGTGATTAGAAACTGGCAGCGTTTGAGGGCCTGCTACTAAGTCATACACAGAGCAAAAGAATTCCATTTGTTGCAAGCTAACACTTAGGACCACGTGAAAACAACGGGCTTGAAGTTTTAGAAAGAGAGCACAAAGTCTAATTTAGCTATAGCAATCTGCTTTTCCCTGGTTTGACCCATATTTCTTCCAGTCCTTTTAGAATGACACATTTTCATGCTGAAGAAACACCCACCAACCAATTCCAATGTTTTCTCAAGGCTCCCCTGGCAAAACCCAATGAAGGCAAGGCTTGATACTTCTAGGAATGAAAGTGGGAGAAGAGGTCTTTAATTTTAAAAGGAAAACTTCTTCCCCCTCATGTATCCTAAGACATTTTCCTCTGCAGATCTGCTTCTAAGGAAAACCCTGTCACAGAGTAGAGCGTGGTAATTTCTCAGCCTTCTGCACCTTCCCCTTGAGTGCCTCTATTGATTTGCACGAACAAAGTCATGCAAATGAGGGAGGATACAGAAACAGAATTTTCTGCTTCAGAGAAAAGACATTAGCAGTAAAAACATCATCTTTAAGGCCAATTATTAGTGTGTGCTAGAAATGCCATTTCCAAACACTTTGGGGGTTTGTTGTGTTTTGGCTGCGCGTTTGACAGGGCTGACAAAAGCCCTCTGAGGTTGTTTGACTTTAGTCTGGACTCGCAATATTTGGTTTGAAACTGAAATGTGACAGCAAGCTGGTGAGGTGTAGCCTGGTGTGTTTAGGAACAATCTCATTTCAGCTCCCACAGCTTCTAGGACTGCACTCAGTTCTAGTGCTGCTTTTCGTGTGTTTCAGTCAAAATACCAGAGCAGGGCAACAAAGCTGGGGAGGGTTTGGAGCACAAGCCCTGTGAGGAGAGGCTAAGGGAGCTGGGGTTGCTTAGCTGGAGAAGAGGAGGCTCAGAAGAGACCTTATTGCTGTCTACAACTACCTGAAGGGAGGTTGTAGCCAGGTGGGGGTGGTCTCTTCTCCCAGGCAACCAGCACCAGAACAAGAGGACCCAGTTCAAGCTGCACCCAGGGAGGTTTAGGCTGGATGTTAGGAAGAAGTTCTTCATGGAAAGAGAGACTGGCCATGGAATGTGCTGCCCAGTGAGGTGGTGAGGTCAGTGTCCTGGAGATGTTAGAAAAGCCTGGATGAGGCACTTGGTGCCATGGTTTAGTTGATTAGATGGTGTTGGGATAGGTTGGACTCGATCATCTCAAGGTGTTTTCCACCTGGTTAATTCTATTCTACAAACAGAGCAAACATCAAAACTTTGACATCTTTATTATTGCTTTGGTCATCATTTGACAGCTGATAAGGACAATCGCGTGGCTTCAGTGGGGAGCTCGCCAGTGCAGCTATTTCAGTAGTACCAGATATGGACTGTCCTTGAAAGCAATTTACTGAAACAGTGATACCAAACAGGAAATATTTCAGCTGGGGTTGTGTAGTCTGGAGAAAAGGAGGCTGAGAGGAGATGCTCTCTAAACTCTCTGAAACTATGTGGAGCAGTGTGGTGTTTGCCTCTTCTCCCTAGTTAAGAATTGGTAGGGCCAGAGGAAATGGTCTCAAAGGCACCAGCAGAGGCTTAAATTGGACATTAGAAGAAACTTCCTGACTGAAAGGATTCTCAAACACTGGAATAGGCTGCCCAGGGAGGTGTTGAATCCCCTCCTGGAAGTGTTTTCAAAGAGGCAGAGATGTGGTGCTGCAGGACATGGTTTAGCACCAGCTAAGAGCTAGATTCTACTGCTGGACAGTAGAGTTAGAAAGTAGTTGGACTGGATGAGCTTAAAAGGTCTTTTCAACCCAGTGATTCTACCTTGTCTGCAAAAGTGCACTTCAATTAAGAGCCCAACCTTGCAGCATTGCCACAGAGGAGATACAACTGCTTGTGTGTGTTGCTTAACAGTTGTAGGTGTATTTAAAAACAAGCAAAAACACACACACAAAACCAAAGCTCAGCTGAAACCACAAAATGACAGCTGAAGAGCACAGTAATTTAATGCAAAGAGAGAAGTCCAGGCCAAGGGACCAGCTGTACTGATCAATGTCTTACCCATTTCTTCTGGCAGCATGTCCATCCCAACTCCATCATGACAGTGCTGATCGCAGCATCATCCTCCACAGGGGCCCACTCAGACTTGCACCTTTCCTGCTCCATTTCTTTCCTCTCCAAGTTCCTTCCTGATTTCCCTCTAGACCAGGGACGGTGTTAGGGTTGAGCACGGATGTGCTGCCTGCTGCTGCCAAGCTCTCCATAATCAATTCCTTACAGTGATTCAATTAACATATCACAATCTAAGAGAGGGGTGGGAAAAAATGTTTAAAAGGTCAAGAAAAATCAGTTTGAAGAAATTCCAACTGCATTCACATGTTGAAGAGCTGTCCTTACCCTACAGAAGTTGTTATAGATATACAGTGCACATGAAGGTATTTGCTTTAGATTTCTCTCAGAGGATTGTTGTGCAACACCCAAATTCATCCACCCAGATGGCATCTAGGTCTCTCCAACCTCAGCCATTCTATGACCCCAGAAAAAGCTCCTGCAACCAGGGGGCCTCCTGCTTTAGCAACAAAGCATAGATTTGACTAAGAGCAGCAATCCAAGGCCTGAGGTGAAATCTGCTTGTGCCCTCCAGTTATTCATTCTGGCCAGCTTTATTGCAAAGCCTCCAAGGGACAGCATCTCTCACATTTAGCAGAGGCAATGCAGGGGAACAGCATCATTTAGTAAGGGTGGTAAGGATGGAATGGGTGCTACATGATAATTCCAGTATCTGAAGGGGGTACTAGAAGGCTGGGGAGGGACTTCTCAGGATATCAGGAGTGATAGGAACTAGGGGAATGAATGAAGCTGGAGGTGGGAGATTCAGGCTGGATGTGAGGAGGAAGTTCTTCACCATGAGGGTGGTGAAGCCCTGGAAATGGGTTTGTGAGGAGGTGGTTGAGGCCCCATCCCTGGAGGTGTTTAAGCCAGGCTGGATGAGGCTCTGGCCAGCCTGATCTAGTGTGGGGTGTCCTGCCCATGGCAGGGGGGTTGGAACTAGATGATCCTTGTGGTCCCTTCCGACCCTGACTGATACTATGATACTATGAATTCAAACAAGCAGGAGGATTTTAAGTTCAGCTGAAGAATGAATCCTCTGCAGGAACCACAGTGCAGGATGACAGACATCAGGATCCAGAGATTTCTTTGCAGTAAAGTAGAAGAGGTGAGCTGCTGAAGGTAGAGGCAGATTCTGGCAGAAATATTGGTATGGGGATGAACATCGGGGGGGGGGGGGGGGGGGGATAGGGGGGGGTAAGAGAATGGAAGTAGAGCAGAAGCCGCTGCAAGCTTCAGTGCAAGCTCAGCGCTGTAGACAGTCACTGATGCGAGGCTTTCTGCAATCTCTTTTCTTGGGCACAAGTGCTCGTTTCAGAACAGCACAGCCAACAACACCAGCCAAAGCACCCACAAAGGACACAGCTCAAGCAGGCAGCACATGCCCACTGATATTTAGAGCCTTCCTCAGTGGGTTCTCACAGCCTCTAATTGGTTTCATAAACCCAGAGGATAGGTTGGCTTTGGTCCCATCACTTGGACTTACTCAGATTCCTCTGTGCTTCATCCAGCCATGCTCAGCTGCATGTGCTATCAGCATACACACTTGTGATCTTCCTGATATGTCCTCTCTGCTGTTTTCCAGCAGAAATTGGTTAAAATTGAAGCTGTTGATAGATTACTTATACTCTGCCAAACCCTCAGTGCCTGGTGACCTAGTAGCCCTTTATGATCTGCTTTCACACTGGTCAGAAAATCTCTGCCTTCTCTGTCCACCATGCAATGGAGTATCTCAAAGCAGATTGTTCTGGCTTGTTCCTTCACTGCATGTCTTCCAGCACTTCCTGCCCTCCAAGCTTATGTCACAGAACCCCAAATCTGAGCAAACAGCTCCAACATGAACGCACAACAGCTCCAGCTGTCCACCATGGTAGCCAGGCACATGGGACCAGGCAGTGATGTCTGCTCAGCTTTCCTACTCTGCTGTGCAGTGACTGAGGCCTTTAACCATGAAAACTGAGTGAGCAGTAGCTACACAGACAGAAATTAAGCAAGTATAAAAAGGATTAAAGGAGGGTGCTGAGAGGTGGTCTGACCAACTCTGGGCATTAGACCCTTACCATTTGTACCTCAAGTACATTAAGTAATGAGTGGGAAGAAATCTAGGCTGGATGTTGGTTAATGTCCTCATTGTCCCATTTTGCCAGTTATTCAAAGTGCCAGGCAGAGTGGTGAGGCTGATTTCAAGAGCTGCTTTCTGCTGTAGCACTGCAGTTCTCCATATAAAGTCTGTGCATGAGTTCATATAAACCCGTGAAGCCCAGAAGGCAATGCAAACTGGCAATTTTGATGCCTTTCCTCAGAACAGAGTATTTCCACTATGCATTTCATTAGCCTGGTTGTTTTGATCTCACTTTCTCTCCCTAACTTTCCTGAAGAAGTGCCTATCAGGCTTGATGACCTAGTTATGAGTGACTACAAACACAAACCTGCCAGAGCCCAAGCTCACTTTGCAGGGGCTGTGCTTTTCCATTTATGCAGCTGATCTTTTCCTTAAAGCACTGGCAGCAGCTACCACTCTGCTGTCAGTACTGTGGCAGGAACATGGTCCCTTTCACACAAGAATTAAACACTTCTGCATATATATATATGGGAGCTGGGATTGTTTAGCCTGGAGAAGAGGAGGCTCAGGGGAGACCTCATTGCTCTCTACAACTACCTGAAGGGAGGTTGTAGCCAGGAAGGGGTTGGTCTCTTCTCCCAGGCAACCAGCACCAGAACAAGAGGACACAGTCTCAAGCTGCACCAGGGGAAGTTTAGATTCGAGGTGAGGAGAAAGTTCTTCACAGAGAGAGTTTTAGCCATTGGAATGTGCTGCCCAGGGAGGTGGTGGAGTCACCATCCCTGGAGGTGTTCAAGAGGGGATTGATTGGCACTTGGTGCCATGGTTTAGTAGTCATGAGGTGTTGGGTGACAAGTTGGACTTGATGATCTCTGAGGTCTTTTCCACCTTACTGACTCTATTTTCCAAAGAGTAGAATTTCTTGTTGACTAGGACACAAATATTGTGATATTAAGGCTATTTTCATTCAAGGTGGCTATTTTAATTGCATTGTTCCAAGTCGTTTTCCATTGTTCCATGACTCCAAAGCCAGTGGTTAGTTTTAGATCAGGATTATCTTTCATTCCGGAAGAAATTCAGTGTTTGGAATGTTAATTTCACACACACCCCCCCATCAGCTATCTACAAGCAGAAATATCCACCCTCAACAAAATGTAAGGGGGAAATATACTGGGCCTTGAAATCTTAGAGTTCAGTTGAGTTGGAGAAAGATACTAACTTGTCTTGTTCTTCAGTATCAGTGCACCCTGATAAGGGCAACATATAAACAGGGTTGTGAATGAGCCTTTAAATCCCAAGAGCAGGTAGGATGCCTGAATGAATCAAAATGGATATGACCTATTCAAGAAGATTCAACCATGGTATCCCAGAACCTGAACAATGTGGGGGTGAAATAAACCACCAACATCAGAATGAGCAAAAGACAAGCAAAAGTGCTCTCTGCATTTTCTCTTGGCTCTGAGGTACATCAAATGAAAATTCAAACCCCAAGTCCCTTTCTAAGAGTTATGCTCTCCTGTCCTTTGTGTTTGCTTTAACTGTCAAATGTCAGCCCACATGGCTCTGCATAAGTACTGAGAACAAGCACTGGCCTCACTGGTGTCATCCCTTCCCACAACCTCAGCTCACTGCCCTGCACAGAGCCATTGGCAGCACCTGTGAGGCTCAGGTCAGTCCCCCTGCCCCCTTCCTTCTCACAGAGCACAGCAGGCTGGACAGGTCTGCACTCAGCACTGTTGGACACGAGGTGGAAATAAGACACTTTCCCCCTGCTGCAAGCTAAACTGAACAGTCCCTTATCATGCTTTTCCCCTCTGTTGCTGCTTCCTCTGCACTGAGTGCTTCTATCTCTGTTTTGAAAACAGCTAACTGGAAGGGAAAACATAGCTGATATTTTCCACTTCCCCTTGCTATGGAGATTGAGGCATCCCCCAACACCACCTTTTGCTGTTTTCAGAGCTGTGGACAACAGGAATGCTTTCTCTCCCACCAACTGCTTCCCATTTAAGGGAGCTGAAGGAAGAAGTTAGTAACATCCACTGAACAGCTGTCTCCTTAAAGCTGTATTTCTGAATATGAGAACAGGATCCCACACACACTAATGGCCTCTATTTTAACTAGCTGCCTAAACCTTTCATGCAGTAAAATGTTCATCTTCCCTCTGGAGGCTCAGGACAACTTATGAGTGACTGGTTTCAATCACCAGTTGAACTTTTACAGAGATGGAAATCAAGGCAAAGATGATTTGTGCTCATACAGGAATGGTATAGAAGTGCTGGAGAAGTAGCCAGGGCTGTCTACACATACTGGAAACCTCCTGGATGGTCCAAGGTTAATGCCATTGCTCCTCTATGCTCCTCTATCTCACCCAAAGAAGATGAGCACTAGCTACTGCTTTTTTCTGCCTTCATCTCAGCTGAGCCCCTGGTGGATCATGGACACCTCCTCTGAATTTGAAGTCTCCTGGTTCTTCCAAACCTGAGACAACAGAACTCTGGCACCCCTCAAATTTTCACTCAGCATTCCTCCAAGGCTCCAGACCAAGCTGTGAAGTCTTTGTTGCCTTCATCTGAAGGACATTTGACACTGTTCATGCCCTTGATCTGCTCTGTTTCATCTCCTGTGCATCTCACATGTCACAGCACTTCATGAGGTTATCTGGGTCATTTTCCCAAGCTGATGCTAGCATACCTCTCCCCTTCTTCCCAGTTTCAGCTCACATTTGTTTCACATCTGTATTAGGCTGCAAACATCTTACAGCCAAGATCATTGTGGGGACTTTGTCCTCCGAGAAAGTAAATCACAGCCTTGAGCTCTGTGAAATTCAGTCACTGACATGACTTTTGTGAAGCAACTCCACACTATGTATAGCACAGGCAACACTTCATACTTCCCTCCCCTGCTGCTATGTAACAGAAAAGCAAATCTGTAATCCAGGTAAACAGACCTAGGAATGTGAGTCCTCTCCAGAAAGGAAGCTTGACTCCTTTATCACTGAAGAAACCTCAGGTTAGTTAATTCTTAGTAAAACTGTTGCAAGCAGTTGCATTGTCCACAGCTAGTCTACAAACAAAAGCACCTCACCATTCAAGATGCAATAGATTCCTTTAACATCTCTTCTGACTAATTTTCTTCATACCTTAGCAGCACTGAAACATGCTTCCACCTGCACTCCAGCTCTGAAAGCACCAAATTTTCCAACTTTAGATACAGAAAACTGCCAGCTAAGCTCCACACTTTCAGAGCAGCTGATTTGTAATAAGCATAAACTCTAAGGGAGGTTTCAAAGTCAGATCACTGTCAGAGAACTACAAAAGGCATCTGTGAATCTCAGCACTCTGTTCTGAGTGCTGGGTGTGACAGAGTTTGGCTTGTGGCGACTCATGCAGGGGAACACACCAGCAGGAATGCTCTCCTTCCTGCATAGCAGCTCAGCTCACACAACACTCCCTCAAGCAAGGAGCACAAAGCAGCTCACCAACTCCCAGCAGGTTCTCCTCATCCTGACAGGTCACACTGGCAGATTTTCCTGCCACTCCACTGTGGGCACAGCAAAGCACTGAAAGCAGCCGGAACTTCCCTTGTCTGACTGCAGCTCTAACATGCTGTCAAACAGCAGCCACGAGCACCTAAAGCAGAGCAAGAGACGGACATGCAAATGCAGAGCAGAGGACTTCTCCTACCTTTTCCAAGCCTGATTCCCTCTGACATGCTGGTAAGGAGCAGACAGATCCGTGCTCTCCTCAGCTCTGCTCAAAACTGACTCCAGCACAGCTCTTCCTGTTTGACCTTCTTATCTTTCCTGTTGATTGCACAGCCTGGCTTGGATGTGGCAAGTACAAAAAGTTGTCTATTAACTGATGCTGTTAATTCAAAATCTATTTTTTCCCTAAGGAAAAAAAAACCCCAAAAACACAAAGACAGAAACATTCCTGAGCTACTAAAGGAGCTGAGCTACTAAAGTTCATTATGTGAAGCAGACATGGATCAAATATGCTGGAAGGTCAATTCACACACTTTTGCTTTTCAAAGCCATAATTCCTGTTGGCATTTTTGCATTAGTGGCTAAAAAGGCTCCATGGGACACATCCAGGCTGTTGTGCTAAGTGAGCATTGTTCAGAGTAACAACTGGTCCTTCAGATGGAGCACCAGGCTTTGTTGCCCCTTTCCTTTCACCACCGAGGTAGATTTCTTGCTGTCAGCACAAAAGCCTGGTGAAGAATCGTTTGACAATGAGTTTGCTCTGCCCTGGGTTTAAAGTCACAGGAGTGTAGAGTTTGCAGATCTATCACACACCCGCAGCTATCCAGCACCAAATGCCAGGTGTGGGAGTTCAGCAAGGCTGTTGTGGGGGTACATGCAGAGCACCTCCTTGTCACAAGACACTGCCACTGATCCAGCTGCCACATCCTAATGACCCTCAAAGTCTGAGATGAGAAAAGCTGAAAAGAATCCAGACTATTTCCAGTCTGCTTGCTTTTTGTCCTCCACACCTTGAGATGGTTTTATACCCCCTTCCTCCCTGATGTGCTGCACGTGCAGCGAGTCACAGTTCTGCCACTCTTAGAGCGCCGAGTACCCCACATGCCATCAGTATGGACCATGCACATCTAGTTCAGACACCTCCAGTCAGCAGCAGCCCAGCACTTGGGGTGAGGCCATCAACCAGTTGTGTGTGTGTAGCCATGTCTCAGGATAACACCCTCCATATCAGACAGCTGGAGAGCACCTGTTGGACAGGATAGCACCTGCAGACTACGGTTTCATAGAATCACGGACATATTCAGTTGGAAAAGACCCTCAGCATCACCCAGTCCAACCCAGAACCCTACTCTACAAGGTTCACCCCCTAAACCACATGCCCAAGCACCACATCCAAACGATCTCTAAACACGTCCAGGGTTGGTGACTCAATCACCTCCCTGGGCAGCACATTCCAATGCCTGACCACTCTTGGGAAAACTTCTTCCTAACTTCCAGTCTAAACCTACCTAATCATAGCTTGAGGCCATTCCCTCTTGTTCTATCACTAATTACCTGAGAGAAGAGACCAGCACCAGCCTCTCCACAACATCCTTTCAGGTAGTTGCAGAGAACAATGAAGTCTTCCCTCAGCCTTCTCTTCTTCAAACTAAGAGTCCCAGCTCCCTCAGTCTCTCCTCATAAGGCTATTCTCCAGGCCCTTCCCCAGCTTCATTGACCTCCCCCGCACTGGTCCCAGCAGGGGAGGTGATGTGTTATCCCACACAGCACTGCTGCCCTCCTGCAGCTCTTGCCAAGGGGAGTAGGACAAACTCACCCTTCAGATGCCTTTGAAGGCATCAGTTACAACTCCTGCTAACCTGCCTCGAGAAACAGGAACTTAAAATGTTTCCAGATTTCATAAACAAGGTATTAATTACAAGTCACTCCCACTCACCTCCATCCCATCACACCACATTAACAGGAGTTACAAATGCCACCTCACACTGGTCAGCCAATCTGTTCCTGCAGCATGCTTGGGAACTCTTCATCTCTCCAGGAGTTATGAGGTTGGCAGGTGTTCAGGTAGGTGTACAAATCACAACGAGCCACTCATCCCAGAGGGCTCTCCTCCCACTGGAATGAATTTGATCTTGCACTATAAAGCAGCACACAAAGCATGCCACTTCAGGTTTGCTTATTTATGGAGGAGCTATGCCAGCAGCAACAAATACCACATTTTTATCACCTTTTCCCTGATTAATTTTCTATGAGCTTCATGAATGCCTGAATCTTTTCATCACATGCTACTGGTGTGTCTATATAAGGATAATCTTTAGCTGCACTTTCTACCCTCGGTGCTTCACTGGCACTCCTGTCACCTCTTCTGTGTGTACCACAGGGAGTTTTGCAAAACCCAAGGAGTCACCTAACCCTGCATTTTTCTCCCTGCATACTAGTCTTCCCTCCTCTATGTTTCTATGGCCCAGTCATTGCAGAATCTACCACGGCTTAGTGCGTTCCTAAAACTCTGGGAAATACAACCAGGTTTGTGTTGGGGAAGTGAAAGCTGGACAAATGCAACTCACTCGAGGAAACAACAAAATAGCAGCAACCGAACTCTAGGCTCCCTGACTCTTTCTTCAATACCAGACTAGACACATGGAGTAGTTTGGGTTGAAAGGGCCCTTTAAAGGTCATCTAATAATACAATAATAATAATACAATACACCAGGTTGGAAGAGACCTTCAAGATCATTGTGTCCAACCCATCAACCAATCCAACCCACCTAAATACAACACAACACAACCCACCTAAACAACTAAACAACTAAACCGTGGCACCAAGCACCCCATCAAGCCTCCTCTTGAACACCTCCAATGAAGGTGACTCCCACCACCTCCATGGGCAGCCCATTCCAGTGGGCAATCACTCTCTCGGTATAGAACTTCTTCCTAACATCCAGTCTAAACCTGCCCTGGCACAGCCTGAGACTGTGTCCTCTTGTTCTGGTACTGGCTGCCTGGGAGAAGAGACCAACCTCTGCCTGGCTACAACCTCCCTTCAGAGAGTTGTAGAGAGCAAAAAGGTCACCCCTGAGTCTCCTCCTCTCCAGGCTAAGCAACCCCAGCTCCCTCAGCCTCTCCTCATAGGGCTGTGCTCCAAGCCCCTCACCAACTTTGTTGCCCTTCTCTGGACACGCTCCAGCAAGTCAACCTCCTTCCTAAACTGAGGGGCCCAGAACTGGACACAGGACTCAAGGTGCGGCCTAACCAGTGCAGTGTACAGGGGCAGAATGACCTCCCTGCTCCTGCTGGCCACACTGTTCCTGATGCAGGCCAGGATGCCATTGGCCTTCTTGGCTGCCTGGGCACACTGCAGGCTCATGTTCAGCCTACAATCAACCAGCACCCCCAGGTCCCTCTCTGCCTGGCTGCTCTCCAGCCACTCTGACCCCAGCCTGTAGCACTGCCTGGGGTTGCTGTGGCCAATGTGCAGAACCCGGCACTTGGATGTGTTCAATCTCATGCTGTTGGATTCTGCCCATCTGTCCAGCCTGTCGAGGTCCCTCTGCAAAGCCTCTCTGCCCTCCAGCAGATCAACTCCTGCCCCCAGCTTGGTGTCATCCGCAAATTTACTGCTGATGGACTCAATGCCCTCATCCAGATCATCAATAAAGATGTTGAAGAGCATGGGGCCCAGCACTGATCCCTGGGGCACACCACTAGTGACAGGCTGCCAGCTGGATGTGGCACCATTCACCACCACTCTCTGGGCTCAGCCTCCAGCCAGCTCCTAACCCAACGCAGTGTGCTCCCATCCAAGCCATGGGCTGCCAGCTTGGCCAGGAGTTTGCTGTGGGGGACGGTGTCAAAGGCCTTGCTGAGGTCCAGGTAGACCACATCCACAGGCCTCCCCACATCAACCAGGCGGGTCACCTGATCATAGAAGGAGATCAGGTTGGTCAAGCAGGACCTAGTCCAGGATCTAGTCCAACCCTCCCCTGCAATTAGCAGGGACACCTTCAAGTAGATCAGAAACCTTCTTTCCTCTATGATTTGTGTATTTCATTCAGGGTACTTCCATTCTTGGGGGTGTCTATAGACACCTAGCTGAAAACAGAAACAAGAAAACCAGTTTTCAGCTCCAGGGTGATGTCATCAAAAGCTGCTTTAATAAGAGAGCAGGAAGTCCAGAGCCAATCTGCATTACATGATTATAAGTGAATAACCTCAGTGACAGGACAAGCAGCTGCTCTCACAAAGTCACTCCAGAGACCACTGTGTGGTAACAAAGAGGAAAACACAAAGGTAGCACAGAGCAGTTTCCACCCCTTACACTACACTTGAATCACTGGAAATGATGCTACCTGCTCAGGTTATGCTAAAAAAGATAGACCTGAGAATGTTTTTAGTCTTTAACTGTTGAGGTTACATGAAGGCTTGGTGGCCCTGCCTGTGTTGGGCTGTCCCTGATCTTGTCAGGATTGTTGAAAGAACTGAGGAGGTCATTGCATGTTCAAACAAGACACTTCCTCCAATTGTCACTCTCTGGCAATGTTTTTCATCATCCTGTTTGTCAGTCCTCCTGCAGCTGCATGTTCATCTGAGCACTCGTCACTACAGCAGCCTGTTGGAGGATAAAACAGCACAGCTAAACATGAAGGCCGAGTTTTACCTTCCAGTTATTATTCCATCCCAGCTGGGGCCATACCTGTGAAGGAACACGCCGCTGCCACAGGAACTCACTTTAACACAGAAACAGGCTAAAATGTAATTTGTGTGAGTAAAATAAACCAGGTTGGAAAAGATCTTTGAGATCATCAAGTCCAACCTATCACCCAACACCATCTCATCAACTAAACCATGGCACCAAGCACCCCATCCAGTCTCTTCCTAAAGACCTCCAGTGATGGGGACTCCACCACCTCCCTGGGCAGCACATTGCAATGGCCAATCTCTCTTTCTATGAAGAGCTTCTTCTCAGTGATAGCCAATCCCAGACTGGGCTAGGAGGGATCTTTGTAGCTGCTTCACCCAGCTCCTGCCTGTCCTTTGTCATCTCATGTCCACCAAAGATACCAAAGCTTATTTCCACTTGCTGAATCCTATCATTAAAATATCCTCTTAGTTTCATGTTTTCTTTTTCTGGTTTGGCTGAAGTTAGCATCCTTAACCATGTACAGCTGGCATGACAAACACAAAATCACACAAGATACTGCCTAGATTTCTTGCCTAAATTATTCTGTTTCATCCAGAGAAATAAATGTCATGCAATGTACGCTGCAAAGAAGCATCACTTGAGCCCCTAGATATGAGATCTGTCCAGCTTGAGGTGTGAACTCAGAGTGGCAGCTTTTTACTTAGCCAACCTACCCAAATAATGACATGAATTTTAGCAATATCAGCATGGCTGTTGGTTGTGTTCTCCTGTTCACACTATGGCTACACACAGAAATAGTTCAGCCATATGCTTCCTTTTGATTAGCGTGTTATCTCTCGACTGAAAGTGCATTCAGAGGTAACTAAAGAGTTAAAGTGTGCTCTCATGGGGTCCTGTCAGCTTTTTGTCTGCCTGGTTGGAAACCCAGATAGCTTTATTTCCTCCAGCCTTGAAAAAGCCACCAGCCCAGCTCCAGCCTGGTTCAGTAAGGAACAGCAGCAAACACGAAAAGAAAAACACCCTGCCATGGCTCAGCACGGAAATGCTGTCGCCTGGGAGTCTGCAGGGAAGTGCTGAGGCCAAACACCCAGCTGTTCCCCACTGCAGCAGCGCTCAGCTGCTCACCCAGCTCACTAGGCAATTGCCACATGTTATTAATAGATGTTACTGAGCCTGTTGTTCCTCAGCTCCAGCAATAACACAGTACACACCTGACCTCCTAAGTTTAGCAGCTCCCAGGAGCCACTGTTACTCGTTTGAGGACATTTGCGACCACGGATCAGAAGGCCAACGTGCTTCTACCAAGGAAACAATTTGGGCTCACATCCAAACCCCAGCAGACAAGAAGGTCATGATCAGATTCCCTGCTCCATCCCAGCCATGACATGGGCCTCAGGCCTCCCTGTGTGAGAGAAACCTTCTGGAACAGTTTAATCAGTACAGACAAAAATTTGCTAATTAGCACTTACCACTTTGAAGATTAATCATCATTGCCTTCCTTCATTTCCCTGGGTCACAGGGATAGCAACCTCCCCAAATTAGACACGAGGTTTTGAGACACACGTGGCACAGAAACTTTCACTCCTCAATGACCCCAAACCAAAAGCATTTAGAGAGATTTTTGTCCATAAGCTTCAGGACAGAAAATTAACTTCATCTCTTTTTGTTTCATGTCAAAAAGAGAATTAAATTCCTCTTAGCTTCTCTTATCTACTGGGATTAACAAAGGCTAAAAACCCACCTCTGACAGCATTGCAAAGGAGATAATGCAAAGGGCTACCTCCTTTTATAATCAGGTGAGGTAATTGTTCATTAAAGGTTAACTTTTTTCCAGCTGCTTGCAGTCTGCAGCTAGGAATGAGAGTTTATTCTTGAGGGAAGGTTTGTAGCCTTCTCCTAGATGTCCAGGAAGTACTCACATGGTGATGTATATTGAGCAGGGCTTATTTCTTGTGTTGATCAACTGAATTTAATACCACTTTTCCTTCAGTGGACTATTTTCCATCTTAGGCATTCAGAACAGGGCACTAATCAAGGTTTCCCCCCCAAATGAGATACTTCATTTAGGCTGTCACAGCTTTTAAGCCAAGAAAAATGAAGTCACTATAGCTGAAACTGTTTGTTGTGAGGAGTGGAGGAGAAAGCCACAGCTCCTTGGTTTTAAAAAAGGAGGAGGAGGAGCAGCAGCAGTGATGAATATCTAGCTGTGCTCCAATTCCTTCTCCCTTCTCAGGATTTGCATGAATGTACTTGAAATATATTTTGATATTTCTATAGAAATATCCATGCTTTTATCTAGTTATTTGTTTGTTTTCACTCTGGTGCTAGAGCACTCCTGGGATGGATAAAGGCTTTCAGCAGTGAAGCACTTACAGTCCTTAGCTGTGCACTGAAACACTTAATTTGCAGTGCTGAAATTTTGCCCATCTGCTTGGGGATTCTGCTGAGGGCTAGAAAATGCAGGGTGAAGGAACTTCATTTCAGTGTGCCTGAATACAGATGGAACACAGATATCTTCTGAGCTCCTCCTGCTATTGAGGAAGTAAATTTGTACTTACTTAGGCATCCATGATTCTATGAATCTAAGTTTAGCACTCAAGAAGAATCTAAATTCTGCTAGCAGGATGCTGTATCTTTCTGCGTGTGAAGAACAGACTTCCTCACTCTGAGGGTGGAGGAGCACTGGAGCAGGCTGCCCACAGAGGTTGTAGAGCCTCCATCTCTGGAGCCATTCAAAACCCACCTGGACACCATCCTGTGCAACCCATTCTAGGTGACCCTGCTCTGGCAGGACTATGTGTTTAAGTCCAGGCTGGATCAGGCTCTGGCCAGCCTGATCTAGTGTGAGGTGTCCCTGCCCATGGCAGGGGAGTTGGAACTAGATGACCCTTGTGGTCCCTTCCAACCCTGACTGATACTATGATTCTATGCGATTGCCAGAGGTCCCTTTCCAACCCCTGGCACTCTGTGATTCCATGAACAGCATCAGAGATGCAATGTAGGACACGCAGCAGGAAATCAGCACACATCAGCCTGTATTGCAGAACTGGGAGAAATTGACTGAGGGCCAATGGATTAGAGCAATCTACTTCCATCCAGAAGCTGTGGCTTCACAGAAAGAGGACTCTTCCAAGGAGTCACATTTGCAGGAGATCACAGTATGGTTAAAGAGTGTTAACCTCTCTGCAGCAGGCACAAAGGGGACAGTATCACACTTCTCACTTGGTTACTGCAGAGAGCACAACATTATGGTGCCATGGTTTAGTAGTTATGAGGTCTTGGGTGACAGGTTGGACTTGATGATCCTTGAGGTCTTTTCCAACCTTACTGATTCCGTGATTATCTCCATATGTACAGTCAGGAGCACAGGTATCACTGGTGGCACAGACTGGGTAACCTTGCATGCCTCATGTGCTGTTCCTCAGTGAAAAGGACACTTTGGGCAATACTTTTGCAATGAGCATGGTGACTCTGATGCTGTTCATGCTTTGCCTCAGCTCTTCCCCAAACCACCCTCTGCATCACCTTCCTGCAGATTTCCTTGCTGTAAGCTGGGTAGGTGTCATCCTCCTGTGTGACTTACACACTGATGCTCATCACTACCTGCTAGGCTTGCCCTCACACACAGCAGTCTGTGATAGTCAAGCTCTGACCAACTTCCCAAGAGCTGACTGCTGACAGGAGAGAACAGTCCTTGATTGTCTCACTCGAACAAGGACTTCTTTCATCCTCAGCCATTGTTCCCTTTGATGTTCCTTCATTCTTTCTGTTTGCAAAGTTTGCCTGGGAGTTTGATCTGACCTGCTGATCATAATGCATTTAGGCTTGCAATGGGTAACTGATGGCTAAGTTTTAGCTGCTGATGCAATAATTATGTTCTGCCCAGGGTGTGAGAGCAGCTTTGCTTGGAAGTTGTTACAGGCATCTCACTGCAGTGTGTGCTGGGTTACTATTTCGTTGCAGCTGCTTCACACAGTTCATATTTATAAGCACCTGTACTTCTGCACTGGTTAGGCCACACCTTGAGTCCTGTGTCCAGTTCTGGGCCCCTCAGTTTAGGAAAGATGTTGAGTTGCTGGAAGGTGTCCAGAGAAGGGCAACAAAGCTGGGGAGGGGTTTGGAGCACAGCCCTCTGAGGAGAGGCTGAGGGTTGCTTAGCCTGGAGAAGAGGAGGCTCAGGGGAGACCTCATTGATGCCTACAACTCCCTAAAGGGAGGTTGTAGCCAGGTGGGGGTTGGTCTCTTCTCCCAGGCAACCAGCAGCAGAACAAGAGGACATAGTCTCATGCTATGCCAGGGGGGTTTAGACTGGATGTTGGGAAGAAATTCTTCCCAGAAAGGAAGACTGGCCATTGGAATGTGCTGCCCAGGAAGATGGTGGAGTCACCATCACTGGAGATGTTTAGGAAGAGACTGGATGAGGCACTTGGTGCCATGGTTTAGTTGATTAGATGGTGTCGGGTGACAGGTTGGACTTGATGATCTCAAAGGTCTTTTCCAAACAGGTTCTATTCTATTCTATTCTATTCTATCTATTCTATTCTATTCTATTCTATTCTATTCTATTCTATCCTATCTCAGTGGATAGCTGAGGATTTATTTCCAGGCCTAGGATCTCTGTTTTTAAGACCCTAGGCTGTTATTCTTCTGCAACTTCAGACTTCCATTAATATCAGTGTCACATCATTACACCACCACGGTGAGGTGGTAGGGAGGAAACTGCTGTCACAGGCACAGACAGGTTACCAACATAGGTGTGCTTTAGAGAACTGTTTCATTTGGATAAGACCTCCGAGTCCAACTGCTGATCTAACACCACCATAGCCATATCCCAGAAGCAGTAATTTGAAAGAGCTGATAGCAAAAGTGAGGTGGAATATAGGAGCATATATATATATTAAATATAGTAGGGTTTGTGTCCAGATTCGTAATTGAGATTTGGCATTAGACAGAAAATTAGCCTGTTTCAGGTTGAGGTACAGGACCATAAACCAGTCCAGCCCTGAATGTCTGAGACATATACAAATCAAACAAAAAGAAGAAGGTTTTTAACACAGAGATGTCCAGGGAGGTCTCTTCACATTACATGAGGGAGGTGAGACACTGGCACAGGTTGCCCAGGGAGGTGGTAGAAACCCCATCCCTGGAGGTTTTTAAGGCCAGGCTGGATGTGGCTGTGAGCAACCCGATCTAGTGTGAGGTGTCCCTGCCCATGACAGGGGGGTTTGAACTAGATGATCCTTGAGGTCCCTTCCAACCATAACAATTCTATGATTCCAAGAGAGAATCAGTAAAAAGCAAGAAAGAAGTCATCACAGCATCTCATACCAGGTCCTTAGTTTTCTGTGATTCAAAATCATCGTTACCTTGGACATAATAGAAAAAAATGGCACATTTCTGGAAGTCTATAGAAGACATTTGAGGGATAATTTACCATTAAGAAAAAAAAAAACCCAAACAAAACCAAAACCAAGCACTTCAAAATAAATGACAAGAAGTTGTAGGATTACTCTTTGTCTTCCAGAAGGTACAGGAGTCGTCAAAAGGCAGCAATTTGGAATGGATATGGCCTAATAATTAGCTTTCAAGTTAAAAAGTAAAGAGCTAACAGGGTTTCTTAGGGGCTTAAACTCAGCTTTCAGGACTACCTATTGGAATTGAAAAGCTTGGAATACAGGGAAGCACAGGAGGATTTACAAAAGAGTATCTCATTTAAGTGGGGGGTGGGTGGGGTTCTGAGATTTCCATGAGATATCCATTCAGGACAAATTTAGAAGCATTTAAGCAGACGATACTATAGCTGACAAAAAGCCCCGAATTGTTCCTTTAAGCTTCACTCTAAGTCACTATCTGACCCGAGTATCTGTGTCGGCTTTGAACAGGAAGCCAAGGGCCAGCTCCATCAGGTCAAACATCACACCTACAGAGTCCATCTCTCCTCAGGATGGGAAGGTTGTATAGGTTTTTTAACTTTTAGGTAACTGTTGGTGGGAAAGAGCATAATAAGCATATAAATGCAGAGCTAGTCTTCCCAGCCCTATTTCCTCATGCTGTGACTCCAGGCTGCCCAGAACCCAGCCTGAAGTCAGCATCGGGGGAACTGTGCAGTACCTCACTCTTACATAACTGTCTCCTTTTGGGTTTGTTAGAACAGCTGTTTGGAGGGGGTTAAAAACCATTTTCTCTTCCAGCACTGTAGCAGGTTCTCAGGCTGATGAAACACTAAATAAGCTGGCTTTAGTAAAACGTTGTGTCTCTTTGTATTGTCAGAGATGGAGAATCAGCAGGAGTTCACCTGCTCCAGAAGGCACTGACAACCTTCCCCTCCTGAACATCTAGACTTGCTGCCCAACACCTATGCACTCTAGAGTCTAGGCTGAGCAGAGGAGCAATGCAAACATCCCCATTGTCATTCCCTGGCTGTGCTGGGGACATGCTAAACCACCTGTGTGTCAATTTGCTTTGCTTGGGCATCTTAAAACTGAGCACAAGGGGGCCAAGAAGCTCACATAATTACAGAACGGTGGGGTTGGAAGGGACTTTCCAGAGATTATCTAATTCAATCCACCTGCTAGAGCAGGTTCAGCTAGATCAGGTTGCCCAGAATTGCGTTCAGGTGCGTTTGGAATCTCTCCAGAGATGGAGACGCCGCAGCCTCTCTGGGCAGCCGGTTTCAGTACCGTGGTGTTTCGGTCTCCCCTCCTCACACAGATGTTCCAGGCCCCTCAGCATCTTCGTTGCTTTCATTGGACTATCTCTAGCAGCAGATGTAGAAGACCTCGCCCACAGAGCTCTGCAGGGCTGCAAGGGAGAGCGGTGCGGAGCCCGGTGCGAGAGAGCTACGGCTCTCGCCGAGGCAGCGGAGAACTTTGCGCTGGTTGGGGCGGCAGAGGGGTATAGCAGCCGCTCTGCTCGCAGCAGCGGCGGGTTGGAGCCTCTCCCCGCGGGCCGCAGCAAGGCACGGAGGGGGTTGTAGTCCGCGGCGCTGCCTACACTTCCCAAGGTGCCCGCGCCGCGCAGAGCCGGGGCCGTGGGTGCGCGGCACCTGCCGCGGGGGGCGGCGGCGGCGGGCGGGGATGGTGCCGCCCGCGGGGGCGCGGTGACGGGCGGCGGCGACGGGAGCGGCGGGGAGCGGCCCCTCTGGCACGCCATGAGCACCGGCACAGGTAAGCGGGACTGAGGGCACCCCTTTGCCCCTCGTATTTCGGAAGGGTTGCGTGTCGCTGTCCCGCTGCGGTCCCGGCACGTTGCGCTGCGGCGGCTTGCCGCGCTGCGGGGCAGGAGGAGCCGGTGGAAATTCGCTAATCTGAGAAAAAAACAACCCAGACAACGCACCAGGGAAAGGCGAGGGGATGTCGCTGTGCCTGTCGCACAGGGGAACTGCCGCAGCCACGGGCGCTGCCGGGCGGGAGGAGCTGCGGCTGCTGCGGTACCCGGGCGCTGGGACCCAGCGCAGGGGCTCCGGTGCTGCCCCTACCCCCGTGGTGTTCGCCGGCACCGTTCAGGAGCCCTGGCTCTGTTCCCTCCCCACCACCACGGGTACCCTCGGCACGGCTGGGAAGCCCTGGCTCCGTCTTTTCTCCACCATCACTGATACCCCCAGCACTGCTCTTTAGCCCCCCGGCTCTGTCCCCTCCCCACCGGTACCCCCAGCACAGCCCTTTAGCCCTGGCTCTATACTTCCCCCCAGCACGGCTCACGGCGGGTGTCTCTCCCCTGCCCTGCTGCTGCCTCTCTCCCTGCTTGGCATCCTCAGGGGTGGGAGCCGGCGGCTCCTTGTATTTGGGTTAAAAGCTTGGCGGTGACAGGAGGTGCGGCACAGGAGGTTTCATGGAGCCCCTGACTGGCATTGCCACCCGGGGGATGCAGCTGCCCAGGGCCATACAAAACTGATTTATCCTCTCATAGATGCAGAATTTGAGAATTGCCTTGGAATTCTGCTGTTCTTCCCAGCGATTCAGTGTTCATCAGCCTTGTGTGGCAGGGGGTGGAAGGTGTGTGTGGGGGGTACTTCAGAGTGCACCCAGTCACATAATATTGCATCTTTAAAGCAAATTCGGTGGGGGGGCTGTGAGAGCTGAGTGTGGTTTTGGTTCCTGAGGATAACCGTAGCTGTTAAATAGTCCTCTGCCACGGGAGCAGGGAGAGGCTGAGCAGCTTCAACTGCCTGGTGACTGTGTGTCAACCTGCTTCATCATACCACATCCTCACAGCCAGGCAGGTGAGAGCCTGGAGCAAGCAAAGAGGAAAATGAGCTCCCTCTTAGAGTAGCACGAGACCTGTGGTCAGGCACCTGCCAGACTTCAGCTGGAATCCTTGTCTGGTGTCTCCTGGTATCAGTTGAAGGTGTAGATGTTTTCCATGTGTGCCAATCGTCCACGTTCCTGCATGGTCTGTGGGTGAAACATGCAGTGCCAGCCTGCTGGCCCTCTCACAGGGAGTGCCCAGGCAAGGCAGTGTCCAGACTGCGGGGGACTGAGTTTGAGAGTGAATTCAGAGGTGGTTCTCCCCCTCTACTGTGCTCTGCTGAGACCACATCTGGAGTGTTCTGTCCAGTTCTGAGCTCCCCACTTCTAAGGGAGGACCATGAAGATGCTGAAGGGGACTGAAGCACCTCTCTGACAAGGAGAGGATGAGACACCTGGGGCTGTTTAGCCTGGAGAAGAGCAGCCTGAGAGGGGATCTTCTCAGTGCTGATCATTAGCTAAAGGGTGGAGGTCATGAGGCTGGACTCTTTTCAGTGGTGCCCAAGGGGCAATGGGTACAAGTGGAACCCAGGAGGTTTCACTTGAACTTAAGAGAAAAACACAATTCCTGTTAGGGTGCTGGAGCCCTGAACCAGGCTGTCCAGAGAGGTTGTGGAGTCTCCTTCTGTGGAGAGATTCCAAACCTGCCTGGGCATTGTGATCCTGTGCAACCTGCTGTGGTGACTCTGCTTTAGCGGGGGGGGGGGTGGACAGGATGATCTCCAGAGATCCTTTCCAAACCCCATCATGCTGGGATTCTGTGAGCTGACTTGTGCACCAGATATCCTGAGTCTGCTCTCTGTCTCTGAAGGGAGTCGAGATGGTTAACACAGATGGTGGCATCTGCACTGGAGATGATTAAACTCCAGCACAGAATCCCATCCTGGGTTACTCATCTGTAATTTTGAACCAAAGAGTATGAAATGCTGTGAAACATTTAAATTCTATAGCAGTAGGATGTGGGCTGGCAGGAGGAGTATTGAAGTCCAAACCTGGCTCTTTTATAATGTTTAAAATGCCAATTAAATAGATTGCAGAGCTACAAACTGGGTAGAAAAGGCAGTGGATAGCAGTCTAGTGCAGGGGAGGCTTGACACCATTCTATCTCAGTAATTGCACCAAACATGGTGTAAATGAAATAGCAAAAATGAACAGTGCCAAGATAAAAATAACATCCTGGGGAAGGCAAAAAAAAAGAGAGAGAGAGTGGAAAAAAACCCTGGGAGTGCTTAGTATCATAGTATCAGTCAGGGTTGGAAGGGACCACAAGGATCAGCTAGTTCCAACCCCCCTGCCATGGGCAGGGACACCCCACACTAGATCAGGCTGGCCAGAGCCTCATCCAGCCTGGGCTTAAACACCTCCCTGCACAACCCATTCCAGGGCTTCACCACTCTCATGGTGAAGAACTTCCTCCTCATGTCCAGCCTGAATCTCCCCACCTCCAACTTCATTCCATTCCCCCTAGTCCTATCACTACCTCATACCTAAGAAGTCCCTCCCCAGCCTTTTGTAGCCCCCTTCAGGCCAGGCCAATGAGGTCCCCTCAGAGCCTTCTCTTCTCCAGACTGAACAGCCCCAACTCCTTCAGTCTGTCCTCACAGGAGAGGTGCTCCAGCCCTCTGATCATCCTCGTGGCCCTTCTCTGGACAGCTTCCAGCACCTCCAGATCCCTCTTGGAATAGGGGCTCCAGAACTGGAGGCAGTACTCCAGGTGGGGTCTCACCAGGGCTGAGTAGAGGGGGAGAATCACCTCCCTTGACCTGCTGGCCACACTTCTCCTGATGCAGCCCAGGATCTGATTGGCTTTCTGGGCTGCAAGTGCACATTGAGAGCTCCTGTTGAGCTTCTCCTCCACCAGCACCCCCAAGTCTCTCTCCTCAGGGCTGCTCTCCAGCCAGTCCCTGCCCAGCCTGGATTTGTGCCTGGGATTGCCTTGACCCAGCTGCAGGACCCTGCTCTTGGTCTTGTTGAACCTGATGATGAACTTAGCGCTCATTGGAAAGTGTAACTGGCAGTTTGGGTGAGTACTGGCTTGAAGTACAGGTTTAGCTCTGATGTCTCCAAATTTTGATGTTTGTGTGTCTGTGTGGGCAATGTCAACAATTTACAATCAATTCCCATGACAAATTAGATGTGAGTAGTCCACATCTGCTCTGCCAAATCAATGGAAATTTTCCATTTCTGTCAGTGGGGCAAGTGTTGCACAGCAGTGCCACAGCTGGCCTGAAATCACAGCTTCCAAAAGGTTACCACCAAAATTACCCTGGAGAGGCGGTAATTCCAAGTCTGGTGTTTAACAGAAAGGTATTCCCGGTTCTGCAAAGAAAATGAGGGTGCAGTGCGGCATCAAATCGGCCCTGGGGAAGACTCGAGGAACTGCTGCACTGTTTGGTTATCCAGGAGAAATCCCTGCTCTTCCTGTTGCTCTTGAGGTGGAGTAAAACCGTTGTGGACCTGTGCTTGTTAGCCCAGAAACCTTTGCTTGGTCTGTGTCACAGAATCCCCAAGGTTGGAAGAGACCTCAAAGATCATCAAGTCCAACCTGTAACCACAGACCCCATGACTAGACCATGGCACCAAGTGCCACGTCCAATCCCCTCTTGAACACCTCCAGGGATGGGGACTCCACCACCTCCCTGGGCAGCACATTGCAATGGCCAACAACTTTCTCTGGGAAGAACTTTCTCCTCACCTCTAGCCTAAACTTCCCCTGGCGCAACTTGAGACTGTGTCCTCTTGTTCTGGTGCTGGTTGCCTGGGAGAAGAGACCAAGCCTCTCCTGGCTACAACCACCATTCAGGTAGTTGTAGAGAGCAAGAAGGTCTCCCCTGAGCCTCCTCTTCTCCAGGCTAAACAGACCCAGCTCCCTCAGTCTCTCCTCACAGGGCTGTGCTCAAAGCCTCTCCCCAGCCTCGTTGCCCTACTCTGGACACATTCAAGTGTCTCGATGTCTTTCTTAAACTGAGGGGCCCAGAACTGGACTCTCCTGCTGATGCCACACATCATGAGCTAACCTATGAGGTAACCCTGTGCCTTGCCATTTTAACTGCCAGACTTGGTGTTAGATGTAGAAATGCTTCTATTGTAGATTCATAGAGTTGTTGGGGTTGGAAAAGACCTCTGAGATCATCAAGTCCAACCACCAACCCAAGACCACCATGGCCATTACCTAGGGGACCGACATGGTGTGGCCCTGCTTTTAGGGTTCTAAAGGCACATTTAATTGTTAGTATTTATCAAGCTAATGTTTCCATTCCTTGCCATCTTAAATTCATGGCAAGAAGAGAGTAGGTTAAAACTCTGAGATTGATAGAATTAGGTTCCCATCAGTTCCCAGAAATAGGGTGAGATGGCATCTATTATTTAAGTGCAGAGCTAATTACATAGGAGGTGAATTATCTTACCTTCGATTCAATTAAAAGTCATGACACAAATTCACACAGCTGTTTAGTCTTGAAGCTATTATATTAGAGGGAGAAATTGATTGCATGGATCAGAGAACAGCTAATGGAGTGTCGCAGCCCAAATGGAGCAGGGAGCGAGTGATTCTGGTTACAGAAGAGGTTATGCAGGGTCCTGCTCTGCTTGGGAGATCATAGAATCATGGAGTTGTCAGGGTTGGAAGGGACCTCAAGGATCATCTAGTTCCAACACCCCTGCCATGGGCAGGGAGACCTTGCACTAGATCAGGTTGCTTACAGCCACATCCAGCCTGGCCTTAAAACCCTCCAGGGATGAGGCTTTTACTACCTCCCTGGGTGACTTGTTTCAGATAGGTTAGCATAGAATCACAGAATCAGAATCATTTTGGTTGGAAAAGCCCTTTGAGGTCATCCAGTCCAACCATTTTCTAACTCTAGCAAGGCTGGTGCTAAATCATGTCCTTCAGCATCACATCTCTGCATCTTTGAAACACATCCAGGGATGGGGATTCAACCACCTCCCAGGGCAGCCTGTGCCAGTGGCTGAAAAAGCTGTCAGTGAAAGAATGGTTAACTCCTTTTCACAGTTCCCATGTGAATGTGCTGATAGGAATCCTCCCTGGAGACACCAGCACGACTGTTTCGGACTCTAGGATACTTCATAGTTCAATACAGTGTGTTACCACTGGCCCTTCATTTGAGAGAACATTGGATTCCTAGATAGGGCCAGCAAGAGATGCTTTGGGGATCCTCAGCTAATGAATCTGTGCGGAGTATGATGTGCCATCCAACAAGCTAACAACTCTCTCTGGGAAGAACTTTCTCCTCGCCTCCAGCTTAAACTTCCCCTGGCACAGCTTGAGACTGTGTCCTCTTGTTCTGGTGCTGATTGCCTGGGAGAAGAGACCAACCCCCTCCTGGCTACAACATCAGCTGGTAACTCCTGACTGCAGGACATCCTGGCAGCCACAGGCCTTCACATGCTGCTCCAGTGCTGCAGCAGGTCCCTGAAAGGTGGCTATATCTTTAAAGCCCAGCCATTTGGCTTTGTGAGCAAGCTCTGCTGCTGGCTGTTCTGCCTGTTCACAGTGCAGCATCTGTATTCTCCATGGCTGGTGCCTGTATGCCTCTGTCTGCCACTGCAATGCCATGGGGAAGTCAGTTACTGCCAGCTTTGCTTCTCAGGAGGCTAAAGGCTTACATACTTAATCTGCAGCCATCAGCTTTGTCATAAAAAACATAGAAGGCTAAGAAAGTTAAAGAAAACTGAAAACCTTACTGAAAGCATGGACTCGGGTAACCTTCTCCCTCTCCTACCTTCTCTCTGATGGGTTGGTTGCGTTCACAGGATGTTAGGGGTTGGAAGATCGAGTCCAACTGCCCCTGCCAGAGTAGGACCATAGAATCTAGCACAGGTCACACAGGAACACATGCAGGTGGCTCTTGAAATTCTCTGGAGAAGGAGACTCCACAACCCCTCTGGGCAGCCTGTTCCAGTGCTCTGGGACCCTCACAGTGAAAAAGGTCCTCCTCATGTTGAGGTGGAACCTCCTGTGCTGTAGTTTATATCCATTGCCCCTTGTCCTATCACAGGGTGCAGCTGAGCAGAGCCTGTCCCCTCCCTCTTGACCCCCCCCAGCCCTCAGAGATTTATAAACATTTAAAAATCCCCTCAGTCTTCTCTTCTCCAGGCTAAAAAGCCCCAGGGCTCTCAGCCTCTCCTCATAGGGCATTCAGGGAGATGTGAGAAAGATCTGATGTCAGTTTTGCCTAGTTCCACAAATCAGTCCCCCTCTACGCTACACAACTCCAGGCTTTTAGCAGTATCAGCACATGACTGTTTTTAACTTCAAACTCCACCACTGCATTTAAGAAGTCTTCATGTTTCCTGCATGGTGTCATCACAGCCAGCAGAGCTGTGTCTCTGCTGGTGTCAGGTGCAGGGCAGCAGATGGACCTCTGAGATCGTTGGACAATTTGCAGGCTCGCTGCCTGCCTCCTTCAATGTGAGCTTAAGGCAAATAGCTCTGAATTTAGATTATTCCCTCTGTCAAGATCCATTAGCAGTGCGTCAAGGTCCTTTACTGTTATCATCTGGAAATGCTGGAATGTTGTTTTTCACAGCTTATTATTTGATGTTCGTGCTCTGAAATCTAGATGGAGTATTGTTTGGGTTATTTATTCTTCCATTCCAGCAAAGGAATGTGAGAGGAATAGAAACTCCCTTCAGTGAATATTTCTGTCTGCTTTAAGAGCTGCTTTTCTCCCTTTCTCTGTAAAAGCAAATCATTCTTCTCCTGGCATGAACCAAACTGATCAATAACTCTTCTTGAGTCTCCTGACTTATAGGCCCCCTCAATTCAGGAAAGATGTTGAGTTGCTGGAGGGTGTCCAGAGAAGGGCAACAAAGCTGGGGAGGGGTTTGGAGCACAGCCCTGTGAGGAGAGGCTGAGGGAGCTGGGATTGCTTAGCCTGGAGAAGAGGAGGCTCAGAGGAGACCTTATGGCTCTCTACAACTCCCTGAAGGGAGGTTGTAGCCAGGTGGAGATTGGTCTCTTCTCCCAAGGAACCAGCACCAGAACAAGAGGACACAGTCTCAAGCTGCACCAGGGGAGGTTTAGGCTGGATGTTAGGAAGTAATTCTTCCTAGGAAGAGTGATTGTCCATTGGAATGTGCTGCCCAGGGAGGTGGTGGAGTGCCCATCACTGGAGTGTTTAGGAAGAGGCTGGATGGGGTGCTTGGTGCCATGGTTTAGTTGATGGGTTGGTGTTGGGCAATAGGTTGGACTCGATCTCAAAGGTCTTTTCCAACCTGGTTAATTCTGCATTCTGCTCGACATGCAGTTGAGGGGAAAACAAAATCTACATGCAGCTGGCCAGGGAAAAGGAACATTCCTGAATCATAAAATACCACTTGGGATATTTTAAAGGCGGCTTTAAAGGTGGTGTAATATGCATTGTTTTCTAGGGTGGTGCTGTTGTTGCTGGGTTGGTGTTTGTGTGTGTGTGTGTGTGTGTGTTTGGTTTGGTTTTTAGCTTTTATTGGGGTTTTTTGGTTGTGGGGTTTTTGGGTTTTTTTCCTATTTAGAAACAGTTACTTCTAGATGTAAGCAAAACTATCACTGCAGAAGAGTAACAGCCCACAATTGCTCCTCATGGTGGGGATGAGGAATTGGTGTGGTATCTCAGTTGTTGCTGCATGGTAGCTGCTCCTGGATCCAGCATCCAGTTCCTTGGGGAAGATTCCTCACCTGCACTGGTTTGTGAAGTAAAAGAAGTGGCTATGGTACAAATACAGAGCACTAAGCATACAGGGGTTGTGTTCCTTCCAGCCTGTGTCAGAAGATGACAAAGTAAACCTGATTCCTGTGACATTGTTCATGTATTGAAATCCTGGGTGAAGTGGGAGTGGAAGTTTGATGCCTATCATATGAAGAAGAAGCCACAGAACCTGTCATGCAGGAGCTTTTGTCAGTTTAGAAAATAGGTCAGGTACCTCCTTCCCCTCACAGGTTTGTGATTTGAGGGTTTGTGGCTAGCAGGGAGTTCCAGAAATACTGCATAAGGCAGTTTACAAGTTGATGGCTAAATGCAGGCTCGGATCTTCTCTGGCCCAGCAATGCTGTGTGGCACTAAAGGAGTGGGCAGCCCTACATGGAGGAATCTTGGTCAGAGACCACTTCAGGTTTTGCTTGACTGACTTTTACCTCTCAGGAGTTTATTGAGGTACAGTTACAAACCCCAGATGGTGCAAATATTGCTGTTTGAAAGGATGTGAATGCTCTACAAGGCATGAAAAATGGGCTTACATTTACATCTTTATTTTCGTCTTGGTTACTTTCATTTCCTTTGCTCTGTTTACAAACTCTCTACCTCTCTTCTTGCTGATGTTCTTGGTACTGCAAACTCAGCTGGGATCTGCAAGTCAGACAGGCAATCCTGTTCTTCACCTGCTCACAGACTGGTGAGGATTTCTGAGAGAGTTCAGCTGAGAAGTTTGGCTTCACGGAGGCTTGTAGGGTTTGCCTTGCTCTGATGCTTTTTTGTCCTTGCAATACCAGCAGCACCAGAGCAATCCCTGGGTTACACTGTTAGATGCAACACAGAGACAGAAGAACTCATTTTTGTGGTTACCTTAGGATCATAGAATTGTTTCAGCTGGAGAAGCCTTCTAAGATCATAATGTCCACCATTCAGCCCAACACCACCATGGCCACAAGTTTTTTTTTAACACTTCCAGGGATGCAGAGTCCACCACCTCCCTGGGCAGCCTGTTCCAATCCCTGACCACTCTTGCAACAAAGAAATTTTTCCTGTCTCCAACCTAACCCTCCCCTGGCACAACTTCAGGCCCTTTCTTCTTGCTCTATCAGCTGTGACTAGGGAGAAGAGACCGACTTCCACCTCCCTCCAGCCTCCTTTCAGGGAGCTGTAGAGAGCAATGAGGAGCTGAGTCTCCTTTTCTCCAGACTAAACCCTAGGTCCCTCAGCTGCTCCTCACCAGACCTGTTCCCCAGACCCTTCACCAGCTTTGTTGCCTTTCTGTGTAGGGAACAGAGGATGATGGAGGGATTGGAGCACTGATGAGGAGAGGCAGAGACCTGGGGCTTTTTAGTCTGGAGAAGAGAAGACTGAGAGGAGATTAATAAATGTTTATCAATATCTGAGGGCTGGGGCTCAAGAGGGAGGGAAGAGGCTCTGCTCAGTTGCACCCTGTGATGGGACAAGGGGCAATGGATATAAACTGCGACACAGGAGATTCCATCTCATCCTGAGGAGGAACTTTTTCCTCTGTGAGGGTCACAGAGCACTGCAACAGGCTGCCCAGAGAGGTTGTGGAGTCTCCTTCTGTGGAGACTTTCAAGACCTATTTGGATCTGTTCCTGTGCTGGATTCTATGGTCCTGCTCTGGCAGGGGGGTTGGACTCAAAGATCTCTAGAGGTCCTTCCAACCCCTAACATCCTGTGGAGGCAGCTCTGCTTCTGCAAACAACTCAATACTGAGGTATGTGAGGGAAAAAAACACAACCAGAAGCAGCAGCAGATTAGATGGTTTAGCAACTGAGTTTGACCTATAACCTAGACAGGGTTACAGAAATAGTTAAGGCAAATAACTAGTAATTAAAATTAATCCCAGAACTGAAATTGTTGAAGGGTTTGATGTGCACAGTGCATACAGCTGTACTGAAAGCATCCCTTTCTCTATTAAATGTGGAATTGCTGACCTCAGGAAACATGCATGGGATCCAAATGAACAGGCCTGAGGCTGGGACTGCCTCCAGGAGAGAGCATTCCTATACATTTCCAGAAGCATCAAGTACCTTGGTGTTTAGACAGGCTCTAAGAAGCTGCCTTTTTTCCCCAATTCATAACAGGATGAGTAAAGCAAGCAAGCATCCAACCAACAGGATGGCAGCTTCTGACAGCTTTAGCTTGAACAGCCAAGCTTCTTCTGCCAGCTTGCATTTGCAGCTCATGCTGTTTGCTGCTCTCTAAAATAGGCAAGACCACGGCACGCTTCTAGATCCGCATAGACCTTATGCGCTTCAGAGGCAAGATGCAGAAAGCCTAGCCAAGCGTTTCTTCAGGGCTGGCAGCTTCTCCCTTGCACCAGCCTCGTATTCTTTACAGGACACAGACCACGTTGTTCCCCTGGAAAAGCAGCCTTGACCTTGGGGAAAACAGCTCAGGCATCTCTCCTGTTAGAATTGTAGATGTAGGGAAAGAAATGAAAATGGAAGCCTGTCACTGGTTGTGGTGGGTGAAAGGATCTGGTGTGGGAGTGTGTCCAGAGAAGGGCCATGAGGATGAGCAGAGGGCTGGAGCTGCTCTGCTATGAGGACAGACTGAGAGTTTGGGCTATTTGGTCTGGAGAATAGAAGGCTCTGAGGAGACCTTCTTGTAGCCTTTCAGTATCTGAAGGGCAACAACAAGGCTGGTGAGAGGCCTTGAGCACAAGCCCTATGAGGAGAGGCTGAGGGAGCTGGGATTGTTTAGCCTGGAGAAGAGAAGGATCAGAGGTGACCTCATTGCCCTCTACAACTACCTGAAAGGTGGTTGTAGACAGGAGAGGGTTCGTCTCTTCTCCCAGGCAACCAGCACCAGAACAAGGGGACACAGTCTCAAGCTGTGCCAGGGGAGGTTTAGACTCGAGGTGAGGAGGAAGTTCTTCACTGAGCGAGTCATTCGTCATTGCAATGTGCTGCCCAGGGAGGTGGTGGAGTCGCCGTCCCTGGAGGTGTTCAAGGGGAGATTGGACGTGGCACTTGGTGCCATGGTCTAGTTGTGAGGTCTGTTGGGACAGGTTGGACTTGATGATCCTTGGGGTCTCTTCCAACCTTGGTTATACTGTGATACTGTGAAGTGGGCTACAAGAAAGCTGGGAGGGACTTTTTAGGGTGTCAGGGAGTGACAGGACTAGGGGGAATGGGAAAAAAACTAGTAATGGGCAGACTGAGATTGGATGTCAGGAAGAAGTTGTTTCCCATGAGAGTAGTGAGACACTGGCACAGGTTGCCCAGGGAAGGTGGTAGAAGCCTCATCCCTGGAGGTTTTTAAGGCCAGGCTGGATGTGGCTGTGAGCAACCTGCTGTAGTGTGAGGTGTGATGCTCCTGGCAGTGCTGCATATTTCTACAGATTTATTCAGCTTTTAAAATAGTACTTCTGGTCAAATGGCTGCAAAACTCTCACAAGAGGAGAGAATTTGCTTGCACACACAGGAGAAATGAGAAGAGCCCTGTGATTGTGTTTGGTAGGGTTAGTCAAGGGGAAAAGAATCTGAAAGCCCAGAGTGAACCAAATGGTGCATCCCTTAGGTCACTCTGACTTCACATGGATAAGGCTTACTGCCTTTTGGGTTATTTTTGGCAGTGGCATGAGTGGCTGACATTTGTCTAAAGAAGTAAGGAAGGAAATCAAAAGCTTCACTTGCTTGTCATCTTCCACTGAGTTTAGGGAAACAATATCTGCTCCTTAGCTTGTCCAGTGGCTGAGGGAGGGAGGGAAGAGTTTAGCTTGTGACAAACAGCTGTGACAAAACCAGTTTCCTGCTGCTAACTCCATGCTCTGGGCAGCCAAAATATTCCCCTCCCCCTTGCTTTTTGTCTCTCTCTCTCTGGGTCATATCCACAAGGAGATTTCATGCCAAAAAGAAATCAAGATTGCAGCTGATGCTACCCATCAGATAAGGCTGCACATGTAAAACACTTCAAAAGAACAACCACCTAAGCCTGGAGATCTCTTCATTTCACGTGGGAGGAGGAGGAGGAGGAGGCTGCATGTCCTGGCACCCATGCAGCCCCACCAAGGAATCCGTGCAGCCCACAGTGACGCCTGTCCCAGCAGAGCCCTGCCAGCAGCTGCCACTGTCACTTGCCAGGCCTTTGAAGCTCTTTAAAGGTGACATGACGTGGCACAGACACAACAGGCAGCTCTCTCCTCTGGAGGCAGGCTCGGGTTAATACTTCCCCAAAGGCCAGTGCTGCAGATATGTGCAGAAGAGTGGAACAGCCCTTGCTATTCTCTCTCCTCGCCCATCCTGGGGGTGGAGGCCAAGTGGCAGAGCTCCAGGTGTCACATGGATACAGCAGGTAACTGGGAAAGTATTGGTGATCCTTTCCAGATCAGAGCAGTAACATGGCAGATTTTGTATCTCCCAGTGACCTGAAAGCTTGGTTATTGGGGTGAAGATAGTTCAGTCCTGAGGGCTTTGTACTGAGTGCAGGGTGTGCAGAGCAGGTATGGTGAGGAGCAGCTGAGGGAACTGAGGTGGTTTAGTCTGGAGGAGGCTGAAGGGAAACCTCATTGCTCTGTGAAAGGCTGAAGTGAGGTGGGGGTTGGACTCATCCCCCTAGTCTCAAGTGATAGAATAAGAGGAAGTGGCCTAAAATTGTGCCAGGGGAGGCTTAGGTTGGGGATTAAGAAAAAAATCTTTGTTGCAAGAGTGGCTGGATGTTAGGAAGTAATTCTTCCCAGAAAGAGAGATTGGCCATTGGAACAGGCTCCCCAGGGAGGTGGTGGACTCTTCATCCCTGGAGGTGTTCAGGAAATGTGTGGGCATGGCACCTGGGGACATGGTTTAGTGGCCATGGTGGTGTTGGACTTGATGGTCTTAGAGATCTTTTCCAATCCAAACAATTCCATGCTTCTATGATTCTGAGCTTGTTCACTATATACATTTGTCTGGGATAAAGTGGACCTTCTCCAAGCCTCACATAGCACCTCTGCTCAAGAGACACTGAAACAACCAAGTTCACCTTCAGGAAAACCTGACCAAAGTGCACTAACACTGATTGTCCCCTAATGCTCTCGGTGTGCTAGCAGCAGTTCATGTGGTTCTCATCAGGTTTTGATCATTTCATCATCCCAGAAAGGTGTAGCCACTGATGTAATTAAGTGCTGGGAGAAAAAACATCTGCATGATGAGAAGCCTTCAAGTGAGGTGTGGAGCAGAGAGGTCAACCCAGGGCACAGCACAGTGCAGGCTGGCCACAACCCCATGCGGTGCTACAGGCTGGGGTCAGAGTGGCTGTAGAACAGCCAGACAGAATAGGACCTGGGGGTACTGGTTGATGGTAGGCTGAACATGAGCCTGCAGTGTGCTCAGGTGGCCAAGAAGGCCAATGGCATCCTGGCCTGCATCAGGAACAGTGTGGCCAGCAGGAGCAGGGAGGTCATTCTGCCCCTGTACACTGCACTGGTTAGGCCGCACCTTGAGTCCTGTGTCCAGCTCTGGGCCCCCTCAGTTTAGGAAGGAGGTTGACTTGCTGGAGCATGTCCAGAGAAGGGCAACAAAGTTGGTGAGGGGTTTGGAACACAAGCCCTATGAGGAAAGGCTGAGGGAGCTGGGGTTGCTTAGTCTGGAGGAGACTCAGGGGTGACCTTATTGCTCTCTACAACTCCCTGAAGGGAGGTTGTAGCCAGGCAGAGGTTGGTCTCTTCTCCCAGGCAACCAGTACCAGAACAAGAGGACACAGTCTCAGGCTGTGCCAGGGGAGGTTTAGGCTGGATGTTAGGAAGAAGTTCTATACAGACCAGGGAGGTAGTGGAGTCACCTTCATTGGAGGTGTTCAGGAGGAGACTTGATGGGGTGCTTGGTGCCATGGTTTAGTTGTTTAGGTGGGTTGGGTTGGTTGATGGGTTGGATGTGATGATCTTGAAGGTCTCTTTCAACCTGGTGTATTGTATTGACGAGCTGCACTGCTGGACAAACTAATTTCATCTTTTTGTGCTGTTGGAAGCATTTTCTGACACTTGGTCTCTGTTCCCAAGGTGGTTCATGAGAGGTTATGCCTTGCACCTCTCATGCATATGGGTCATTGCGGTCTTGTTGGTGAGGATTGTTTGGCCACCATCAAGGTGGATGGGTCTGGTGTAAAACAGAAAAAAACCATGAAGAAAATAAAACAAAGAAACCCAAAAGAAATAATAATAATAAAAAATTAAAACAAACCCCAAAGCAAATAAAAAATAACCAACTATGCAAATTAAAAAAAATAATAAAAATCAAACAAAAAAACCCAAAACAAATCTGAAACCCCACCAAAAAAAAAAAAAACAAACAAGCAAAAATTTAAGAAATAAACTAAAATAAACCCCAAAACAAATCTTGGCTTGTGTCAGGAACAGTGTGGCCAGCAGGAGCAGGGAGGTCATTGTGCCCTGTACTCAGCACTGGTTAGGCCACACCTTGAGTCCTGTGTCCAGTTCTGGGCCCCTCAATTTAAGAAGGAGGTTGACTTGCTGGAAGGTGTCCAGAGAAGGGCAACAAAGCTGGGGAGGGGTTTGGAGCACAGCCCTGTGAGGAGAGGCTGAGGGAGCTGGGGTTGCTTAGCCTGGAGAGGAGGAGACTCAGGGGAGACCTCATTACTCTCTACAACTACCTGAAGGGAAGTTGTAGAGTAGCCAGGTGGGGGTTGGTCTCTTCTCCCAGGCAAGCAGCACCAGAACAAGAGGACACAGTCTTAAGCTGCACCAGGGGAGGTTTAGACTGGATGTTAGGAAGTAGTTTTTCATAGAGAGATTGCCCATTGGAATGTGCTGCCCAGGGAGGTGGTGGAGTCCCCATCCCTGGAGGTGTTTAGGAAGAGCCTGGATGGGGTGCTTGGTGCCATGGTTTAGTTGATTAGATGGTGTTGGGTGATAGGTTGGACTCGATGATCTCAAAGGTTTTTTCCAACCTGGTTAATTCTATGCTAAAAAACAAATTAAAAAATAATATGGTTTTGGGGTTGATTTCAGTTTAAAAAAAATAAACCAAATTTTAAAAAAGCATAAAACCCCAAAAAAGGGCAAAAATCCCCAAACAAATGAACGACAAAAATCCCACCCTCCAAACCCCAAAACAAATTAAAGCAAACAAAACAAATGAAAAATAAAACCCCCCACAAATTTTTAAGAAGAAAAAAAAAAATCACCCAAATTGATAGAAGGCAAAAGCCCCAAAGCAAGCAAACAAACAAAAAAAACAAACCCACACTAAACAAATTAAAACAGATGAAGAAATAAAGAAACAAAACCAAATGAGCAACCAAACCCCAAAAGCCTGCTGAGTGTTTCTTTGCAGGCAGTCCCTCAACACCGTACAAAAATGGGCTTTAACAGGGCTCCAGACCTCAGGAGCTGCATTTTGCAGAGTGTGCTCCACCATTTCTTCACATGTGTGGCTGCTTTTAAGGAATTTGTGAGGGTTATTTTCGGAGCTGTTGACGGGAAGCCGGTGAGGAACCCGCAGCCAGCCCCGAAGCCCGCGGCCCCCGCGGGGAATGCCTGTCAGGAGGCACCGTGGCGAGCAGCGGGGTAAGGCACTGGAAGTGAAAGTTGCCTTACACGTGCCCAGAGGGTCTTGAGAAAGCAGAGTGCTAATCTGGAGGTGCTGACGTAGCGAAGAGTGCAGCTCCATGACAGAGAATTAGTTTTATTGATACGTGCTTTAATTTGTTGAGCTAATCAGGCTCTGATGCCAGTCCACAGGAGCTAAATTTAGGAGGCTTTTACATTGTGCCTTTATTGAGAGATGGACATGATTTGCAGTTACAGCTTGGAATGTCTCATTTGTAGGGCTCATCACAGTGCTGTAACATTGTTCTAAAGCTGATTCCTAAAGGTGTCTGAGAGGAACCGTTCTAAAGCTGATTCCTTAAGGTGTCTGAGAGACCGTTAAAGCTGATTCCTTAAAGGTGTCTGAGAGGAGCCGTTGCAAATGCAAGCCTTTGCCACACCGGTCCCATGAAGCCTGAGGAGCTACCTGCTGATAGAAGAATAAAACTTCATGGTGCAGTTGTTTTGGTATTATCATAGAATCAATAAGGTTGGGAAAGACCTCAAGATCATCAAAGTCCAACCTTTCACCAACACCTCCTGACTACTAAACCATAACTCCAAGTGCCACGTCCAATCCCCTCTTGAACAACCTCCAGGGATGGTGACTCCACCACCTCCCTGGGCAGCAGCACATTCCAATGGCTAACAACTCTCTCTGGAAGAACTTTCTCCTCCCCTCCAGCCTAAACTTCCCGTGGCACAGTTTGAGACTGTGTCCTCTTGTTCTGTGCGGCTGCCTAGAGAAGAGACCAACCTGGCTGCAACCTTCCTTCAGGTAGTTGTAGCCAGCAGTAAGGTTTCCCCTGAAGAGGGAGGGATATCAGACTAGGTATTAGAAAGATTTAGATTTAGACTAGAGATGAGGAAGAAATTCTTGACAGTGAGGGTGGTGAGACCCTGAATAGGTTACCCAGGGAGGTTGTGGATGCCCCCTCCCTGGAGGTGTTCAAGGCCAGGTTCGATGAGGCCTTGAGCAACCTGGGCTGGTGGGAGCTGTCCCTTCCCATGGGTTGGAACTGGGTGATCTTAAAGTCCCTTCCAACCCAAACTGTTCCGTGATTCTATGGTTAATTATAAGCTGCCCCTTACCTCAGAATTGAAAATGTAAGAACCTTTAATGGAAAAGTGTGATTTAAATAAGAACATTTTAGATTGCAGAGGCTTTATTGACAACTTTCCTCAGAGACCAATTCAAGGCTGGAGCTTTTTTCAGCTCTCTTGTGCAGACATAGCTGGAAAATGTACTCCTTAAAGTTGCACCCCCCATGAACTGTTTGTGCTGCAAGTTATTAATGGAAACCTTTTGTGGAGGTTGACATCTCTTTGATGTCATTTAATGCATTGAGCTGTAAAATAAAACATGCTAGGACATGAAAAGTTTCTTGAGGTGACAGTTTCTGTTTATTCTGCTGAGGAAACCAAAGGAAGTTAAGAGCATGCTTAGAAAACACAGGCAGGAAGGCAAGAAAGCAGTTTTAATTATGATTTAAAAGAAAACCAATAAGCAGAAAGGGCTAGAACGAATCATGAAAGCTGCAGTGGGATATTAACATCTGACTCTTCAGTGTGTGACACTTTTCCACATCAGAATCAAACAAAGGGCAGC
>JAAWVA010000031.1:13278922-13310387 GCA_015227895.2 Colaptes auratus
TTCAGGTCAAGGATGTCTGGGAAGCCATCTGCTCAGCACAGGCTTGCCCCATGTATAATCAGGCTCCAAGAGGCAGAAGCCTTTCTGAAACTGCAGTTTCCCCACGGGGTGACTTGTTAAGCCTGTGCCAGGGTACAGAGGCCTTGGTGAAACCACCAGCTGTTCCTCAGAAGATTGCTGTGGCGCAGTGCAGAAGATACCCACGGGAAGAATTTGGTGTGTGCTGTCATTATCATCACTGCCTGGGGACCTTCTAACAAAGCAGTTTGGGCTTGGAAGAAGCCTGCTTGTCAAAAGCCAAGCTGCCTGCTGAAATGTAAACACCAATTTAAAGCATGGCACTGCCAAGAAAAGTTCCCTTCACTCTAGCATGGCTCATAAACAGCCCTGTGACACAAGCACTCATCGCAGGCCTGAACAACCTTCTCCCTGCTCTTCTGAGCCTCTGCCCTGATTCACAGCAGGGTCCCCACTGACAGCTGGTAGAAATGAGTTTTTACTTAGCTCCAGCACTGCTGGATGGAGAATCCTGCCCCAGAGTGCTCAGTGCTGCCCTCCACTCACAGAATCAACCAAAGTTGGAAGAGACCTCCAAGATCATACAGTCCAACTGATCACCCAACACCATCTAATCAACTAGACCATGGCACTAAGTGCCTCATCCAGGCTTTCTTAAACACCTCCAGGGACCTCAACCCCACACACCTCCCTGGCAGCCCATTCCAAATGGCAATCTCTCCTTCTGTGAAGAACTTCTTTCTAAGATCAAGCTAAACCTCCCTGCTGCAGCTTGAGACTGGTCCTTTGTTTGGTGCTGGTGCTGGGAGAAGAGACCAAACCCCACCTGGCTGCAACCTCCTTCAGGTAGTTGTAGCGAGCAAGAAGGTCTCCCCTGAGCCTCCTCTTCTCAGGCTAAGCAACCCCAGCTCCCTCAGCCTCTCCTCACAGGGCTGTGCTCCAGACCCCTCCCCAGCTTTGTTGCCGTTCTCTGGGCACTCAAGGAAGCTGCTGACCTCTGCCAGCTGAGCCACTGCTGTGATGGGGTCACTCAAAACGAATTGCTGTTCAAACAACATTCTTCTTTTTCATTACAGTTAAAAGGCAGCAACTCCACAAATACCTCAGGCAGGAGACCTCAGGCACCAGCAGCATGCAGCTGGAGGTCACTGGCAACAACCAAGACCTCCAACTCAGCCTGAAACATAGCTGCCACCTCATGTGTTCAAGGATCCAACCTCAGCACCCAGCTGCTCTGCAGGAGCTTCCTCCCAAGCTCTCTTGCAGGGATGTTTCACTTTATAGGCACAGGCAACGTCCCATTCTTTCATTCCAACTGGAAGGTTTTTCCTCTATGGGGACAACCCTTTTTCTGGCTAAAAGGACAGTAGTTCGATAATATTAAGTGAAACAAGTGAAAAAGTTGAAGCAAAGGACCAGCAAACCCAGAATGTAGCCATTATTATGAGAATGTCAAGTTTGTTCCAGGCATGAGAAATCTATTTTTAATGCATCTCAGGTTAAGGCATGATCTGCAGCCTCAGCCTATTACCTTGCACTTCTGCAAGCCAGGCAGGTACTAATTATGTAGGCAAACACAGCATTTGATGCTTACCAACCATTAATCCATGTGATTGCTCCATCACTGCTCCTCCTCGATGTTCATCTCTCCCTTTCCTCCCAGCGTCATACTCAGCAGAGCTGATCCATAAAAGCCTTTCAGTTCTTCTGTGTAGCAGACAAAAAATCCTTTAGAAAGCTAATCTCAGGTTTTGTTTCCTTTGACACTAACACATGAAGCCTCAGAGGACTCAGCATTGTGCTGTCAGCTCACATTTCTCAGCGCTGCAGGACTGAAAAGACAAAAATGAAGTGGGAAGCCAGGGCTCCCTCCATCAGCACTGCTTCACTCTTCCTCTTCGGTGCATTTTGGCAGGCAAAGGAAGAGTTTTTCTCCTGGATGTGCAAAACTCATTTTCTTTCCCCACACCCCTTCTCAGAGGTCCTACCAGCACTGCATGGAACTTGCAGAAACTCCTCAGTTCAGGCTCCAGCTCCCAGCTCTTATCAATCCCAGCCACATCCTTGCCGGGCTGAGAGGACCAGCAACACTTGCTGCTTCTGGTTGGGGCAGCAGCATTGCTGCTAGCAGCCAGCCATGCTTGCTCCTGTTACTCAGACAACAACCTCCAGCTGATAAGACACTCTTTTCAGCTGGGTTTCCTCTCTTAAGACTGCTTTAAGCAGCATGCACACGGTGCTCCCAGTTTCTCTCTGTGGAGAGTGCTCTCTGCTGTGAGAGGCAGTACCTGGTTTCATAGTTTCATAGTTTCAGTTTGGGTTGGAAGGGACCACAAGGATCATCTAGTTCCAACCCCCCTGCCATGGGCAGGGACACTCTACCCTAGATCAGGCTGGACAGAGCCTCATCCAGCCTGGGCTTAAACACCTCCAGGGACGGGGCCTCAACCACCTCCCTGCACAACCCATTCCAGGGCTTCACCACCCTCACAGTGAAGAACTTCCTCCTCATGTCCAGCCTGAATCTCCCCACCTCCAGCTTCATCCCATTCCCCCTAGTCCTATCACTCCCTGATAGCCTGAGAAGTCCCTCCCCAGCCTTCTTGTAGCCCCCTTCAGATACTGGAAGGCCACAATGAGGTCACCTCGGAGCCTTCTCTTCTCCAGACTGAACAGCCCCAACTCCTTCAGTCTGTCCTCACAGGAGAGGTGGTTCCAGCCCTCTGCTCATCTCGTGGCCCTTCTCTGGACACCTTCCAGCACTCCAGATCCCTCTTGCAATAGGGGCTCCAGAACTGGAGGCAGTCTTCCAGGTGGGGTGGGTCTCACCAGAGCTGAGTAGGGGGGGAGAATCCCCTCCCTTGCCCTGCTGGCCACACTTCTCCTGATGCAGCCCAGGCTCTGATTGGCTTTCCGGGTGCAAGTGCACACAGAGCTCCTGTTGAGCTTCTCCTCCACCAGCACCCCCAAGTCTCTCTTCTCTGGGCTGCTCCCCAGCCAGTCCCTGCCCAGCCTGCATTTGTGCCTGGGATTGAGGGTTCATGGTGCCCAAGTGCATTTTTCACCCTGATGGCTCATGGCTCATCATCACACACCAGGGAACCACAGCAAACACATGCCAGAACCTTCTGCTGCAGGAGAGAAAAGTAGTCAAAGCTCAGACAAATTGTCTTTGGTTACACTTAGTCCTTTTGTTGACTCAGCTTAACCTGCACAGTTGTGGTGTGAATGTTAGTAAGCTTGCAGGGAGCATTCCACACAGCTTCAAGCTGCACCAGGGGAAGTTTAAATCACATATTAGAAGAAACTTCTTCCCTGAAAGGGTTCTGAGACACTGAACCAGGCTGCAGAGAGAGGTGGTTGAATCCCCATCCCTGAAGGTGTTTCAAAGGGGCAGAGATGTGGTGCTGAGAGAGATAGTTTAGCATCAGCCTTGGCAGAGTTGGAGAATGGTTGGACTGGTTGATCTTAGAGATCTTTTGCAGCCAAAACAGTTCTATGACTCTACAGCAAGGCTCTGCAAGCATTTTCAGTGCATGAGAACTTCACTCACTTTTGTCCTAAGTGATTTTTACCTTCTTTTCCTATTTCTGAAGAATATCTACAGAGCAGAAATGGATGTTAGTGGCTCCTCCAAAGACGCTATGGAGACAGGGGCTGGCATCCACTGTGAGATGGACAGAGGCACCTGAGCCAGGCACCACACACTTCAGTTAGAGGTTATGGAGAAAATGAGACACTTCTACCATCCATTTCCTTTCATCCCACAGCAGACAGCTCAGCCAGCTTGCAGGAGCCCCACTGCAATATGTTTTCTGCTCCTCACTCATTACAAAAGGGCATCCATTTATTCATTACAAAGGGCAGCCTGCTCATACATCCCTCACCATTCCAACCAGCAGTTAACCATGGTGAATGCTCAGCACCCTTGTCCAGTGAACCTGGTTACCCACTTTCAGTAGGCTCCTGTGAAGCAATTGGGAACTACCCTTAGCAACAGAGTCTGAGCTGCTTTCCAGGATCTCAGCAGTGAGCAGGGCTAAGAAGGAGCCAGCACCATCTGGGCAGCCAACTCACCACGGAGCTCCACAGGACAGGCTTTGAGAGCCACTGTTACACAACATGGCATGCACAATATTTTCATTGCATTAGTGGCTGGGGATGACTCCAGCAGAAAAGATGCACAGAAAGCCTTTCACAAGCACTCCAACAAGGGCTCCTCTGGCAGGGCTCGTAGAGATACTTTGAATTAACGTCTGAGGAGGAAGGAAAAGCAGAAGAACACAGAGAGCCACTTATCGTGCTGGGCCCCATCCTCTTCAATATCTTCATTGATGATCTGGATGAGGGGATTGAGACAGTCATCAGCAAATTTGCAGATGACACTAAGTTGGGACAGATGTTGGTCAGTTAGAGGGCAGAAGGGCTCTGCAGAGGGACCTCGACCGACTGGACAGATGGGCAGAGTCCAACAGGATGGCATTCAACAAGTCCAAGTGCCAGGTGCTGCACTTTGGCCACAGCAACCCCATGCAGAGCTACAGGCTGGGGTCAGAGTGGCTGGAGAGCTGCCAAACAGGGAGGGACCTGGGGGTGCTGATCAACAGCCACCTAAACATGAGCCAGCAGTGTGCCCAGGTGGGCCAATGGCATCCTGCCCTGCATCAGGAACAGTGTGGCCAGCAGGAGCAGGGAAGTCATTGTACCCCTGTACTCTGCATTGGTTAGGCCACACTTTGAGTCCTGTGTCCAGTTCTGGTCCCCTCAGTTTAGGAAGGACATTGAGACACTATAACATGTCCAGAGAAGGGCAATGAGGCTGGTGAGGGGTTTGGAGCACAGCCCTATGAGGAGAGGCTGAGGGAGCTGGGGTTATTTAGCCTGGAGAAGAGGAGGCTCAGGGGAGACCTCATTGCTCTCTACAACTACCTGAAAGGTGGTTGTAGCCAGGAAGGGGTTGGTCTCTTCTCCCAGGTGCAACCAGCACCAGAACAAGAGGACACAGTCTCAAGCTGCGCAGGGGAAGTTTAGGCGGAGGTGGAGAAAGTTCTTCACTGAGAGAGTCATTGTCATTGGAATATGCTGCCCAGGGAGGTGGTGGAGTCCCCATCCCTGGAGGTGTTCAAGAGGGGATTGGACGTGGCACTTGGGCCATGGTTTAGTCATGAGGTGTGGTGACAGGTTGGACTCTGATGATCTTTGAGGTCTCTTCCCAACCTTGGTGATGCTGTGATCTCCAACAACAGAGCAAGGTCAGCCCCAGTTCATACCTGGCCAACAAATCCTTTCCATGAAGGCAGCTTTACTTCTAGCATGCATTCAGCCATTATAAATCCCTTGCTGCTGTGCTAAATATTTTGTCTCTGGTACAGCCAGCTTTCAAACTGCACAGAAGCCATTACTGGTGCTCTTAATGTGCCTTAATAAATGCCACATGTTAATAGGCCAGTGATTTCAAATGTTATGACTACTGTGACATTTCAGAAGGGCTCCCCTGCTGGGAAAGGCTGACTGGGGATAGTTAGAGAGCAGCCACCAGGTCTCATCCAGTCAAGCCAGCACGAGTCCAGGAGAAGGGGACAATCAACGTGAACCTTTGTATTAGGTTTGTAGCAGCAATATTTGGGAAGCAGGTTTGTCCTGACACGAACTTCCTTCAAAACACAGAGCTCCATGTGAATGGCTTGACATTTGACAATTTCCAGAGGAGTTTACAGGCACCTTGAGCAGACAAATCTAAATATTTTTCCTCTCCATCCATCCACCCTCATTCATGCTCGCTAAAACTTGCTTCATTTGGCTAGAGAGCTGCATTCACCTTCAGCAAAGTGTAGCAGGCAAAGGAGCAGGGCAGGAAGAGCTCCTCCCCTTATTACGACAGCTTCAGCTCGGACTGCAGGTCTGCAGTGCTGTGTATGAGGCAAAGATTTAAGTGGCAGCGCCCTCAGGCACCGTCACTTTCTTGGCTCTGAGGTACAGGACAGGTTACAGAGGGGAAAGAATCACAGAATCATAGAATCAGTAAGGTTGGAAAAGACCTCAAAGATCATCAAGTCCAACCTGTCACCCAACACCTCATGACTAACTAAACCATGGTTTCAAGTGCCACGTCCTTTTTGAACACCTCCAGGGACGGTGACTCCACCACCTCCCTGGGCAGCACATTCCAATGGCTAACAACTCTCTCTGGGAAGAACTTTCTCCTCATCTCCACCCTAATCTTCCCCTGCTGCAGCTTGAGACTATGTCCTTTTGTTCTGGTGCTGGCTGCCTGGGAGAAGAGACCAACCCCCAACTGGCTACAACCTCCCTTTAGGTAGTTGTAGACAGCAATAAGGTCTCCCCTGAGCCTCCTCTTCTCCAGGCTAAGCAACCCCAGCTCCCTCAGCCTCTCCTCACAGGGCTGTGCTCCCAACCCCTCCCCAGCCTCCTTGCCCTTCTCTGGACACATTCAAGTGTCTCAATGTCCTTCTTAAACTGAGGAACCCAGAACTGGACACAGGACTCAAGGTGAGTGCTGAGTACAGGGCACAATGACTTCCCTGCTCCTACTGGCCACACTGTTCCTGATACAAGCCAGGATGCCATTGGCCTTCTTGGCCACCTGGACACAGGACAGGCACAAGCTGTGCCTGGAGTTAAGACTCCAGTGCTGTACCACAGATAAGCTTATGTTTTGTGGCCTCAGAATTGCCAATTCACACAGCCTGCAATGCAGATTCCCTCTGGAGCTTTGTATCCATCACACTTAAGCACTGGGGCTACATGGCTGATCTGCACCCAGATGGATGCAGCCCCAGAAGAATGACTGTCACAGTCCCACCACCTCATCAGGACTGCAGAGGCAGGAGCACACATTGCAACAATGCTTCACATAACTGCCTCTTAGGGGTGAGATTCAAATTCGACCTGCTGTGATGTGATCAGTGAGCAGTGAACATCTTCCTGGCAGGAGGAAGCAGAACAGCTAAGCCAAAACCATCCCAATCACTTCACCTGCATATCTAATGAGGAAGGTGGCAGGTGCTGAGAGAGTGAAGCAAGAGAGAAAAATACAGGATCTGTCTTTGAAGGAAGGAAAATGGAAATGAAGGCTTGTGATGGGTTTTGCTTTAAATCCACATAAAGGGGCCTGTAATCTCCATCAGCTCTGCATCCACTGTAGTTAGTGAATAAATCTGCTGGTAGAAATCCAGCCTTTGGGGCTGAGGAAAATGTGTGCAAGATAAAACAGGGAGATACCTGCCTCACTCATAGCTCTCCTCTCCCAAGCACCCATCAGGACCTCAGTCTGAGCTGCACAGTTTCTTTAGTCTGCTGCTCAGTGGTGTTCCTCTTCAGTTCTGATCAGAAGATCTCTAATTAATGCTGTTATGTTCTCAGACCTACATCTAGGAAAGATAAGCTTAGATCCTGGAAATCACCGATGAGCAAAGCTGGGCATGGGTTTCCTAAGTGAATCCTCTCCTAACTGCAGCTGCCAGTGAGATGGTTTAAATATTAGAATAGAATAGATAGAATAGATAGAATAGAATAGAATAGAAAAATAGAATAGAATAGAATAGGTTGGAAGAGACCTTTGAGATCATCGCATCCAACCTATCATCCAACACCACCTAATCAACTAAGCCATGGCACCAAGCACCCCATCAAGTCTCCTCCTAAACACCTCCAGTGATGGTGACTCCACCACCTCCCTGGGCAGCACACTCCAAAGGCCAATCACTCTCTCTATGAAGAACTTCTTCCTAACCTCCAGCCTAAAGCTCCCCTGGTACAGCTTGAGACTGTGTCCTCTTGTTCTGGTGCTGCTTGCCTGGGAGAAGAGACCAACCCCCACCTGGCTACAACCACCCTTCGGGTAGTTATAGAGAGCAAGAAGGTCTCCCCTGAGCCTCCTCTTCTCCAGGCTAAGCAACCCCAGCTCCCTCAGCCTCTCTTCATAGGGCTTGTGTTCCAAACCCCTCCCCAGTTTTGTTTGCCTTCTCTGGACACATTTCAGCAAGTCAACATCTTTCCTAAACTATTCAAGTATTTAGAGACTAGACTTTAGGGCTTTTATTTTTTCCAGGTAAAGGCTTCTTTAAGTCTCATTTTGATTAACAAGAGGTGCTTGAACACACTGGTACTTACTGGTACTGGTAGTCACTGCTCCTTGGAGTCACCATCATTGGAGGTGTTCAGGAGGAGACTTGATGGGGCGCTTGGTGCCATGGTTTAGTTGTTTAGGTGGTTGGATTGGTTGATGGGTTGGATGTATGATCTTGAAGGTCTCTTCCAACCTGGTCTATCTATTCTATTCACTCTACTCTATTCTCTACTCTACTCTCTATTCTACTCTACTCTATCTATTCTAATCTATTCTATTCTTATACCAGTTGAAGCAAATAGATTTTGCTGCAGGCTCACACCTAGCCCCAGAGTTCTTTTATAGCTGAGCAGAAGAATCTACAACAGACAGAGGTCATGCTGCCTGTAGCCCTGAGAGCAACACTCCTTCTTATTTATTCCTTTCACCCTCTGAAAACCATAAATTAATCAAAGTCCTAGCCCCCTAGCCAAATGTTTGATCTGGCCAGAATAACACTGTGGTAGTTAAATCAAATGACTCATGAGTTTTCAGTAACTTCCACTCGTTCTTTGCCTAAAAGCCCTCACATCAGATTTCCTTACCCCACAATCTTTTTTCCCTGTAGCGCGCTGGTTAACGCGAGGAGAGCGCGAGCCAAGAGAGACGGCTCCGGGGGCTTCACTGCTCCCCTCCAAATCACACCTTCCAGCCCTGATGGAAGAGGGCATCCCTTAATCGCAGTCATAAGGGTCTGCCTTCAGCTCTTGAGGTTGGAAACTGGAAAGATGAGACCTGCTAGATGAAAGAGGATGTCAGGGTTTGATGTATGAGCCTCCCGCACACTCCCATTCCCTGCCCATCTAATTTCTATCCAGGGGAAAGCAGAACATTTCCCTAGCACTATTATCAAGCTTTTATTCCCCAAGCTTTCACCTAAGACATGATGAAGTTAATTTGTATTTACTCTGAATCAATATGTTAATTACTCTCCAGTCTTTATGTGTCTAACAGAATTAGTGAGAGAAAAACAAAATATGTCTCTCAACTGCCTTGTTTTCTGAGCTTTAAGCATCTATGGAAGTTGTTTCATTGAAATCAAGGCAGAGTTTCCTCAGAAGTCTTGGTTAATGTGCAGAGGTCAAGCCAGCAAATCTGTTCCATAGAATTGTTAGGGGTTGGAAGGGACCTCGAGGATCATCTAGTTCCAACACCCCCTGCCACAGGCAGGGAAACAGAATCACAGAATCACCAAGGATGGAAAAGACCTCAAAGATCATCAAGTCCAGCCTGTCACCACAGATCTCATGACTAAACCATGGCACCAAGTGCCACATCCAATCCCCTCTTGAACACCTCCAGGGATGGGGACTCCACCACCTCCCTGGGCAGCACATTCCAATGGCTAACAACTCTCTCTGGGAAGAACTTTCTCCTAACCTCCAGCCTAAACCTCCCCTGGTGCAGCTTGAGACTGTGTCCTCTTGTCCTGGTGCTGGTTGCTAGAGAGAAGAGATCAATCCCCTCCTGGCTACAACCTCCCTTAGTGAGTTGTAGAGAGCAAGAAGGTCTGCCCTGAGCCTCCTCTTCTCCAGGCTAAGGAACCCCAGCTCTTTCAGCCTCTCCTCATAGGGCTGTGCTCCAGACCCCTCCCCAGCCTCGTTGCCCTTCTCTGGACATTCAAGAGCCTCAATGTCCTTCCTAAACTGAGGGGCCCAGAACTGGACACAGGACTCAAGGTGTGGCCTAACCAGTGCCAAGTACAGGGGCACAATGACTTCCCTGCCTGCTGGCCACACTATCCTGATGCAGGCCAGGATGCCATTGGCCTTCTTGGCCACTTGGGCACACTGCTGGCTCATGTTCAGGCAGCTGTCAATCAGCACCTCACACTAGATCAGGTTGCTCAGAGCCACATCCAGCCTGGCCTTAAAAACCTCCAGGGATGAGGCTTCCACCACCTCCCTGGGCAGCCTGTTCCATGGAGATGGTAGAAGCCCCATCCCTGGAGGTGTTTTTAATGATTATTTATATTTTAAAACATAAATGGCTGTTTCTGTGGATGAGATTCCAGACTCAGTAACAGTTCTATTTCCTGCCTCGACTGCTATTGAAGAAGAGACAAACGTTCCTGTGGATGATCAGTTTCACAACCATCTAATTGTAAGGTGTCAAATTACACATCTTTGAGGAACACACTTGAGCAGAAGGAGCACAAATCAGCTTCAGTATTGATCTGCTATGTGCTGCAAATGACACACAAGGATCGGGCACTGCCTCAGCTGCAGATCCAGCTAAGCAGGCTCACCACTGTGTCTGAACATAGTGGACATAACTGACTCCCTTTCTTCTCAAATCTTCTCTGGCTCAGGAGATAATGTTCAAACACAAAGCAGAAACGCTCCAAAATGAGACCTTCAGACAAAGAACTCTTCATCTCTTTCCTCCAAAGTGGAAGCAGATGTGGTTCAGATCTTTCTTTCAGGTCAGTCAGTGCAGGAGGAATTTGTATGCAGACTTGCTTCTGGGAAGTTCTCCAAGTGGAGGGTTAATAGCTGTTCTAAGAGGCCTTTCCTTGTCTCCTTAAAGAAGTAGAAACAAGACTTAATCAAGAGAACTCAAGCAGAACTTTGGCCAAGCTGAAATGTGAATTAATCTGTTGGTTTCCATCATTTAAACAGCACTCAGAGCACTCCACCCGCTCTGTTTGAGGCTGTATCTATAACAAACTGTCATTTGAAGACAGACCAAGGCTGCCACAACTGCCCACAGAGCTGAATTGTGGCTTCTCTAGCACAGCAGATGTCTTCTGCTAACTACTAACCTCCGGATTATGTCTGGGTTGGAAACAGATGAAGCCACTGTGGGGAGGGGGAAAAGCCAGACACAAACACTGCCCTGTCCTTTGCCATCAGAGCTACAACCCAGGCCCTGGCATAGCCAGTCTGTCTTTCCCTAGGTACTGAATAGAATTGAAAAGAATTAACCAGGTTGGAAGAGACCTTCAAGATCATTGAGTCCAACCTATCACCCAACACCATCTCATCAACTAAACCATGGCACCAAGAACCCCATCCAGGCTCTTCTTAAACACCTCCAGTGATGGTGACTCCACCACCTCCCTGGGCAGCACAGTCCAATGGCCAATCTCTCTTTCTATGAAGAACTTCTGCCTCACATCCAGCCTAAACCTCCCCTGGTGCAGCTCGAGACTGTGTCCTTTTGTTCTGGTGCTGGTTGCCTGGGAGAAGAGACCAACCCCCACCTGGCTACAACCTCCCTTCAGGTAGTTGTAGAGAGCAAGAAGGTCTCCTCTGAGCCTCCTCTTTTCCAGGCTAAGCAACCCCAGCTCCCTCAGCCTCTCCTCACGGGACTGTGCTCCAAACCCCTCCCCATCTTTGTTGACCTTCGCTATTCTACACTGTCAGACCCTCTGGCAGGCAACAGGAGATATGGGAGGTCAGTCCTGCAAAAGACCTCTACAACTCCCTCAAGAAGGTTGGAGGGAGGCAGGGGCTGGTATCTTCTCCGTAGTAACAAAGGATAGGATGAGAGGAAATGGACCTCCAGTTGCATCAGGGGAGGTTTAGGTTGGACACCAGAAAGAAAATTCTTCTCTGAAGGTTCTCACGGAACAGCCTCTGCAGGGACGTGGCTGAATTTCCATCCCTGGAGGGGTTCCAAGGGGCAGAGATATGGTGCTGAGGAACAGTTTGACCACCAGCCTTGGTAGAGTTAGAGAATGGTTGGACTGGATGATCTTAAAAGGCTTTTCTCACCAAAACAGTTCTATGACTCAATGAAAGATAAAGGAATCCTTTCCTTTCTCTGTCTTCCTTCTTTCCACGGGTAATGGGACAACCTGCAACACTTTTCCCCTTTGCTTGTCTAAATCAGCAGATGCACAGCCCAGGTCTGCAATAGCCCAGTTATGCACAAAACCAGGTGACAAATTCCTCTCAGGAATTTGGGGATACATCTAGTGAAGCCTTGGAAAGAGAGGAGATGTGAACTATGCTTACCATGTGCCTGAGATGCAAGGCAAGATCCTGGTGGGCAACTATCTACGCAAAAGAAGAGGGTGGTCAAATTCCATGGTGCTTTGATGTGGGCCTTTTGAGGCACTGCACATAAAAATAGGTTTGATAGGTAAAAAGCAAGTCATACTGGTTGTGACAGAAAAAGAAACAAGCCCTTTCCACCCAGGGATGTTTGCCAACAGCGTTACCTTGGGTTAGAGAAAGGGAATAGTCACATATGGGGAAAACAGGTTCACAGGGAAGATGCCAACAAGCTGAAATAAAGCAGCAAAAGAGTAGGAAGCTTTCAACAAATCACCAAGTGAGAAGAGGCTGCACCCTCTCATCTGTGAGGTTGCCATCTGTGAAGAATTTTACCCTGTCCCTTTGCCTTTCTTTAAAGCAGCAAGAGATTACAAATGCTGCCTGAAGAAGCAAGCAGACAACAATCATCCCTTCCAAGACGCCAGCACTGCTCGCAGAAGCATTGCCCAGGTCCCTCCCTGCTCCCTGAGAGGTTTTGAAAGGTGAGGAATGAGAGATAGGGCAGGTTTGGGCTATTTCTAGGACAGTGCAGTTGTTATTGGTGAGGGCACAAAGCTGCCTTGCTTCACAAGTTGCTCTGCATATCACTAGCAGGCATTGCCCCTGATAGCCTCATCCTAACCCCTGAGCTGAACTCCAGCACGATGCCCACGTTCATCTCCAAGGAAACACTGCAGAGAAAGAGGAGGGAGCAAGAGAGGGCACAGCATATCAGATGGAGTAGTAGATCCCATCCTCTACAGTGACAAAGAAGTGATAGCAAGTAGATAAAAGTGGGAATGAAAATTAATCAGCAATAAGGCTCTTTTTTTTTTAGCAAGTTTTAAATACTCTTGCAAGCCTTCTTACAAGGAGGTCTAAATAGAGCAAATCAAATTTAGTTTTTTTTCTGGGGGAAAAAAAATGGAGAGCAGCTGAGTTCCTCTTTAATTCCTCAGAGGTAAAAGACATTGAAAAGTTACCGCACATTTTTAATACAGATTAGGGAATGACTGAATCAATCCACCTCCTGAACAAAGCAGATCATGGAATGGCTCAGGTTGGAAGGCACCTCAGAGATCATCTACTCCAACCTCCCTGCCATGGGCAGGGATGCCTCTCAACTAGACTCAGCTGCTCAAGGCCTCATCCAACCTGGCCTTGAACATCCCCAAGAAGGAGGCACCCACAGACTCCCTGGGCACCTATTCCAGAGTCTCACCACCCTGGTACTGAGGATTTCTTCCTAAGATCCAGCCTAACCCTGCTCTCCCTCAGCTTGAAACCATTTCCCCTTGTCCTGTCTCCAGACACCTCATGAAAGTCCCTCTGCAGCCTTCCTGTAGGATCCCTTCAGGTATTGGAAAGCAGCTTGCAGATGCCCCTGGAGGCTTCTCTTCCAGGCTGAACACCCCCAGCTCCCTTAGCCTGTCCTCACAGCAGAGGTGCTCCAACTCTCCAATCATCTTCGTGGCCTTCCTCTGATCTCACTCCAACACCTCTGTGTCCTCCTTATAATGGAGCCAACAGATCACATTTTGTTTCAAAGTAGATTAGACAAAGATTATGTCACTCCTGCTTCCACAGGACCACCCTCGTGGCAGCAGCACATTTGCGTAGGGCTGATAGAGTCCCCATCCCTGGAGGTGTTCAAGAGGGGATTGGATGTGGCACTTGGTGCCAGGGTGTAGTCATGAGGTCTGTGGTGACAGGTTGGACTTGATGAGCTTTGAGGTCTCTTCCAACCTTGGGGATTCTGTGTGATTCTGTGATATTTTTCTCCTGGTAACTGGGTAAATGTAAAGAACTGGACTCACTTTGGGATGAAACAGTCCAACAATAAACCCCAGAACCTGGTCACAGAGCTGTGCTGCACTGTGTGGATCATGAATCTGTTTGACCTTTCTAAATCTCTCTGCTGTTCTGTTGTGCTCTTCTGCACAATAAGCACTGAAGCAGCTCTAGATACAACAGCACACAATGGCCATGAAGTAAGGCCAGACATTCCCAATGCAGCAGTGCACACAGGTACCAGGAGAGCCCTTACAACGCCCTCAGTGCTACCTAATAAGCACTGGGGAGAGAACACTGCAAGATTCTGAGAACAAAATAGCTCATTTTGACTCTGGCACTGCTGCCTGTGTCCTCTGCTTGACATCCTTTCCTTTTTAAGTAGCAAACTATCAATCCTGCCAGTTAAAAAGGCCACCAAACAAACAAAAGTTTCAAGTTCACCAAAAAAGTTACTTCCAATTCTTTCCACTGCTCTTTCAGTCATGGTCAGACAGGATAGGAGTGAGTTTAATTGCTGTAATGCTTTGAGTTTCAGGTGATTAGCTCTGGAAGCATCTCAATGCACATCCTTCCCTGCTGTCTCCTTGCTGCCTGTGAAGAGGGAGCTATCTGCCAGCCCAGCCATAAATTATGGCACACCCCCTACTGCCACAGCAGCTTCTGAAGATTGCTTCTCTGCCAGGCTGCTCCAGAGAGCAAACAAGCAGCTGCATCTGGAGCCCTCTGTTTGGTGTACTACAGAGCACCACCTGGGCCTGCCTCTGGGACAGCGCTCAGCAAGCAGACTGCAGGTTCCTTGGCTCAGACAGGGCAGTCTAAGAAGTGAGTTTAGCCACCTTTAGGATCTTTTCCTCCTTGCCACACTAGGCAAAAAGAATCTTCCCTTGTTGTTGTCCAACTAATCACCTGAGCCCTCGGTGGAGACATTCAGAAGACTTCATATTTACTCTATCCACAACATCACCATAAAGGTGTCCAAGGGGAAAGGAATCATTATTTTGCCTCCCCAGGAAAAGAAAACAATTCAAGGAGCTGATTTCAGGAATCATGCCCATGGAACAGGGTATTTGATAAACCCTGGAAATGGGTATGGATTTCCCAAGCTGGAAAAGGTCATTCTTGAGTCACAGAACGTTAAGGGGTTGGAAGGGACCTCCAGAAATCGAGTCCAACCCCCCACCAGAGCAGGATGCCCTAATGCAGGTCGCACAAGAACACATGCCAATGGGTTTTGAAAGTCTCCAGAGAAGACTCCACAGCCTCTCTGGCAGCCTGCTCCAGGGCTCCAGCACCCTCACTTCAGAGTGTCTCTTCATGTTGAGGTGGAACCTCCTGTGCTCCAGCTTGTACTCACTGTTCCTTGTCCTATCACTGGGCACCACCAGAAAGATCCTGGCACCTTCACCTTCACACCCACCCCTCTGATATTTATAGACATTAATAAGGTTCCCCTCTCATCCTTCTCTTCTCAGGCTAAACAGCCCCAGGTCTCAGTCTTTCTTATAGCAGAGATGTCCAAGTCCCCCATTCATCCTCAAATCTCTCAGTTGGACTTCTCCAGCAGATCTCTGTCTCTCTTCAACTGGGGAGCCCAGATCCAGACACATTATTCTGCTGAAGGTGGTCCCACAGTTCTGCTGACCTGACACTTTATGATGAGAGAGAGTAAGCAGCTCAAAGAGCATTTCAAAATATCCCTAGCAGCAGGACCTGTGTCCAGTTCTGGGCCCCTCAATTTAAGAAGGACATTGAGACTCCTGAATGTGTCCAGAGAAGGGCAACGAGGCTGGGGAGAGGCCTTGAGCACAGCCCTGTGAGGAGAGGCTGAGGGAGCTGGGGTTGCTTAGCCTGGAGAAGAGGAGGCTCAGGGGAGACCTTATTGCTCTCTACAACTCCCTGAAGGGAGGTTGTAGCCAGGTAGGGCTTGGTCTCTTCTCCCAGGCAACCAGCACCAGAACAAGAAGACACAGTCTCAAGCTGTGCCAGGGGAAGTTCAGGCTGGAGGTGAGGAGAAAGTTCTTCCCAGAGTTGTTAGCTGTTGGAATGTGCTGCCCAGGGAGGTGGTGGAGTCCCCGTCCCTGGAGGTGTCCAAGAGGGGATTGGACATGGCACTTGGTGCCATGGTCAAGTAGTCACGAGGTCTGTGGTGACAGGTTGGACTTGATGATCTTGGAGGTCTTTTCCAACCTTGTTGATTCTATGATTCTATGACCTGTTCCTACATTTCCCTGCACAACCCCCCAGCTTAGGCACGTCTTTACTTCTGATTCTTGTACTTCATTTAAAACCCAGACTTTGCTTGCCAAAACTTTGCCCTTTCTCAAGTGAAAGCTGCCTTCCCTGCTTAACTGAGCACGGGTGGAGAAACCTCTGTCTGAAGCACAACCAATAGGGGAGCGGGGCAAAGGGGCACTGTTTGATTTTGATTATCTGCCCCCCACACACACACTCCATGCTGTTTCTAAATTAAATGGCAACTCCCCACAGAAGTGTCACAGCTTAATTGTCACTTCTCTCCTGAACTGTGATAAATATAGAGTGATATAATTAATGCAGCAGCAAGAACAGTGCTGCTCCTCCAGGAGAGGAATTCAGAAGTTCCCTTGTGTTGTCCTAGCAACTTTGCAGAGTTGACATAGATTCTTCTCTTTGAAGGAGGAGTAGGTACATGTCAGTTCTGAAACAGTGGTGGTGATCTGTCATCAAATTACCTGCAGCACTGAATAGAATAAAATACTGTTTTTGTGATTTGACTCACAAAAATAAAAGTAGTGCTGCATGTTAAAACTGCCAACAAGGATTGTCAAGCAGATGAACTCAGGCCCAGGTTGAAGCTGGTTGAGGTGAGGAGAAACAGGCTTGCTCACTTCAACTTGGAGAAGAGAGAGATATGTAAACAGACAGAAAGATCCCAGCCAAAGCCCTTCACGAGCCCCACAATTTACAAGAGAATTAAGTGTCAAGATACTTCAACATTTTTGGTGCTGCATCATTGGCCATTGGAATGTGCTGCCCAGGGAGGTGGTGGAGTCACCATCTCTGGAAGTGCTTAAAAAGAGACTGCATGAGGCAGTTAGGAAGGAGGTTGACTTGCTGGAGCGTGTCCAGAGAAGGGCAACAAAGTTGGTGAGGGGTTTGGAACACAAGCCCTGTGAGGAGAGGCTGAGGGAGCTGGGGTTGCTTAGCCTGGAGAAGAGGAGGCTCAGGGGAGACCTTATTGCTCTCTACAACTACCTGAAGGGAGGTTGTAGCCAGGCAGAGGTTGGTCTCTTCTCCCAGGCAGCCAGTACCAGAACAAGAGGACACAGTCTCAGGCTGCCAGGACAGGTTTAGACTGGATGTTAGGAGAAGTTCTATACCGAGAGATTGCCACTGAATCGGCTGCCTGTGAGGTGGTGGAGTCACCTTCATTGGAGGTGTTCAGAAGAGGCTGATTGCTTGGTGCCATGGAGTGTTTAGGTGTTGTATTGTTGTAATGAGTGGTTGGATTGGTGAGGTTGACGCGTTGATCTTGAAGGTCTCTTCCAACCTGGTCGTGTATTGTGTATTGTATTATTGTACTTGGTGCCGTGGTTTACTTGTTTAGATGGTGTTTGATGAGAGGTTGGACTGGATGATCTCAAAGGTCTTTTCCAACCTGGCTAATTATTAAAGAGAATCCCAAAATGGTAGGGGTTGAAAGGGACCTCTGGAGATCAACAAGTCCAACTTCACGCCCCTGCCAAAGAAAGGTCCCCTACAGATAGTCACACAGAAACACGTCCAGGTGGGTTTGGAATGTCTCCAGAGATGAAGACTCCACCAGCTCTCTAGGCAGCCTGTTCCAGTGCCCCAGCACCCTTAAAGCTCCTCTTCATGTTTAGATGGAACTTCCTGTGTTCAAGTTTGTGCCCATTACCTCTTGTCCCATCATTGGGCACCACTGCAAAAAGCCTGATCTCATCCTCCTGACACCCACCCTTTCTTTATAAGCATTTGTGAAATCTCCCCTCAGTCTTCTTCAGACTAAAAAGACAAAATTGTCCAAGTCTTTCCTCAAAAGAATAGAATAGAATTAACCAGGTTGGAAAAGACCTTCAATATCATCAAGTCCAACCTATCACCCAACACCATCTCAACTAAACCAAGCACCCCATCCAGTCTCTTCCTAAACACCTCCAGGGATGGTGACTCCACCACCTCCCTGGGCAGCACATTCCAATGGCCAATCTCTCTTTCTGTGAAGAATTTCTTCCTAACATCCAGCCTAAACCTCCCCTGGTGCAGCTTGAGACTCTGTCCTCTTGATCTGGTGCTGGTTGCCTGGGAGAAGAGACCAAGCCCCACCTGGCTACAACCTTCCTTCAGGTAGTTGTAGAGAGCAGTAAGGTCTCCCCTGAGCCTCCTCCTCTCCAGGCTAAGCAACCCCAGCTCCCTCATCCTCTCCTCATAGGGCTTGTGCTCCAAACCTCTCCCCAGCTTTGTTGCCCAGATATTCTCAAGAGAAAACAAACCTCATAACTACTGGACTGCAGAAATATGTCTGTCTCTGCAGACCAGAAGATAAAGTCAAGCACAGTGATACTGCACAGCGCTGACTTCAACCATTCCTCAATCCCTGCTGAGGGTTCTTCTTAGAGTTGGGCTGCAATGGGTTATGTGTGTTGGACAAGACCATTTACTGATGGCATCACAGCTTCATACATGTGCACAGAGCTTGGAGTTCAAAGTACACAGCACACCATCATTAGAGCTTTCTTCTCCTGCTGGGGGGATAGAGGTGACCTGCTTCTGGTTGATTCTCTTGGTGGAGACTTCCCAGGGCAGAGTCTTAGCCAGATTAATTCTTAATGTCAAATGAAGCTTGTGATTTCAGGTTCCAGCCACAGTTTCATCTTTCCTTCCCAGGCCTGCAAGAGCTCTGGGCTCATCTTGCCAAGTCATGCTTGTGCCATGCTGTTCCTTTGCCCATTCTAGTATTTTGTCTGTTTTGAGGATTTCTCTTTGCTGCTCTTCCTTGGTAAGGCAACAAATCTTGGTCCAGATAATTCCTTCTCCCCCAATGTGACAGCTGCAGCTCAAATCCAGTGTCTCTGAGGAGTGCCATTCCCTCTCAGTTCCAGGATGTCTCTCAGCTGCCCCTGATGCCTCAGAAAGCTCAGATTTTAATTCTTACTGGCTGTCTCTTAAGTCCTCAGTGCTGATTTTTCAGTCTCCTTCCTGGTTAAAGCAGATCCAGTTTTACTTTCTGCCAACACAAAGACTGAGGCTGTTGCTCTTACCAGATGCTCAACCTCTCCCTGAATCCAGGACACGTGCTCTGCATTTCAATTACATGCAGCTTGACTTGGCTTCAAAGGGCCAGGAAAACACAGGCAAACCCAATAATTATATCACCCTCCTGCTCCAGGTTTTGTCACCTTGCTTTTGCCAGTGGTTTGCTGTAAACTGTATTTATTGCTCTTTATTAACACAAGACAAAGGCCTTCATTAAGAGGAGAAGATGCTTTCATTAAATTGGTATTAAGCAACATCGATGATCTGGATGAGGGGATGGAGTCCATCATCACTAAGTTTGCAGATGACATCAAGCTGGGGGCAGGAGTTGATCTGTTAGAAGGTGGAGGAGCTCTGCAGAGGGACCTTGACCGGCTGGACAGATGGGCAGAGTCCAAGGGCAGGAGATTTAACACATTTAAGTGCTGGGTTCTTCACACTGGCCACAACAACTCCATGCAGTGCTACAGGCTGAGGAGCATCCTGGTGGTGCAGGTCATGTGCAGCTCCTCAGCCAGCAGCCTGCCCTGCTCCACTGAGCCACCCAGCCCTGCCACCAGCAGCAGCCACAGCCCTACTCCCAGTGCCCATAGCTCACTGCCACTGTCACCTTGCCTGCCTTGCCATGGTCACACATGAGGACCATGAAGATAATCAGAAGCTGGAGCACCTCTCCTATGGGAACAGGCCAAGTGAGCTGGGGGTGTTCAGCCTGGAGAAGACTCCAGGGAGACCTTAGAGCTGCCTTCCAATACCCAAAGGGGCTACAGGAGAGCTAGGGAGGGACATTTTACAGGGCCATATAGCAACAGGACAAGGGATGATGGCTTAATATTGGAAGAAGCAGATTTTAGATTGGACATTAGGAAGAAATTCCTCCCCACGAGGGTAGTGAGACACTGGAACAAGTTGCCCTGGGAAGTAGTGGAGACACCAAGCCTGGCAATGTTCAAAGCCAGGTTGGATGGGGTCTTCAGCAATGAGGTCTAGCAGGAGGCATCCCTGCCCATGGCAGGGAGGTGGGAACTACATGATCTTTTGAGGTTCTGTGGTGGTTTGAGCCTTAACTGGGGCTTAAAAAAAACCTCAGATAGGGGCAAGGCTGAGAATCCCTCCCCCATTTCCCCACTCCTCTTCCCCAGTAGAGAGAGAAAAAAAAAGAGAGGGGAGCAAATCCACCAAGAAATAATATGGGTTCGGCTTGGAACTAGAGAGGCAAAGAATTTGTCTTTCAAGAGTATATATATATATATATTTATGTAACAATGACAGGCAGGGTTCACAAGGGTAAGGAACAAGGATGGATGGGAAAAGGAAAAGAAAAATATGAGATACAGAACCAGTCCTTTGCAAAGTGTGGAAGCAGCAGGGAGGACCACGTGGCAGGGGAGCAGCAAGCTCTTTCGTCCCCACGAAGCAGAAGGAAGAGAGAGAGCAATGATTGCAATGTCCTCCCTTTCATACCCCTGCTGGACAAGGTGGGGTGGGGGGGGAAGAGGAACAGACCAAGTCAGTTTCCCAGGGATGAAAACACCCTCCAGGGAGGGTAAAAACTCTCACAAGCCCTCCCCCCAGCCCTGTTTTCAGGATGGGTGTAGCCCACCTCGGGTTCCTTCCAGCTCAAACCGTTCTGTGACTGTATGAAAACCTGTGCCAGTTCATCAATTGATCAACAACTGCTGGAGTACAATTCCAGTCAGTGCAGATGGAATAGAAAGGGAATGGGAACAGGAAGAGGAACGAGGAAGGGAATGGGAACGGGAAGAGGAACGAGGAAGGGAATGGGAACGGGAAGAGGAACGAGGAAGGGAATGGGAACGGGAAGAGGAACGAGGAAGGGAATGGGAACGGGAAGAGGAACGAGGAAGGGAATGGGAACGGGAAGAGGAACGAGGAAGGGAATGGGAACGGGAAGAGGAACGAGGAAGGGAATGGGAACGGGAAGAGGAACAGGCATGGGAATAGAACAGACCAGAGCAGGTTGGAATGGTCAAACAGAAAGCAGATCTTAATCTTACTGACCAAATCTCATCGAAGCATTTGATGAGGTCACAATTTTCTTTAGAGAAAGAATAAAAGAGAAAGAATAAAAAAGAGGATGCTAGACTCCTAAGGCACTTCACTTATGCAGAGGCAGATGATAATCTGGTCTAAAAATTAACACTATACATTATTAATAAAGCCCACATCAAGGGAATTAACAAGTGGCCCACGAAACCTCCAGAAATAGTCCTAGAAAAGAAAACACCATGGAACCCAAGGACTTTTAATTTGATTCCTCAGGGTTGCTACTGGACCTGGGAATACAGAAGAGTGTCAGAAAATGGTTCTGAAATCAGGCTAATGCAATCTTCAAACAATGGCAGCTGCCAAAAGCAGGCGGAATGATAAAGAGCAAAGATGGAGCAGTCCCATGGAAGGAGCTGAGGTAAACTCAGCAAATGAAACAACTCAGCCCACAAAATACCTCAATAAAAATCACATCCACATCATACTTCTAGAAAGAAAAGTGCAGAGCACAGCTGCAGCAGGGAGGATGTGCTGGCACAGCAGTGACTTAAATCCAGTTCAAGTGGTCAAATCATAGAATTGTTTAAATGGAACTTCCTATATTCAAGTTTGTGCCCATTACCTCTTGTCCCATCACTGGGCACCACTGCAAAAAGCCCGGTCTCATCCTCCTGACACCCACCCTTTGTTTATAAGCATTTGTGAAATCTCCCTCAGAATTCTCAAGACTACAAAGACAAAATAGTGTCTCAGTCTTTCTAGAGTAGAGTAGAGTAGAGTAGAGTAGAGTAGAGTAGAGTAGAGTAGAGTAGAGTAGAGTAGAGTAGAGTAGAATAGAGTAGAATAGAGTAGAATAGAGTAGATAGAGTAGAATAGAGTAGAATAAGTAGAATAGAGTAGAATAGAGTAGATAGAGTAGATAGAGTAGAGTAGAATAGAGTAGAGTAGAATAGTAGAATAGAGTAGAATAGAGTAGAATAGAGTAGAATAGAGTAGAATAGACCAGGTCAGAAAAGACCTTTGAGATCATTGAGTCCAACCTATCATCCAACATCATCTCATCAACTAAACCATGGCACCAAGCACCCCATCCAGTCTCTTCCTAAACACCTCCAGTGATGGTGACTCCACCACCTCCCTGGGCAGCACATTCCAATGGGCAATCTCTCTTTCTGTGAAGAATTTCTTCCTAACCTCCAGCCTGAACCTCCCCTGGTACAGCTTGAGACTGTGTCCTCTCGTTCTGGTGCTGGCTGCCTGGGAGAAGAGACCAAGCCCCACCTGGCTACAACTTCCCTTCAGGTAGTTGTAGACAGCAATAAATTCTCCCCTGAGCCTCCTTGTCTCCAGGCTAAGCAACCCCAGCTCCCTCAGCCTCTCCTCATAGGGCTTGTGCTTGAGACCTCTCCCCAGCCACGTTGCCCTTCTCTGGACACATTCTAGGGCCTCAATGTCCTTCTTAAATTGAGGGGCCCAGAAAGAATGATTTGTTATCCTGAGCGTTCTGAAGACACAGGAAACCCTAACACCTTCCTTCTTTAAATGCACCTAGGAAAAGAAAGATTTGTTGATAGCCCTGAAATGGAAATGCTGTTTCCAGTTCTGGTGTCCACATCTGGCAAGTTATGGCAGCAAAATGGAGAGAGACAAACATGGAATAATTCAAAGCTCACGCTGCCTGCCTTCTCGAGATGTGACCTCCAAGGGTGCAGGGTCAGAGCAGGATTTGTAATCAAGCAGAGGCAGAGCGAGAAGCAGCGGTAGGCAGCTCAAGCTGAACAAATTCAAACTGGAAACAAGACTGCAAGAGTGATTAAGCACCAAGACCTTCAAACCAAGACAGCACATTGCTGAAAGAAAGTCACAGACCTTTTACAGCCCTTTCTTCTATCAATCTATTAAAGCTTAATGAACAAGCAGCCAAAGGTAATAGGGATCCGGCTTGAAGCTCATTGTCATCTCAAGTCTGTTCCCATTGAGTTCAGGGCCACAGGAAAATAATCTGTGGCATTTACAGGTTTTCAAACCTTCAGAGTAACACTGGAAACAAAAGGGGCACGTTCTGTTTCTTCAGCTCCATCCATTCTTTTCTCTTTTTGGGGAGCATTTAGCCACCCCCAAAAGATGGGCAAGGACGATAGGCCACAGCATAAACACCACACAGCCTCTGCTCCCTGTATAACAGAAATAAGATCAGGCCACACCCTCTATTAACAGACATCAAAGTAGACATGTTGTCTGCCTCAGTCAGAATAGGAATAGACCAGGCTGGAAAAGTCCTTCGAGATCATCAAGTCCAACCTACCACCCAACACCATCTAATCAACTAAACCATGGCACCACGATCCTCATCCAGTCTCTTCCTAAACACCTCCAGGGATGGTGACTCCACCACCTCCCTGGGCAGCACATTCCAATGGCCAATCTCTCTTTCTGTGAAGAATTTCTTCCTAACCTCCAGCCTAAACCTCCCCTGGCACAGCTTGAGACTGTGTCCTCTTGTTCTGTTACTGGCTGCCTGGGAGAAGAGACCAATCCCCACCTGGCTACAACACAGTGGTGAGGATGAATTTGTTATGGCTCTGCAGCCAGATATGAACCCACAGCTGAAAAAAACAGCTTGCCCTGCTGGTTTTTCAAGGAGCTCCTTCCAGCCCCCTTCACACATCCCTGGGAGGCTAGAGCTGCAGGAGCACAGGATTTGTGCACTCAAAGCAGGACATGGTATGATGTCCAAATCCCTTCACAGCTGTGCCCATGGACTTCAGCATCCTTCATCTGACCAGGAGGGTAACAGGAGGTGTTTCAAAGTAAGGCAAGCCCCTTAAGGACAGCTACAAGACAACATGCTCTGAGAACCCACCTTCCTCCACTCAGGTACATAGAGGCTGTCTTCCATCCTGAAGCATGAAGCTTTCACAAAATCATGAAGGTTGGAAGAGACCTCAAAGATCATCAAGTCCAACCTGTCACCACAGACCTCATGATTAAACCATGGCACCAAATGTCATGTCCAATCCCCTCTTGAACACCTCCAGGGATGGTGACTCCACCACCTCCATGGGCAGCACATTCCAAGGGCTAACAGCTCTCTCTGGGAAGAACTTTCTCCTCACCTCCAGCCTAAACCTCCCCTGGTACAGCTTGAGACTGTGTCCTCTTGTTCTGGTGCTGGTTGCCTGGGAGAAGAGACCAACCCCCTCCTGGCCACAACCACCCTTCAGGTAGTTGTAGAGAGCAATAAGGTCTCCCCGAGCCTCCTCTTCTGCAGGCTAAACAGCTCCAGCTCCCTCAGCCTCTCCTCACAGGGCTGTGCTCAAGACCTCTCACTTTCTCTCCTTTCCTATTTTTTTCCCTAAGCTCTTTTTCATTTTAATCTCCTTTAATATGTCAGGAGATTTTCTCATTATCTATTACCCTTGGTTTTTTTGATCCTATTAAGCTTCTGGCAATATCATCAAGAGACAATAGGGTTCAGAGGTTAATTGTGCCTTGTATTTAAAGGGTGTTTCCTTCCCCCCTTCCCCCCCCCTCCATCTCAGCTGTGTTCATTTTTAAGCAATGCTAAAATAGAAACTGAAATAAAGGCACCCCACCACTCTGGCTCAGTTTAAAATAAAAAATGAAACATAAGAGAGTTAAATTATGACAGTCAAATAATTCTTTCCTGTAAGCCTTGGGGGGAAACTTGATGGCACCGGGAAGTTAATGTAAATTGCCACTGTTAAGGTTAGATTAGAAAGAGCGTGTAAAAAATAACTCTCTTCATCAGCTCCTCAGCTGAATCAGCTCAGTTCTTCAGGAGGCACTGAGCCTGACATGATTTCACATCACCTGAAGATCATGCCCTGTGGTCTTTAATCATCCAGTCATTTGTAGGGATCTCCTGCAGCCGCCTTTGACTGCATCTCCGTCTTTCTGAAGTCATGGTGTACAGAACCAGACCCTACACTTCACCTTCCTGCTTCCTATGCATCATCTCCCTGCTCATAAATCCCACAATTACAATCACAGAATTGATCAGTGCCTCCAACCAGTCTCTAACTCTGCCAAGGCTGGAGCTAAACCATGGCCCTCAGCACCACAGCTTAGAAACACCTCCAGCGATGCAGATCCAACCAGCTCCCTGGGCAGCCTGTTCCAGGCTTTGAGAACCCTTTCAAGGACAAAATTTCTTCTAATGTCCAATCTAAACCTCCCCTGGCACAACTTGAGGTTGTATTTCAAGCAGCTAGGAACAAACTTCAAGCTATTTTCATCTATGGGGCCTGAATTTATTAGCCTAAGCACAAGTATCTAGTGCCATTTGCAAGACCCTAAGAGAGGTGATACATTCACACAAGCTACCACAGAATGCCAGGTTGGAAGGGACTCCCAAGGATCATCTGGTCCAAACTTTCTAGGTAACAGAGTTGAAATGAGCTGGCCCAGCACCCTGTCAAGCTGAGTCTTAGAACTGTCCAGTGGAGGGGGGATCTACTGCTTCCCTTGGGAGATGATTCGAGTGTCCAACTGTTCTCATGGGGAAATATTTTCTTCCAGAATCCAATGGGAATCTCCCCAGCATTAAGTTGTCCCCATCACCCCTTGTGTTTTCCATGTGGCTGCTTGTAAAAAGGGAGTCTCCATCTTTCTGGTAGCCACTCTTTATGTACTGGCCCATAGCAATAAGGTCTCCCTTAAGGCTTCTCTCTGTCAAGGCTGAGCAAACCCAGCTCTCAGCCTTTCCTCACAGAGCAGGGCTGCCAGGCCTCTGATCAAGATACAATAAAGGACCTAAGAGAGAGCCTATGTTCCACTGGGCCAGAAGCTGGAGATCTGATGAGATACCCAGAGGTGAAACAGTGATCTCTCAGATGGCACTTCATGATCAGGCAACTGAATTGTTCTTCCCCGTCTTGTTACCTGTCAGGTAACGCGGCAGAGTTTGGTCATGTATAAACCCGGGCTCACGCGAAGGCTGCTTCCACATGGAGGAAGACTGCACTGCAGCTCTTCTGTTGTGGAAAAAAACCCACCAGTTTCATGCCTCCCATCTACATTTGCTTGTGACAGTTAATGAGTCAAAGGAGAATTGTTCAAAGCTGCTTGACTTAGACTAAAAAAAAAAGTCTCTGAAAGAACCGAGCACACACAGATCTCATCCCTGCCTGCACACCTTCCACTTGGTGGGGGAAATGCTGGAAACCTTGGCATATTCAGTTACAGAAAGGGCAGGCAATTGTCAGTGCCAGCACCACTCCTGTGGCCATGCAGACAGGAATTATTTCCTTAGAAAGCTCCAAGAAAACACAAGTGCAACGCTGCTTTTCATCCTCCATACAAACCCTTTGGCTATGCTTATCTCCATCGCTCTTCAACACCCACCCGGAAGAGGAGAACACAACCTCGAGCTTTCTCTGCCAAAAGCCCCCAGCTGACACCCTGGTTTACTCTCCACAGAGGCAGGCATTGCTGTCTAAAACGTCCCAATGCTTGGCAGAAACTGGTTCCCGTGCAAAGAGCACAGGACCCCCTGACCCCCACAGAAGGTCTGACGACGACTCACAAAGGTACTTCAAACAGCTAGCTGGGGCATAACCTCCTTTTCATCAGAAACATCAGTCCCCTATTCATCAGAATGGTGTGAAGCTGCCAGGTTCTTTTTCATCACTGATTAAACACTGACAATCATCATTTGTGGAGGAAACACACATGAAGAGCCATTTCCCATTAAGTGCACAGCTTTAAGAACAGTATTTCCAGCCAAAGCTGATTGCTTGTTGACAAAAAGAAAAAAATAAAGTCACAAAATATGTCTGGAGTTCAGAAAAATTAAGCCCATAATCTGCTGAAGTGCAGAGGTGGAGTGCTGTCAGCGATGAGTAATGGCAGCAAAGTCGTTCAGAGGAACCTGAGCCTGCATCAGGGTTTGATCCTGTGCCTCAAATTAAACAGAAAATAGCTCGTTGCCTTTGCAGGGCTTTAATAAAGGGTCCTCTTCTGCACCCAGAGGAAACCAGAGCTGATTTTCCCTTTTTCCATGGCACCAGAATCTGCCTGTAAATGAGTGAGGCATGGGAGCAGTGGGGCTTCCTAACCAGCTGCAGAGCTACCTCTGCCCCGTGTCAGTGACGACCAAGGGGCAGATTCCAGGTGTGATGCACTGAAGTACGGCTCTGGGGACCTGTCTCCAGGTTGACAGCAAGATGACTGTGGTGGTTTGAGCCTTACCTGGGAGTTAAGAGCTCAGATGGGGGCAAGGCTGAGAATCTCTCCCCTGCTCCCCCCTCCACCTAGAGAGGAAAAAGAAAGGGAAGGAGCAAATCCACCAAGAAATAATTTGGAGTCAGCTTGGAAGTAGAGAGGAAAAGAATTTTCTTTAAACTATATATATATATATATATAGTGTGTGTGTGTGTGTGTGTGTGTGTGTAACAATAACAAGTAGGGTTCACAAGGGCAAGGAACAAGGATGGATGGGAGTGAAAAAAAATAAGAATACAAAACCAGTCTCTTTGAAGAGATGTGGAGGTAGCAGGGAGAAGGATCAGGCCTGACCACATGGCAGAGAAGCAGAGAGCCACCATCAGTCCTCATCCAAGCAAAGGCAGGGGCCCAGAGAGCTAATGGCTGCAGTGCCCTCCTCTTTCTAGCCTTGCTGGGCAGGGAGGGGAAGTGGAACAGACTAAACTCAGTTTCCCAAGGGGAAATCCCCCTGCAGGAAGGGCAATGCTCTCACAAGCCCTCCCAGCCCTGCTTTCAGGGTGGGTGTAACCCATCACAATGACAGATCAGCACTAGAACTTTCATGACCAAGTCATGAAGGTCACTTACACTGACTTGAGGCAGTTATTTTTATGGTTGACATTAGAATCTCTCCACCCAGAAGTCACTCTCTTGCTAAGTTATTGCCCATGGAAGTTCCTACTCCAACTGCACAGGAGAGGGACTGCTACTGCTTGGTTGGATGTTCTTGGAGCATCCTCCCTGAGCAGCCTATTCCAGTCTCACCACCCTGGTAGTGAAGAACTTCTTCCTAAGCTCCAGCCTAACCCTGCTCTCCCTCAGCTTCAAACCATTCCTCCTCATCCTGTCTCTAGACCTCCTCGTGAAAAGTCCCTGTGCAGCCTTCCTGTAGGATCCCTTCAGGCACTGGAAATAAGCTCTGCAGTTCCCTCCTCAGTACCTTCTCTTCTCTAGGCTCTTGTAGCTCAACAGTGAGCTACTCCTGTAGTTTTCTATTGGTCTTCAAAGGGCATAAAGCTCACAAATACCCTTGAGCACATCTCTCTATCACAATGGACATTTTACCTCCAGAAGTTAACTGACCAAGTCAAAAAATGAGAGTTCAAAGAGGCACTTAACTGTGCCAGGAAGACACTTCACACAAGGACTCCTAGGAGACACTCATTTGTACCACTGGGCAGCATTTTCCTGCTGTGATGTTTTGGCCACCAGAGGAAGAGATTCCAAGAAGCCTTTTAAAAGGCAAGATTGTGACATGTCACTCTATTGATCAGGACAATTCAGAACCTTCTAACTTCCCAGAAGAGGAGAGGTGGCAAAAAAAAACCACAAAACCCATTCTTTTGCTATCCACTGCAAGACCTGGAGCACCTCAGGCATTTCTACTGTGCTAGAAAACAGGATTTGAGAGGCAAAACACCCCAAAGCTGCAACATTACTGAAGTACCCAGCTTCTTAATATCAATTTGCATTTCAGATTGCCCAGAAATTACTTGAAATAGTCTTGTCCTACCAGATTATCATAGTAACACCACTGACACATTTCAGTCACTAGGGCAAAACCCTAGCCAGGAAGGGGGGAAAGGGGGAAATCCAGGAATACCCTGGAAGAATGCTGCAAGAATCAACTGTCTTCAACACCTAACAGCAAGGCAGCCATCAGCCCACTTTCTCCAGTGCTGGAGAGCAGCCTCAAGACTCACTGCCTATAAAATCACAGAACTGCCAATGTCAGAGGTGACCTTTGAGATCATCAAGTCCAACCACTCACCTAGAGTTGACAATTCCACCACTGCTGCAAAGCCGCTGCCACTAAATGGTGTCCCACAGCAGCACAAATGCTGCCAAAGCATCACCTGGACAGATGGGCAGAGTCCAATGGCATGAGATTGAACACATCTAAGTGCCAGGTTCTATACTTTGGCCACAGCAACCCCATGCAGTGCTACAGGCTGGGGTCAGAGTGGCTGGAGAGCAGCCAGAAAGGGACCTCAGGGTACTGATTGAACATGAGCCAGCAGTGTGCCCAAGAGACCAAGAAGGTGGCCAGCAGGAGCAGGGAAGTCATTCTGCCCCTGTACTCTGCACTGATTAGGCCACACCGTGGGTCCTGTGTCCAGTTTTGGGCCCCTCAGTTCAGGAAAGATGTTGAGTTGCTGGGAGGTGCCCAGAGAAGGGCAACAAAGCTGGGGAGGGGTCTGGAGCACAGCCCTGTGAAGAGAGGCTGAGGGAGCTGGGGTTGCTTAGCCTGGAGAAGAGGGAGACCTCATTGCTCTCTACAACTCCCCTGAAGGGAGGTTGTAGCCAGGAGGGGGTTGGTCTCTTCTCCCAGGCAACCAGCACCAGAACAAGAGGACACAGTCTCATGTTGTGCCAGGGGAGGTTTAGGACGGATGTTAGGAAGAAATTTTTCCCAGAGATTGGCCATTGGAATGTGCTGCCCGGGGAGGTGGTGGAGTACCCATCCCTGGAGGTCTTTAGGAAGAGACTGGATGGGGTGCTTGGTGCCATGGTTTAGTTGATTAGATGGTGTTGGGTGATAGGTTGGACTCGATGATCTCAAAGGTCTCTTCCAAGCTGGTTAATTCTATTCTATCCTGTATCTTCATGCTACCTTCCTGCAGCCTTTTCACTGTCTCCATCTGCTGGCGATGCTGGAGAACAGCAGAGCACCAGGACTGGGTAACAGGAAGATCTCCAGCTCAAGTCCTGCTACCCTCACACTGAGGTACTGCTACAGGTCATTAAGAAAATTTCTCTGCCTTCTTTTTTTTTTTTAACTATTAAAAGCAAGGTCAACGTCTCTGATGAGGCATCCCAGAAGATTTCTCTCCCTTGAAGGCATTCCCTCTGTGCTTTGGTTCCAAACAGGAGAAAGAAGAGACCTGCTGGGGTAAACTCAGTGTTTAGGTTCACAGCATTAGTAGATCATTGCTGGAGGTGATGTGGGATTTAATGTCTCTGAAAAAAAAAAAAAACAAACAAACATCTGACAAAACAAACACTGGCAAAAGACCAGACCAACATTATCAGATCTGTGCTGCTCCACAGCATTGCAGAGAGGCTGTCAAAGCCTAGACTGGATGGATGGCCTCACTCTGCACCAAGCAGCAGTGGATACCAATGTAGTCAAAGCATTGCCCTGGCCCCACAAACAGGAAAACAAACTTGAAAACTCCATTCTCTCAGTATTTTGTACCTGAGGAGAGGGCATACAACTTCCCCTCCCTCTCTCACTTCTGTGTTTATTGCTTGAATTAAAACCCACTAAGACAAAGCCCTCACACACAAGCCAAAAAAGGCTTTCATTCCACACCTGTGGTTATCTCTGCATACACTCAATAGCAATTAGCAGTCAGGACATTTCCTTACTGCCACCAGGGTGAAGCAATTCTCCAAGTGCTCTAAAGTCAGAGGGGGCTAACACCTGACCAAGACAGGCAGTGTGATGTGCATTATTACTCCTTAGTAATAAGGGGAGAAAGCTGTGAGGTCAAGAAAGAGTGAAATCCCTCCAACTTTGTCTCCCAAGAGCCATTGTGAGACATGAGAAACCATAAATGGGCCTGGAAAACCTGGACCAAAGCAGCTGATTCCAGGGCTTCACTGCTGCCTCATGTGCATTTGGTCTGATGGAGGATCAGGAGGAAAGAGGACATCAAGATTCTTGCCTGGTCAGAGAAGGGCAACAAGGGTGGGGAGAGGCCTCAAGCACAGCCCTCTGAGGAGAGGCTGAGGGAGCTTGGGTGTTAGTTTGGAGGAGGCACAGGGGGACCTTACTGCTGTCTACAACTACCTGAAGGAAGGTTGTAGCCAAGTGGAGGTTGGTCTCTTCTCCCAGGAAACCAGCACCAGACAAGAGGACACAGTCAAGCTGCAGCAGGGGAGGTTTAGGCCGGAGGTGAGAGAGAAAGTTCTTCCCAGGGAGAGTTGTAGCCATTGGAATGTGCTGCCAGGGAGGTGGTGGAGTCACCATCCCTGGAGGGTTCAAAAAGGGATGGGATGTGGCATTGCAGCCATGGTTGAGTAGTCATGAGGCGTTGGGTGA
>JAAWVA010000031.1:13310397-13427292 GCA_015227895.2 Colaptes auratus
CTGAGGGTGTGCAACACAGGCAGCTACCTCTGGTCAGTGCTGCTCTGCACACTCAGTCTTCCTCACTCCACAGTAATCAATTGGTGCTTCTGCTGGACACAGCAACAGCACAGTGGTCACACACTGAACTGTGGCAGCAGCTCTGTCTTGCAATTTGAGTTAAAATGTTAGTTCAATGTAGTATAATTAACATTCATGGTAAACTGAGCAAAGGCCACTTCAATTCTGGAGTTAAATGCTCACAGGAGTAGTAAATCCTTTCTAGTGAAGGTAGAGTAAATGCTGGATGAGGCTGGGGGTCTGCTGCAGACCAGCCCTCAGGAATCAGGGGCTCAGAAGCCATCACCTCCAAGAGCTCAGAGATCAAGTAAATTCTGCATGGTAGCTTAGCTCCCTCGTCTTACCTGCTGAATGATAGAACCATGGAACTGTTGAGGTTGAAAGAGGCCTTGGAGATCATCAAGCCCAACCACTCCCCTGGAGATCACCATCCCACCACTGCTGCTAAGCCACTGCCACTGAACCACATCTCTCAGCACCACATCCATGCACTTTTTGAATACCTCCAGGGATGGGGACTCCACCACCTCCCTGGCAGCCTGTTCCAATGGCTGAGAACCCTTGCTGAAGAAATTTTCTCCTGCAATCCAAACCCGAACTTCTGGCACATCTTGGTGCTGTTTCTCCTGGCCTGTAATGGGAACCCTTGCTGGGAAGAAACTTTTCTGCAATCCAACCTGAACTTCTGGCACAACTTGAGGCTGTTTCCCCTTGCCCTGTTATGGACGTCCTATTAAAGCATTTCACCTTGTTTGAGAGTTAACCAAGTCATGTCAAGAGCTGCATTTGGGAGATACCCTCATGCTGCATACACCCTCACACTGAATTCTGCTGAAGCATTTCATTAAGTGCAAGCTAGCAATGAACCTCTGGACAACTAAAGGTTAAAGAAAGAAAAGTAAAGATCACATTTAAATTAAATGCAATAAAAGTTCCCTTTTATAATTATTATTATTATTATTATTATTATTCATTGTGGTATTTCCCCAGGTTATGCCTTTATGAGCTTTTTAAATGGCATCATCTGTTAACTACTGCAGCCAGGGAGCAAACCCCTACACAACAGCCCAGTTTTGCCAGACCTGGGAAAAATGAAGCAATACCAGAACCAAATGAAACTGCTCTCACAGGCTTGGGCAGCAGCATGCTGCCCTTATCTGCACACAGGCAGAGAAATGGGCTGAGCTGTGGCTCTTCAGCACAGCTGGCAGGTTTGGAAGCACATGGGTACTTGAGAAGCAAGGGTATCATTGAAAATGCTTTCCCTGGTGGCTTCTCAAACCGTATGAATACTCCTGGAAAGTCCAACCACCAGATAGCCACCTCAGTTCTTCAGGTCAAGGATGTCTGGGAGCCATCTGCTCGCACAGGATTGAGGCTTGCCCCATGTATAATCAGGCTCCAAGAGGCAGAAGCCTTTCTGAAACTGCAGTTTCCCCACGGGGTGACTTGTTAAGCCTGTGCCAGGGTACAGAGGCCTTGGTGAAACCACCAGCTGTTCCTCAGAAGATTGCTGTGGCGCAGTGCAGAAGATACCCACGGGAAGTAATTTGGTGTGTGCTGTCATTATCATCACTGCCTGGGGACCTTCTAACAAAGCAGTTTGGGCTTGGAAGAAGCCTGCTTGTCAAAAGCCAAGCTGCCTGCTGAAATGTAAACACCAATTTAAAGCATGGCACTGCCAAGAAAAGTTCCCTTCACTCTAGCATGGCTCATAAACAGCCCTGTGACACAAGCACTCATCGCAGGCCTGAACAACCTTCTCCCTGCTCTTCTGAGCCTCTGCCCTGATTCACAGCAGGGTCCCCACTGACAGCTGGTAGAAATGAGTTTTTACTTAGCTCCAGCACTGCTGGATGGAGAATCCTGCCCCAGAGTGCTCAGTGCTGCCCTACCACTCACAGAATCAACCAAAGTTGGAAGAGACCTCCAAGATCATCAAAGTCCAACTGATCACCCAACCTTATCTAATCAACTAGACCATGGCACTAAGTGCCTCATCCAGGCTTTTCTTAAACACCTCCAGGGACCTCAACCCCACCACCACCTCCCTGGGCAGCCCATTCCAAATGGCAATCTCTCCTTCTGTGAAGAACTTCTTTCTAAGATCAAGCCTAAACTTCCCCTGCTGCAGCTTGAGACTGTGTCCTCTTGTTCTGGTGCTGGGTGTCTGGGAGAAGAGACCAACCCCCACCTGGCTGCAACCTCCCTTCAGGTAGTTGTAGACAGCAAGAAGGTCTCCCCTGAGCCTCCTCTTCTCCAGGCTAAGCAACCCCAGCTCCCTCAGCCTCTCTTTATAGGGCTGTGCTCCAGACCCCTCCCCAGCTTTGTTGCCCTTCTCTGGGCACTCAAGGAAGCTGCTGACCTCTGCCAGCTGAGCCACTGCTGTGATGGGGTCACTCAAAACGAATTGCTGTTCAAACAACATTCTTCTTTTTCATTAAAGTTAAAAGGCAGCAACTCCACAAATACCTCAGGCAGGAGACCTCAGGCACCAGCAGCATGCAGCTGGAGGTCACTGGCAAACAACCAAGACCTCCAACCCAGCCTGAAACATAGCTGCCACCTCATGTGTTCAAGGATCCAACCTCAGCACCCAGCTGCTCTGCAGGAGCTTCCTCCCAAGCTCTCTTGCAGGGATGTTTCACTTTATAGGCACAGGCAACGTCCCATTCTTTCATTCCAACTGGAAGGTTTTTCCTCTATGGGGACAACCCTTTTTCTGGCTAAAAGGATAGTAGTTCGATGATATTAAGTGAAACAAGTGAAAAAGTTGAAGCAAAGGAGCAGCAAACCCAGAATGTAGCCATTATTATGAGAATGTCAAGTTTTTTTTCCAGGCATGAGAAATCTATTTTTAATGCATCTCAGGTTAAGGCATGATCTGCAGCCTCAGCCTATTACCTTGCACTTCTGCAAGCCAGGCAGGTACTAATTATGTAGGCAAACACAGCATTTGATGCTTACCAACCATTAATCCATGTGATTGCTCCATCACTGCTCCTCCTCGATGTTCATCTCTCCCTTTCCTTCCCCAGCGTCATACTCAGCAGAGCTGATCCATAAAAGCCTTTCAGTTCTTCTGTGTAGCAGACAAAAAATCCTTTAGAAAGCTAATCTCAGGTTTTGTTTCCTTTGACACTAACACATGAAGCCTCAGAGGACTCAGCATTGTGCTGTCAGCTCACATTTCTCAGCGCTGCAGGACTGAAAAGACAAAAATGAAGTGGGAAGCCAGGGCTCCCTCCATCAGCACTGCTTCACTCTTCCCTCTTCGGTGCATTTTGGCAGGCAAAGGAAGAGTTTTCTCCCTGGATGTGCAAAACTCATTTTCTTTCCCCACACCCCTTCTCAGAGGTCCTACCAGCCCTGCATGGAACTTGCAGAAACTCCTCAGTCAGGCTCCAGCTCCAGCTCTTATCAATCCCAGCCACATCCTTGCCGGGCTGAGAGGACCAGCACCACTTGCTGCTTCTGGTTGGGGCAGCAGCATTGCTGCTAGCAGCCAGCCATGCTTGCTCCTGTTACTCAGACAACAACCTCCAGCTGATAAAAGACACTCTTTTCAGCTGGGTTTCCTCTCTTAAGACTGCTTTAAGCAGCACGCACACGGTGCTCCCAGTTTCTCTCTGTGGAGAGTGCTCTCTGCTGTGAGAGGCAGTACCTGGTTTCATAGTTTCATAGTTTCAGTTTGGGTTGGAAGGGACCACAAGGATCATCTAGTTCCAACCCCCCTGCCATGGGCAGGGACACTCTACCCTAGATCAGGCTGGACAGAGCCTCATCCAGCCTGGGCTTAAACACCTCCAGGGACAGGGCCTCAACCACCTCCCTGCACAACCCATGCCAGGGCCTCACCACCCTCACAGTGAAGAACTTCCTCCTCATGTCCAGCCTGAATCTCCCCACCTCCAGCTTCATCCCATTCCCCTAGTACTATCACTCCCTGAATCCTGAGAAGTCCCTCCCCAGCCTTCTTGTAGCCCCCTTCAGATACTGGAAGGCCACAATGAGGTCACCTCGGAGCCGTCTCTTCTCCAGGCTGAACAGCCCCAACTCCTTCAGTCTGTCCTCACAGGAGAGGTGTTCCAGCCCTCTGCCATCTCTTGGCCTTCTCTGGACACCTTCCAGCACCTCCAGATCCTCTTGGAATAGGGGCTCCAGAACTGGAGGCAGTACTCCAGGTGGGGTTCTCAGCAGCTGAGTAGAGGGGGAGAATCCCCTCCCTTGCCCTGCTGGCCACACTTCTCCTGATGCAGCCCAGGCTCTGATTGGCTTTCCGGCTGCAAAGTGCAACCTGAGAGCTCCTGTTGAGCTTCTCCTCCACCAGCACCCCCAAGTCTCTCTTCTCTGGGCTGCTCCCCAGCCAGTCCCTGCCCAGCCTGCATTTGTGCCTGGGATTGGGGGTCATGGTGCCCAAGTGCATTTTTCACCTGATGGCTCATGGCTCATCATCACCACACCAGGGAACCACAGCAAACACATGCCAGAACCTTCTGCTGCAGGAGAGAAAAGTAGTCAAGCTCAGTCAAATTCTCTTTGGTTACACTTAGTCCTTTTGTTGACTCAGCTTAACCTGCACAGTTGTGGTGTGAATGTTAGTAAGCTTGCAGGGAGCATTCCACACAGCTTCAAGCTGCACCAGGGGAAGTTTAAATCAGATATTAGAAGAAACTTCTTCCCTGAAAGGGTTCTGAGACACTGAACCAGGCTGCAGAGAGAGGTGGTTGAATCCCCATCCCTGAAAGCGTTTCAAAGGGGCAGAGATGTGGTGCTGAGAGAGATAGATTAGCATCAGCCTTGGCAGAGTTGGAGAATGGTTGGACTGGTTGATCTTAAAGATCTTTTGCAGCCAAAACAGTTCTATGACTCTACAGCAAGGCTCTGCAAGCGTTTTCAGTGCATGAGAACTTCACTCACTTTTGTCCTAAGTGATTTTTACCTTCTTTTCCTATTTCTGAAGAATATCTACAGAGCAGAAATGGATGTTAGTGGCTCCTCCAAAGAAGCTGTGGAGACAGGGGCTGGCATCCACTGTGAGATGGACAGAGGCACCTGAGGCAGGCACCACACACTTCAGTTAGAGGTTATGGAGAAAATGAGACCCTTCTGCCATCCATTTCCTTTCCTCCCACAGCAGACAGCTCAGCCAGCTTGCAGGAGCCCCACTGCAATATGTTTTCTGCTCCTCACTCATTACAAAAGGGCATCCATTTATTCATTACAAAGGGCAGCCTGCTCATACATCCCTCATCATTCCAACCAGCAGTTAACCATGGTGAATGCCCAGCACCCTTGTCCAGTGAACCTGGTTACCCACTTTCAGTAGGCTCCTGTGAAGCAATTGGGAACTACCCTTAGCAACAGAGTCTGAGCTGCTTTCCAGGATCTCAGCAGTGAGCAGGGCTAAGAAGGAGCCAGCACCATCTGGGCAGCCAACTCACCACGGAGCTCCACAGGACAGGCTTTGAGAGCCACTGTTACACAACATGGCATGCACAATATTTTCATTGCATTAGTGGCTGGGGATGACTCCAGCAGAAAAGATGCACAGAAAGCCTTTCACAAGCACTCCAACAAGGGCTCCTCTGGCAGGGCTCGTAGAGATGCTTTGAATTAACGTCTGAGGAGGAAGGAAAAAGCAGAAGAACACAGAGAGCCACTTATCGTGCTGGGCCCCATCCTCTTCAATATCTTCATTGATGATCTGGATGAGGAGATTGAGACAGTCACCAGCAAATTTGCAGATGACACCAAGTTGGGACAGATGTTGGTCAGTTAGAGGGCAGAAGTGCTCTGCAGAGGGACCTCGACCGACTGGACAGATGGGCAGAGTCCAGCAGGATGGCATTCAACAAATCCAAGTGCCAGGTGCTGCACTTTGGCCACAGCAACCCCATGCAGAGCTACAGGCTGGGGTCAGAGTGGCTGGAGAGCTCCCAGACAGAGAGGGACCTGGGGCTGCTGATCGCAGCCACCTAAACATGAGCCAGCAGTGTGCCCAGGTGGGCCAATGGCATCCTGCCCTGCATCAGGAACAGTGTGGCCAGCAGGAGCAGGGAAGTCATTGTACCCCTGTACTCAGCACTGGATAGGCCACACTTTGAGTCCTGTGTCCAGTTCTGGGCCCCTCAGTTTAGGAAGGACATCAAGACACTTGAACATGTCCAGAGAAGGGCAATGAGGCTGGGGAGAGGCCTCGAGCACAGCCCTGTGAGGAGAGGCTGAGGGAGCTGGGGTTGCTTAGCCTGGAGAAGAGGAGGCTCAGGGAAGACCTCATTGCTCTCTACAACTACCTGAAAGGTGGTTGTAGCCAGGAAGGGTTTGGTCTCTTCTCCCAGGTGCAACCAGCACCAGAACAAGAGGACACAGTCTCAAGCTGCACCAGGGGAAGTTTAGGCTGGAGGTGAGGAGAAAGTTCTTCTAATTTGTCATTGGAATGTGCTGCCCAGGGAGGTGGTGGAGTCCCCCTCCCTGGAGGTGTTCAAGAGGGGATTGGGCGTGGCACTTGGTGCCATGGTCTAGTCATGGGGTCTGTGGTGACAGGTTGGACGTGATGATCTTTGAGGTCTCTTCCAACCTTGGTGATGCTGTGATCTCCAACAACAGAGCAAGGTCAGCCCCAGTTCATACCTGGCTTTCCATGAAGGCAGCTTTACTTCTAGCATGCATTCAGCCATTATAAATCCCTTGCTGCTGTGCTAAATATTTTGCCTCTGTGCAGCCAGCTTTCAAACTGAACAGAAGCCATTTACTGGTGCTCTTTAATGTGCCTTAATAAATGCCACATGTTTAATAGTGCCAGTGATTTCAAATGTTATGACTACCTGTGACATTTCAGAAGGGCTCCCCTGCTGGGAAAGGCTGACTGGGGATAGCTAGAGAGCAGCCACCAGGTCTCATCCAGTCAAGCCAGCACGAGTCCAGGAGAAGGGGACAATCAACGTGAACCTTTGTATTAGGTTTGTAGCAGCAATATTTGGGAAGCAGGTTTGTCCTGACACGAACTTCCTTCAAAACACAGAGCTCCATGTGAACTGGCTTTGACATTTGACAATTTCCAGAGGAGTTTACAGGCACCTTGAGCAGACAAATCTAAATATTTTTCCTCTCCATCCATCCTCATTCATGCTCGCTAAAACTTGCTTCATTTGGCTAGAGAGCTGCATTCACCTTCAGCAAAGTGTAGCAGGCAAAGGAGCAGGGCAGGAAGAGCTCCTTCCCTTATTACAGACAGCTTCAGCTCGGACGGCAGGTCTGCAGTGCTGTGTATGAGGCAAAGATTTAAGTGGCAGCGCCCTCAGGCACAGTCACTTTCTGGGCTCTGAGGTACAGGACAGGTTACAGAGGGGAAAGAATCACAGAATCAGTAAGGTTGGAAAAGACCTCAAAGATCATCAAGTCCAACCTGTCACCCTACGCCTCATGACTAACTAAACCATGGCTTCAAGTGCCACGTCCTTTTTGAGCACCTCCAGGGATGGGGACTCCACCACCTTCCCGGGCAGCACATTCCAATGGCTAACAACTCTCTCTGGGAAGAACTTTCTCCTCATCTCCACCCTAATCTTCCACTGCTGCAGCTTGAGACTGTGTCCTCTTGTTCTGGTGCTGGCTGCCTGGGAGAAGAGACCAACCCCCGCCTGGCTACAACCTCCCTTCAGGGAGTTGTAGAGAGCAAGAAGGTCACCCCTGAGCCTCCTCTTCTCCAGGCTAAGAAACCCCAGCTCCCTCAGCCTCTCCTCACAGGGCTGTGCTCCCAACCCCTCCCCAGCTTTGTTGCCCTTCTCTGGACACCTTCAAGTGTCTCAATGTCCTTCTTAAACTGAGGAACCCAGAACTGGACACAGGACTCAAGGTGAGTGCTGAGTACAGGGCACAATGACTTCCCTGCTCCTGCTGGCCACACTGTTCCTGATACAAGCCAGGATGCCATTGGCCTTCTTGGCCACCTGGACACAGGACAGGCACAAGCTGTGCCTGGAGTTAAAGACTCCAAGTGCTGTACCACAGATAAGCTTATGTTTTGTGGCCTCAGAATTGCCAATTCACACAGCCTGCAATGCAGATTCCCTCTGGAGCTTTGTTTCCATCACACTTAAGCACTGGGGCTACATGGCTGATCTGCACCCAGATGGATGCAGCCCCAGAAGAATGACTGTCACAGTCCCACCACCTCATCAGGACTGCAGGCAGGAGCACACATTGCAACAATGCTTCACATAACTGCCTCTTAGGGGTGAGATTCAAATTCGACCTGATCTGGGATGTGACTCAGTGAGCAGTGAACATCTTCCTGGCAGGAGGAAGCAGGAACAGCTAAGCCAAAACCATCCCAATCACTTCACCTGCATATCTAATGAGGAAGGTGGCAGGTGCTGAGAGAGTGAAGCAAGAAGAGAAAAATACAGGATCTGTCTGTGAAGGAAGGAAAATGGAAATGAAGGCTTGTGATGGGTTTTGCTTTAAATCCACATAAAGGGGCCTGTAATCTCCATCAGCTCTGCATCCACTGTAGTTAGTGAATAAATCTGCTGGTAGAAATCCATGGCTTTGGGGCTGAGGAAAATGTGTGCAAGATAAAACAGGGAGATACCTGCCTCACTCATAGCTCTCCTCTCCCAAGCACCCTTCAGGACCTCAGTCTGAGCTGCACAGTTCTTTAATCTGCTGCTCAGCGTGTTCCTCTTCAGTTCTGATCAGAAGATCTCCTAATTAATGCTGTTATGTTCTCAGACCTACATCTAGGAAAGATAAGCTTAGATCCTGGAAATCACCGATGAGCAAAGCTGGGCATGGGTTTCCTAAGTGAATCCTCTCCTAACTGCAGCTGCCAGTGAGATGGTTTAAATATTAGAATAGAATAGAATAGAATAGAATAGAATAGAATAGAATAGAATAGAATAGAATAGAATAGAATAGAATAGGTTGGAAGAGACCTTTGAGATCATCGCATCCAACCTATCATCCAACACCACCTAATCAACTAAGCCATGGCACCAAGCACCCTATCAAGTCTCCTCCTAAACACCTCCAGTGATGGTGACACCATCACCTCCCTGGGCAGCACACTCCAAAGGCCAATCACTCTCTCTATGAAGAACTTCTTCCTCACATCCAGCCTAAAGCTCCCCTGGTACAGCTTGAGACTGTGTCCTCTTGTTCTGGTGCTGGTTGCCTGGGAGAAGAGACCAACCCCCTCCTGCCTACAACCTCCCTTCGGGTAGTTATAGAGAGCAAGAAGGTCTTCCCTGAGCCTCCTCTTCTCCAGGCTAAGCAACCCCAGCTCCCTCAGCCTCTCTTCATAGGGCTTGTGTTCCAAACCCCTCCCCAGCTTTGTTGCCTTTCTCTGGACACATTTCAGCAAGTCAACATCTTTCCTAAACTATTCAAGTATTTAGAGACTAGACTTTAGGGCTTTTATATTTTCCAGGTAAAGGCTTCTTTAAGTCTCATTTTGATTAACAAGAGGTGCTTGAACACACTGGTACTTACTGGTACTGCTAATCACTGCTCCTTGGAGTCACCATCATTGGAGGTGTTCAGGAGGAGACTTGAGGGGGTGCTTGGTGGCATGGTTTAGTTGTTTAGGTGGGTTGGATTGGTTGATGGGTTGGATGCGATGATCTTGAAGGTCTCTTCCAACCTGGTCTATTCTACTCTACTCTACTCTATTCTACTCTACTCTTTATACCAGTTGAAGCAAATAGATTTTTCTGCAGGCTCAACACCTAGCCCCAGAGTTCTTTTATAGCTGAGCAGAAGAATCTACAACAGACAGAGGTCATGCTGCCTGTAGCCCTGAGAGCAACACTCTTTCTTATTTATTCCTTTCATTCTCTGAAAACCATAAATAAATAAAGCCCCCTAGCCAAATGTTTGATCTGGCCAGAATAACACTGTGGTAGTTAAATCAAATGACTCATGAGTTTTCAGTAACTTCCACTCGTTCTTTGCCTAAAAGCCCTCACATCAGATTTCCTTACCCCACAGTCCTTTTTCCCTGCAGCGCGCTGGTTAACGCGAGGAGAGCGCGAGCCAAGAGAAAGGGCTCCGGGGGCTTCACTGCTCCCCCCCAAATCACACCTTCCAGCCCTGATGGAAGAGGGCATCTCTTAATCGCAGTCATAAGGTTCTGCCTTCAGCTCTTGAGGTTGGAAACTGGAAAGATGAGACCTGCTAGATGAAAGAGGATGTCAGGGTTTGATGTATGAGCCTCCCGCACACTCCCATTCCCTGCCCATCTAATTTCTATCCAGGGGAAAGCAGAACATTTCCCTAGCACTATTATCAAGCTTTTATTCCCCAAGCTTTCACCTAAGACATGATGAAGTTAATTTGTATTTACTCTGAATCAATATGTTAATTACTCTCCAGTCTTTATGTGTCTAACAGAATTAGTGAGAGAAAAACAAAATATGTCTCTCAGCTGCCTTGTTTTCTGAGCTTTAAGCATCTATGGAAGTTGTTTCAATGAAATCAAGGCAGAGTTTCCTCAGAAGTCTGGGTTAATGTGCAGAGGTCAAGCCAGCAAATCTGTTCCATAGAATTGTTAGGGTTGGAAGGGACCTCGAGGATCATCTAGTTCCAACACCCCCTGCCACAGGCAGGGAAACAGAATCACAGAATCACCAAGGTTGGAAAAGACCTCAAAGATCATCAAGTCCAGCCTGTCACCACAGACCTCATGACTAAACCATGGCACCAAGTGCCACATCCAGTCCCCTCTTAAACACCTCCAGGGATGGGGACTCCACCACCTCCCTGGGCAGCACATGCCAATGGCTAACAACTCTCCCTGGGAAGAACTTTCTCCTCACCTCCAGCCTAAACCTCCCCTGGTGCAGCTTGAGACTGTGTCCTCTTGTCCTGGTGCTGGTTGCTAGAGAGAAGAGATCAACCCCCACCTGGCTACAACCTCCCTTTAAGTAGTTGTAGAGAGCAAGAAGGTCTCCCCTGAGCCTCCTCTTCTCCAGGCTAAGCAACCCCAGCTTCCTCAGCCTCTCCTCACAGGGCTGTGCTCCAGACCCCTCCCCAGCCTCGTTGCCCTTCTCTGGACACCTTCAAGTGTCTCAATGTCCTTCTTAAACTGAGGGGCCCAGAACTGGACACAGGACTCAAGGTGTGGCCTAACCAGTGCTGAGTACAGGGGCACAATGACTTCCCTGCTCCTGCTGGCCACACTATCCTTGATGCAGGCCAGGATGCCATTGGCCTTCTTGGCCACTTGGGCACACTGCTGGCTCATGTTCAGGCAGCTGTCAATCAGCACCTCACACTAGATCAGGTTGCTCAGAGCCACATCCAGCCTGGCCTTAAAAACCTCGAGGGATGAGGCTTCCACCACCTCCCTGGGCAGCCTGTTCCATGGAGATGGTAGAAGCCCCATCCCTGGAGGTTTTTTTAATGATTATTTATATTTTAAAACATAAATGACTGTTTCTGTGGATGAGATTTCAGACTCGGTAACAGTTCCATTTCCTGCCTCGACTGCTATTGAAGAAGAGACAAATGTTCCTGTGGATGATCAGTTTCACAACCATCTAATTGTAAGGTGTCAAATTCACATCTTTGGGGAACACACTTGAGCAGAAGGAGCACAAATCAGCTTTAGTATTGATCTGCTATGTGCTGCAAATGACACACAAGCATCGGGCACTGCCTCAGCTGCAGATCCAGCTAAGCAAGCTCACCACTGTGTCTGAACATAGTGGACATAACTGACTCCTCTTTCTTCTCAAATCTTCTCTGGCTCAGGAGATAATTGTTCAACACAAAGCAGAACAGCTCCAAAATGAGACCTTCAGACAAAGAACTCTTCATCTCTTTCCTCCAAAGTGGAAGCAGATGTGGGTTCAGATCTTTCTTTCAGGTCAGTCAGTGCAGGAAGAATTTGTATGCAGACTTGCTTCTGGGAAGTTCTCCAAGTGGAGGGTTAATAGCTGTTCTAAGAGGCCTTTCCTTGTCTCCTTAAAGAAGCAGAAACAAGACTTAATCAAGAGAACTCAAGCAGAACTTTGGCCAAGCTGAAATGTGAATTAATCTGTTGGTTTCCATCATTTAAACAGCACTCAGAGCACTCCACCCGCTCTGTTTGAGGCTGTATCTATAACAAACTGTCATTTGAAGACAGACCAAGGCTGCCACAACTGCCCACAGAGCTGAATTGTTGGCTTCTCTAGCACAGCTATGTCTTCTGCTAACTACTAACCTCCCGGATTATGTCTGGGTTGGAAACAGATGAGGCCACTGTGGGGAGGGGGAAAAGCCAGACACAAACACTGTCCTGTCCTTTGCCATCAGAGCTACAACCCAGGCCCTGGCATAGCCAGTCTGTCTTTCCCTAGGTACTGAATAGAATTGAAAAGAATTAACCAGGTTGGAAGAGACCTTCGAGATCATCAAGTCCAACCTATCACCCAACACCATCTCATCAACTGAACCATGGCACCAAGCACCCCAGCCAGGCTCTTCCTAAACACCTCCAGTGATGGTGACTCCACCACCTCCCTGGGCAGCACATTCCAATGGCCAATCTCTCTTTCTATGAAGAACTTCTTCCTAACATCCAGCCTAAACCTCCCCTGCTGCAGCTTGAGACTGTCCTTTTGTTCTGGTGCTGGGTGCCTGGGAGAAGAGACCAACCCCTACCTGGCTACAACCTCCCTTCAGGTAGTTGTAGCGAGCAAGAAGGTCTCCTCTGAGCCTCCTCTTTTCCAGGCTAAGCAACCCCAGCTCCTTCAGCCTCTCCTCATGGGACTGTGCTCCAACCCCCTCCCCATCTTTGTTGACCTTCTCTATTCTACACTGTCAGACCCTCTGGCAGGCAACAGGAGATATGGGAGGTCAGTCCTGCAAAAGACCTCTACAACTCCCTCAAAGGAGGTTGGAGGGAGGCAGGGGCTGGTATCTTCTCCGTAGTAACAAAGGATAGGATGAGAGGAAATGGCCTCCAGTTGCATCAGGGGAGGTTTAGGTTGGACACCAGAAGAAAATTCTTCTCTGAAAGGGTTCTCACTGGAACAGCCTCTGCAGGGACGTGGCTGAATTTCCATCCCTGGAGGGGCTTCCAAGGGGCAGAGATATGGTGCTGAGGGACACAGTTTGACCACCAGCCTTAGTAGAGTTAGAGAATGGTTGGACTGGATGATCTTAGAAGGCTTTTCTCACCAAAACAGTTCTATGACTCTATGAAAGATAAAGGAATCCTTTCCTTTCTCTGTCTTCCTTCTTTCCACGGATCATGGGACAACCTGCAACACTTTTCCCCTTTGCTTGTCTAAATCAGCAGATGCACAGCCCAGGTCTGCAATAGCCCAGTTATGCACAAAACCAGGTGACAAATTCCTCTCAGGAATTTGGGGATACATCTAGTGAAGCCTTGGAAAGAGAGGAGATGTGAACAACGCTTACCATGTGCCTGAGATGCAAGGCAAGATCCTGGTGGGCAACTATCTACGCAAAAGAAGAGGGTGGTCAAATTCCATGGTGCTTTGATGTGGGCCTTTTGAGGCACTGCACATAAAAATAGGTTTGATAGGTAAAAAGCAAGTCATACTGGTTGTGACAGAAAAAGAAACAAGCCCTTTCCACCCAGGGATGTTTGCCAACAGCGTTACCTTGGGTTAGAGAAAGGGAATAGTCACATATGGGGAAAACAGGTTCACAGGGAAGATGCCAACAAGCTGAAATTAAAGCAGCAAAAGAGTAGGAAGCTTTCAACAAATCACCAAGTGAGAAGAGGCTGCACCCTCTCATCTGTGAGGTTGCCATCTGTGAAGAATTTTTACCCTGTCCCTTTGCCTTTCTTTAAAGCAGCAAGAGATTACAAAATGCTGCCTGAAGAAGCAAGCAGACAACAATCACCTCCCTTCCGAGACGCCAGCACTGCTCGCAGAAGCATTGCCCAGGTCCCTCCGTGCTCCCTGAGAGGTTTTGAAAGGTGAGGAATGAGAGATAGGGCAGGTTTGGGCTATTTCTAGGACAGTGCAGTTGTTATTGCTGAGGGCACAAAGCTGCCCTTGCTTCACAAGTTGCTCTGCATATCACTAGCAGGCATTGCCCCTGATAGCCTCATCCTAACCCCTGAGCTGAACTCCAGCACGATGCCCACGTTCATCTCCAAGGGAAACACTGCAGAGAAAGAGGAGGGAGCAAGAGAGGGCACAGCATATCAGATGGAGTAGTAGATCCCATCCTCTACAGTGACAAAGGAGCGATAGCAAGTAGATAAAAGTGGGAATGAAAATTAATCAGCAATAAGGCTCTTTTTTTTTTAGCAAGTTTTAAATACTCTTGCAAGCCTTCTTACAAGGAGGTCTAAAATAGAGCAAATCAAATTTAGGGTTTTTTTTCTGGGGGAAAAAAAATGGAGAGCAGCTGAGTTCCTCTTTAATTCCTCAGAGGTAAAAGACATTGAAAAGTTACTGCACATTTTTAATACAGATTAGGGAATGACTGAATCAACCCACCTCCTGGACAAAGCAGATCTTGGAATGGCTCAGGTTGGAAGGCACCTCAGAGATCATCTACTCCAACCTCCCTGCCATGGGCAGGGATGCCTCTCAACTAGACTCAGCTGCTCAAGGCCTCATCCAACCTGGCCTTGAACATCCCCAAGAAGGAGGCACCCACAGACTCCCTGGGCAACCTATTCCAGAGTCTCACCACCCTGGTACTGAGGAATTTCTTCCTAAGATCCAGCCTAACCCTGCTCTCCCTCAGCTTGAAACCATTTCCCCTTGTCCTGTCTCCAGACACCCTCATGAAAGTCCCTCTGCAGCCTTCCTGTAGGATCCCTTCAGGTATTGGAAAGCAGCTTGCAGATCCCCCTGGAGGCTTCTCTTCTCCAGGCTGAACACCCCCAGCTCCCTTAGCCGGTCCTCACAGCAGAGGTGCTCCAACTCTCCAATCATCTTCGTGGCCTTCCTCTGATCTCACTCCAACACCTCTGTGTCCTCCTTATAATGGAGACACTGGATCACATTTTGTTTCAAAGTAGATTAGACAAAGATTATGTCACTCCTGCTTCCACAGGACCACCCTCGTGGCAGCAGCACATTTGCGTAGGGCTCATAGAGTCCCCATCCCTGGAGGTGTTCAAGAGGGGATTGGATGTGGCACTTGGTGCCAGGGTTTAGTCATGAAGTCTGTGGTGACAGGTTGGACTTGATGATCTTTGAGGTCTCTTCCAACCTTGGGGATTCTGTGTGATTCTGTGATATTTTTCTCCTGGTAACTGGGTAAATGTAAAGAACTGGACTCACTTTGGGATGAAACAGTCCGACAATAAAACCCAGAACCTGGTCACAGAGCTGTGCTGCACTGTGTGGATCATGAATCTGTTTGACCTTTCTAAATATCTCTGCTGTTCTGTTGTGCTCTTCTGCACAATAAGCACTGAAGCAGCTCTAGATACAACATCACACAATGGCCATGAAGTAAGGCCAGACATTCCCAGTGCAGCAGTGCACACAGGTACCAGGAGAGCCCTTACAATGCCCTCAGTGCTACCTAATAAGCACTGGGGAGAGAACACTGCAAGATTCTGAGAACAAAATAGCTCATTTTGACTCTGGCACTGCTGCCTGTGTCCTCTGCTTGACATCCTTTCCTTTTTAAGTAGCAAACTATCAATCCCTCCAGTTAAAAAGGCCACCAAACAAACAAAAGTTTCAAGTTCACCAAAAAAGTTACTTCCAATTCTTTCCACTGCTCTTTCAGTCATGGTCAGACAGGATAGGAGTGAGTTTAATTGCTGTAATGCTTTGAGTTTCAGGTGATTAGCTCTGGAAGCATCTCAATGCACATCCTTCCCTGCTTTCTCCTTGCTGCCTGTGAAGAGGGAGCTATCTGCCAGCCCAGCCATAAATTATGGCACACCCCCCTACTGCCACAGCAGCTTCTGAAGATTGCTTCTCTGCCAGGCTGCTCCAGAGAGCAAACAAGCAGCTGCATCTGGAGCCCTCTGTTTGGTGTACTACAGAGCACCACCTGGGCCTGCCTCTGGGACAGCGCTCAGCAAGCAGACTGCAGGGTTCCTTGGCTCAGACAGGGCAGTCTAAGAAGTGAGTTTAGCCACCTTTAGGATCTTTTCCTCCTTTCCACACTAGGCAAAAAGAATCTTCCCTTGTTGTTGTCCAACTAATCACCTGAGCCCTCGGTGGAGACATTCAGAAGACTTCATATTTACTCTATCCACAACATCACCATAAAGGTGTCCAAGGGGAAAGGAATCACTCTTTTGCCTCCCCAGGAAAAGAGAACAATTCAAGGAGCTGATTTCAGGAATCATGCCCATGGAACAGGGTATTTGGGTAAACCCTGGAAATGGGTATGGATTTCCCAAAGCTGGAAAAGGTCATTCTTGAGTCACAGAACATTAGGGGTTGGAAGGGACCTCCAGAAATCGAGTCCAACCCCCCACCAGAGCAGGATGCCCTAATGCAGGTCGCACAAGAACACATGCTAATGGGTTTTGAAAGTCTCCAGAGAAGACTCCACAGCCTCTCTGGCAGCCTGCTCCAGGGCTCCAGCACCCTCACTTTGAAGTGTCTCTTCATGTTGAGGTGGAACCTCCTGTGCTCCAGCTTGTACTCATTGTTCCTTGTCCTATCACTGGGCACCACCAGAAAGATCCTGGCACCTTCACCTTCACACCCACCCCTCTGATATTTATAGACATTAATAAGGTTCCCCTCTCATCCTTCTCTTCTCCAGGCTAAACAGCCCCAGGTCTCAGTCTTTCTTCATAGCAGAGATGTCCAAGTCCCCCATTCATCCTCAAATCTCTCAGTTGGACTCTCTCCAGCAGATCTCTGTCTCTCTTCAACTGGGGAGCCCAGATCCAGACACATTATTCTGCTGAAGGTGGTCCCACAGTTCTGCTGACCTGACACTTTATGATGAGAGAGAGTAAGCAGCTCAAAGAGCATTTCAAAATATCCCTAGCAGCAGGACCTGTGTCCAGTTCTGGGCCCCTCAGTTTAAGAAGGACATTGAGACTCCTGAATGTGTCCAGAGCAGGGCAACAAGGCTGGGGAGAGGCCTTGAGCACAGCCCTGTGGGGAGAGGCTGAGGGAGCTGGGGTTGCTTAGCCTGGAGAAGAGGAGGCTCAGGGCAGACCTTACTGCTGTCTACAACTACCTGAAGGGAGGTTGTAGCCAGGTAGGGCTTGGTCTCTTCTCCCAGGCACCCAGCACCAGAACAAGAGGACACAGTCTCAAGCAGCGCCAGGGGAAGTTCAGGCTGGAGGTGAGGAGAAAGTTCTTCCCAGAGAGAGTTGTTAGCCGTTGGAATGTGCTGCCCAGGGAGGTGGTGGAGTCCCCATCCCTGGAGGTGTTCAAGAGGGGATTGGACATGGCACTTGGTGCCATGGTCTAGTAGTCATGAGGTCTGTGGTGACAGGTTGGACTTGATGATCTTGGAGGTCTTTCCCAACCTTGTTGATTCTATGATTCTGTGACCTGTTCCTACATTTCCCTGCACAAACCCCAAGCTTAGGCACCTCATTTAAAACCCAGACTTTGCTTGCCAAAACTTTGCCCTTTCTCAAGTGAAAGCTGCCTTCCCTGCTTAACTGAGCACGGGTGGAGAAACCTCTGTCTGAAGCGCAACCGATAGCGGAGCGGGGCAAAGGGGCACTGTTTGATTTTGATTATCTGCCCCCCCCACACACACTCCATGCTGTTTCTAAATAAAATGGCAACTCCCCACAGAAGTGTCACAGCTTAATTGTCACTTCTCTCCTGAACTGTGATAAATATAGAGTGATATAATTAATGCAGCAGCAAGAACAGTGCTGCTCCTCCAGGAGAGGAATTCAGAAGTTCCCTTGTGTTGTCCTAGCAACTTTGCAGAGTTGACATAGATTCTTCTCTTTGAAGGAGGAGTAGGTACATGTCAGTTCTGAAACAGTGGTGGTGATCTGTCATCAAATTACCTGCAGCACTGAATAGAATAAAATACTGTTTTTGTGATTTGACTCACAAAAATAAAAGTAGTCCTGCATGTTAAAACTGCCAACAAGGATTATCAGGCAGATGAACTCAGGCCCAGGTTGAAGCTGGTTGAGGTGAGGAGAAACAGGCTTGCTCACTTCAACTCGGAGAAGAGAGAGCTATGTAAACAGACAGAGAGATCCCAGCCAAAGCCCTTCACGAGCCCCACAATTTACAAGAGAATTAAGTGTCAAGATACTTCAACATTTTTGGTCCTGCATCATTGGCCATTGGAATGTGCTGCCCAGGGAGGTGGTGGAGTCACCATCACTGGAAGTGCTTAAAAAGAGACTGCATGAGGCAGTTAGGAAGGAGGTTGACTTGCTGGAGCATGTCCAGAGAAGGGCAACAAAGTTGGTGAGGGGTTTGGAACACAAGCTCTGTGAGGAGAGGCTGAGGGAGTTGGGGGTTGCTTAGCCTGGAGAGGAGGAGACTCAGGAGTGACCTTATTGCTCTCTACAACTACCTGAAGGGAGGTTGTAGCCAGGCAGAGGTTGGTCTCTTCTTCCAGGCAGCCAGTACCAGAACAAGAGGACCAAGTACAATAATACAATACACGACCAGGTTGGAAGAGACCTTCAAGAGGTTGTTAGATGTTGTTTGATGAGAGGTTGGACTGGATGATCTCAAAGGTCTTTTCCAACCTGGCTAATTATTAAAGAGAATCCCAAAATGGTAGGGGTTGAAAGGGACCTCTGGAGATCAACAAGTCCAACTCCACTCCCCTGCCAAAGCAAGGTCCCCTACAGATAGTCACACAGAAACATGTCCAGGTGGGTTTGGAATGTCTCCAGAGATGAAGACTCCACCAGCTCTCTAGGCAGCCTGTTTCAGTGCCCCAGCACCCTTAAAGCTCCTCCTCATGTTTAGATGGAACTTCCTGTGTTCAAGTTTGTGCCCATTGCCTCTTGTCCCATCACTGGGCACCACTGCAAAACGCCTGGTCTCATCCTCCTGACACCCACCCTTTGTTTATAAGCATTTGTGAAATCTCCCCTCAGTCTTCTTCAGACTAAAAAGACAAAATTGTCCAAGTCCTTCCTCAACAGAATAGAATAGAATAAACCAGGTTGGAAAAGACCTTCAATATCATCAAGTCCAACCTATCACCCAACACCATCTCATCAACTAAACCAAGCACCCCATCCAGTCTCTTCCTAAACACCTCCAGGGATGGTGACTCCACCACCTCCCTGGGCAGCACATTCCAATGGCCAATCTCTCTTTCTGTGAAGAATTTCTTTCTATCATCCAACCTAAACCTCCCCTGGTGCAGCTTGAGACTCTGTCCTCTTGATCTGGTGCTGGTTGCCTGGGAGAAGAGACCAATCCCCACCTGGCTACAACCTTCCTTCAGGTAGTTGTAGAGAGCAGTAAGGTCTCCCCTGAGCCTCCTCCTCTCCAGGCTAAGCAACCCCAGCTCCCTCAGCCTCTCCTCACAGGGCTGTGCTCCAAACCTCTCCCCAGCTTTGTTGCCCAGATATTCTCAAGAGAAAACAAACCTCATAACTACTGGACTGCAGAAATATGTCTGTCTCTGCAGACCAGAAGATAAAGTAAAACACAGTGATACTGCACAGCGCTGACTTCAACCATTCCTCAATCCCTGCTGAGGGCTCTTCTTAGAGTTGGGCTGCAATGGGTTATGTGTGTTGGACAAGACCATTTACTGATGGCATCACAGCTTCATACATGTGCACAGAGCTTGGAGTTCAAAGTACACAGCACACCATCATTAGAGCTTTCTTCTCCTGCTGGGGGATAGAGGTGACCTGCTTCTGGTTGATTCTCTTGGTGGAGACTTCCCAGCAGGCAGAGTCTTAGCCAGGTTAATTTTGTCTTAATGTCAAATGAAGCTTGTGATTTCAGGTTCCAGCCACAGTTTCATCTTTCCTTCCCAGGCCTGCAAGAGCTCTGGGCTCATCTTGCCAAGTCATGCTTGTGCCATGCTGTTCCTTTGCCCATTCTAGTATTTTGTCTGTTTTGAGGATTTCTCTTTGCTGCTCTTTCCTTGGTAAGGCACCAAATCTCTTGGTCCAGATAATTCCTTCTCCCCCAATGTGACAGCTGCAGCTCAAATCCAGTTGTCTCTGAGGAGTGCCCATTCCCTCTCAGTTCCAGGATGTCTCTCAGCTGCCCCTGATGCCTCAGAAAGCTCAGATTTTAATTCTTACAGGCTGTCTCTTAAGTCCTCAGTGCTGATTTTTCAGTCTCCTTCCTGGTTAAACCAGATCCAGTTTTACTTTCTGCCAACACAAAGACTGAGGCTGTTGCTCTTACCAGATGCTCAACCTCTCCCTGAATCCAGGACACGTGCTCTGCATTTCAATTACATGCAGCTTGACTTGGCTTCAAAGGGCCAGGAAAACACAGGCAAACCCAATAATTATATCACCCTCCTGCTCCAGGTTTTGTCACCTTGCTTTTGCCAGTGGTTTGCTGTAAACTGTATTTATTGCTCTTTATTAACACAAGACAAAGGACTTCATTAAGAGGAGAAGATGCTTTCATTAAATTGGTATTAAGCAACATCGATGATCTGGATGAGGGGACGGAGTCCATCATCACTAAGTTTGCAGATGACATCAAGCTGGGGGCAGGAGTTGATCTGGTAGAGGGTAGGAGAGCTCTGCAGAGGGACCTTGACCGGCTGGACAGATGGGCAGAGTCCAAGGGCAGGAGATTTAACACATTTAAGTGCTGGGTTCTTCACATTGGCCACAACAACTCCATGCAGTGCTACAGGCTGAGGAGCATCCTGGTGGTGCAGGTCATGTGCAGCTCCTCAGCCAGCAGCCTGCCCTGCTCCACTGAGCCACCCAGCCCTGCCACCAGCAGCAGCCACAGCCCTACTCCCAGTGCCCATAGCTCACTGCCACTGTCACCCTGCCTGCCTTGCCATGGTCACACAGAGGACCATGAAGATAATCAGAAGCTGGAGCACCTCTCCTATGGGAACAGGCCAAGTGAGCTGGGGGTGTTCAGCCTGGAGAAGACTCCAGGGAGACCTTAGAGCTGCCTTCCAGTACCCAAAGGAGCTACAGGAGAGCTAGGGAGGGACATATAGCAACAGGACAAGGGATGATGGCTAAAATCTAAAAAGATTTTAGATTGGACATTAGGAAGAAATTCCTCCCCACGAGGGTAGTGAGACACTGGAACAAGTTGCCCTGGGAAGTAGTGGAGACACCAAGCCTGGCAATGTTCAAAGCCAGGTTGGATGGGGTCTTCAGCAATGAGGTCGAGCAGGAGGCGTCCTTGCCCATGGCAGGGAGGTGGGAACTACATGATCTTTTGAGGTTCTGTGGTGGTTTGAGCCTTAACTGGGGCTTAAAAAAAAACTCAGATAGGGGCAAGGCTGAGAATCCCTCCCCCATTTCCCCACTCCTCTTCCCAGTAGAGAGAGAAAAAAAAAGAGAGGGGAGCAAATGCACCAAGAAATAATTTGGGTTCGGCTTGGAACTACAGAGGCAAAGAATTTGTCTTTCAAGAGTATATATATATATATATATTTATGTAACAATACAATACACCAGGTTGGAAGAGACCTTCAAGATCATCACGTCCAACCCATCAACCAATCCAACTCACCTAAATACAATACAGTACAATACAGTACAATACAACCCACCTAAACAACTAAAAACTAAACTGTGGCACCAAGCACCCCATCAAGCCTCTTCTTGAACACCTCCAATGAAGGTGACTCCACCACTTCCACAGGCAGCTGATTCCAGTGGGCAATCACTCTCTCGGTATAGAACTTCTTCCTAAGATCCAGTCTAAACCTGCCCTGACAGGCAGGGTTCACAAAGGTAAGGAACAAGGATGGATGGGAAAAGGAAAAGAAAAATATGAGATACAGAACCAGTCCTTTGCAAAGTGTGGAAGCAGCAGGGAGGACCACGTGGCAGGGGAGCAGCAAGCTCTTTCGTCCGCACGAAGCAGAAGGAAGAGAGAGAGCAATGATTGCAATGTCCTCCCTTTTATACCCCTGCTGGACAAGGTGGAGGGGGGGGGAGAGGAACAGACCAAGTCAGTTTCCCAGGGATGAAAACACCCTCCAGGGAGGGTAAAAACTCTCACAAGCCCTCCCTCCAGCCCTGTTTTCAGGATGGGTGTAGCCCACCTCGGGTTCCTTCCAGCTCAAACCGTTCTGTGACTCTATGAAAACCTGTGCCAGTTCATCAATTGATCAACAACTGCTGGAGTACAATTCCAGTCAGTGCAGATGGAATAGAAAGGGAATGGGAATGGGAACAGGAAGAAGGAAGGGAATGGGAACGGGAAGAAGGAAGGGAATGGGAACGGGAAGAAGGAAGGGAATGGGAACAGGAAGAAGGAAGGGAATGGGAACAGGAAGAAGGAAGGGAATGGGAACAGGAAGAAGGAAGGGAATGGGAACAGGAAGAAGGAAGGGAATGGGAACAGAACAGACCAGAGCAGGTTGGAATGGTCAAACAGAAAGCAGATCTTAATCTTACTGACCAAATCTCATCGAAGCATTTGATGAGGTCACAATTTTCTTTAAAAGAGAAAGAATAAAAAAGAGGATGCTAGACTCCTAAGGCACTTCACTTATGCAGAGGCAGATGATAATCTGGTCTAAAAATTAACACTATACATTATTAATAAAGCCCACATCAAGGGAATTAAGAAGTGGCCCACGAAACCTCCAGAAATAGTCCCAGAAAAGAAAACACCATGGAACCCAAGGACTTTTAATTTGATTCCTCAGGGTTGCTACTGGACCTGGGAATACAGAAGAGTGTCAGAAAATGGTTCTGAAATCAGGCTAATGCAATCATCAAACAATGGCAGCTGCCAAAAGCAGGCGGAATGATGAAGAGCAAAGATGGAGCAGTCCCATGGAAGGAGCTGAGGTAAACTCAGCAAATGAAACAACTCAGCCCACAAAATACCTCAATAAAAATCACATCCACATCATACTTCTAGAAAGAAAAGTGCAGAGCACAGCTGCAGAAGGGAGGGTGTGCTGGCAGAGCAGTGACTTAAAACAAATCCAGTTCAAGTGGTCAAATCATAGAATTGTTTAAATGGAACTTCCTATATTCAAGTTTGTGCCCATTACCTCTTGTCCCATCACTGGGCACCACTGCAAAAAGCCTGGTCTCATCCTCCTGACACCCACCCTTTGTTTATAAGCATTTGTGAAATCTCCCTTCAGAATTCTCAAGACTACAAAGACAAAATTGTCTCAGTCTGAGTAGAGTAGAGTAGAGTAGAGTAGAGTAGAGTAGAGTAGAGTAGAGTAGAGTAGAGTAGAGTAGAGTAGACCAGGTCAGAAAAGACCTTTGAGATCATTGAGTCCAACCTATCATCCAACATCATCTCATCAACTAAACGATGGCACCAAGCACCCCATCCAGTCTCTTCCTAAACACTGCCAGTGATGGTGACTCCACCACCTCCCTGGGCAGCACATTCCAATGGGCAATCTCTCTTTCTGTGAAGAATTTCTTCCTAACCTCCAGCCTGAACCTCCCCTGGCACAGCTTGAGACTGTGTCCTCTCATTCTGGTGCTGGTTGCCTGGGAGAAGAGACCAACCCCACCTGGCTACAACTTCCCTTCAGGTAGTTGTAGACAGCAATAAATTCTCCCCTGAGCCTCCTTGTCTCCAGGCTAAGCAACCCCAGCTCCCTCAGCCTCTCCTCATAGGGCTTGTGCTCGAGACCTCTCCCCAGCCACGTTGCCCTTCTCTGGACACATTCTAGAGCCTCAATGTCCTTCTTAAATTGAGGGGCCCAGAAAGAATGATTTGTTATCCTGAGCACTCTGAAGACACAGGAAACCCTAACACCTTCCTTCTTTAAATGCACCTAGGAAAAGAAAGATTTGTTGATAGCCCTGAAATGGAAATGCTGTTTCCAGTTCTGGTGTCCACATCTGGCAAGTTATGGCAGCAAAATGGAGAGAGACAAACATGGAAGAATTCAAAGCTCACGCTGCCTGCCTTCTCGAGATGTGACCTCCAAGGGTGCAGGGTCAGAGCAGGATTTGTAATCAAGCAGAGGCAGAGCGAGAAGCAGCGGTAGGCAGCTCAAGCTGAACAAATTCAAACTGGAAACAAGACTGCAAGAGTGATTAAGCACCAAGACCTTCAAACCAAGACAGCACATTGCTGAAAGAAAGTCACAGACCTTTTACAGCCCTTTCTTCTATCAATCTATTAAAGCTTAATGAACAAGCAGCCAAAGGTAATAGGGATCCGGCTTGAAGCTCATTGTCATCTCAAGTCTGTTCCCATTGAGTTCAGGGCCACAGGAAAATAATCTGTGGCATTTACAGGTTTTCAAACCTTCAGAGTAACACTGGAAACAAAAGGGGCACGTTCTCTTTCTTCAGCTCCATCCATTCTTTTCTCTTTTTGGGGAGCATTTAGCCACCCCCCAAAGATGGGCAAGGACGATAGGCCACAGCATAAACACCACACAGCCTCTGCTCCCTGTATAACAGAAATAAGATCAGGCCACACCCTCTATTAACAGACATCAAAGTAGACATGTTGTCTGCCTCAGTCAGAATAGGAATAGACCAGGCTGGAAAAGTCCTTCGAGATCATCAAGTCCAACCTACCACCCAACACTATCTAATCAACTAAACCATGGCACCAAGATCCTCATCCAGTCTCTTCCTAAACACCTCCAGTGATGATGACTCCACCACCTCCCTGGGCATTCCAATGGCCAATCTCTCTTTCTGGGAAGAATTTCTTCCTAACCTCCAGCCTAAACCTCCCCTGGCACAGCTTAAGACTGTGTCCTCTTGTTCTGTTACTGGTTGCCTGGGAGAAGAGACCAATCCCCACCTGGTTACAACACAGTGGTGAGGATGAATTTGTTATGACTCTGCAGCCAGATATGAACCCACAGCTGAAAAAAACAGCTTGCCCTGCTGGTTTTTCAAGGAGCTCCTTCCAGCCCCCTTCACACATCCCTGGGAGGCTAGAGCTGCAGGAGCACAGGATTTGTGCACTCAAAGCAGGACATGGTATGATGTCCAAATCCCTTCACAGCTGTGCCCATAGACTTCAGCATCCTTCATCTGACCAGGAGGGTAACAGGAGGTGTTTCAAAGTAAGGCAAGCCCCTTAAGGACAGCTACAAAACAACATGCTCTGAGAACCCACCTTCCTCCACTCAGGTACATAGAGGCTCTCTTCCATCCTGAAGCATGAAGCTTTCACAGAATCATGAAGGTTGGAAGAGACCTCAAAGATCACCACAGACCTCATGATTAAACCATGGCACCAAATGCCATGTCCAATCCCCTCTTGAACACCTCCAGGGATGGTGACTCCACCACCTCTATGGGCAGCACATTCCAAGGGCTAACAGCTCTCTCTGGGAAGAACTTTCTCCTCACCTCCAGCCTAAACCTCCCCTGGTACAGCTTGAGACTGTGTCCTCTTGTTCTGCTGCTGGTTGCCTGGGAGAAGAGACCAACCCCCTCCTGGCCACAACCACCCTTCAGGTAGTTGTAGAGAGCAAGAAGGTCTCCCCTGAGCCTCCTCTTCTCCAGGCTAAACAACCCCAGCTCCCTCAGCCTCTCCTCACAGGGCTGTGCTCAAGGCCTCTCACTTTCTCTCCTCTCCTATTTTTTTCCCTAAGCTCTTTTTCATTTTAATCTCCTTTAATATGTCAGGAGATTTTCTCATTATCTATTACCCTTGGTTTTTTTTGATCCTATTAAGCTTCTGGCAATATCATCAAGAGACAATAGGGTTCAGAGGTTAATTGTGCCTTGTATTTAAAGGGTGTTTCCTTCCCCCCTTCCCCCCCCCTCCATCTCAGCTGTGTTCATTTTTAAGCAATGCTAAAATAGAAACTGAAATAAAGGCACCCCACCACTCTGGCTCAGTTTAAAATAAAAAATGAAACATAAGAGAGTTAAATTATGACAGTCAAATAATTCTTTCCTGTAAGCCTTGGGGGGAAACTTGATGGCACCGAGAAGTTAATGTAAATTGCCACTGTTAAGGTTAGATTAGAAAGAGCGTGTAAAAAATAACTCTCTTCATCAGCTCCTCAGCTGAATCAGCTCAGTTCTTCAGCAGGCACTGAGCCTGAAGTGATTTCACATCACCTGAAGATCATGCCCTGTGGTCTTTAATCATCCAGTCATTTGTAGGGATCTCCTGCAGCCGCCTTTGACTGCATCTCCGTCTTTCTGAAGTCATGGTGTACAGAACCAGACCCTACACTTCACCTTCCTGCTTCCTATGCATCATCTCCCTGCTCATAAATCCCACAATTACAATCACAGAATTGATCATTGCCTCCAACCAGTCTCTAACTCTGCCAAGGCTGGAGCTAAACCATGGCCCTCAGCACCACAGCTTAGAAACACCTCCAGCGATGCAGATCCAACCAGCTCCCTGGGCAGCCTGTTCCAGGCTTTGAGAACCCTTTCAAGGACAAAATTTCTTCTAATGTCCAATCTAAACCTCCCCTGGCACAACTTGAGGTTGTATTTCAAGCAGCTAGGAACAAACTTCAAGCTATTTTCATCTATGGGGCCTGAATTTATTAGCCTAAGCACAAGTATCTTGTGCCATTTGCAAGACCCTAAGAGAGGTGATACATTCACACAAGCTACCACAGAATGCCAGGTTGGAAGGGACTCCCAAGGATCATCTGGTCCAAACTTTCTAGGTAACAGAGTTGAAATGAGCTGGCCCAGCACCCTGTCAAGCTGAGTCTTGGAACTGTCCAGTGGAGGGGGATCTACTGCTTCCCGTGGGAGATGATTCGAGTGTCCAACTGTTCTCATGGGGAAATATTTTCTTCCAGAATCCAATGGGAATCTCCCCAGCATTAAGTTGTCCCCATCACCCCTTGTGTTTTCCATGTGGCTGTTTGTAAAAAGGGAGTCTCCATCTTCCTGGTAGCCACTCTTTATGTACTGGCCCATAGCAATAAGGTCTCCCTCAAGGCTTCTCTCTGTCAAGGCTAAGCAAACCCAGCTCTCAGCCTTTCCTCACAGAGCAGGGCTGCCAGGCCTCTGATCAAGATACAATAAAGGACCTAAGAGAGAGCCTGTGTTCCACTGGGCCAGAAGCTGGAGATCTGATGAGATACCCAGAGATGAAACAGTGATCTCTCAGATGGCACTTCATGATCAGGCAACTGAATTGTTCTTCCCTGTCTTGTTACCTGTCAGGTAACGAGGCAGAGTTTGGTGATGTATAAAACCCGGGCTCACGCGAAGGCTGCTTCCACGTGGAGGAAGACTGCACTGCAGCTCTTCTGTTGTGGAAAAAAACCCACCAGTTTCATGCCTCCCATCTACATTTGCTTGTGACAGTTAATGAGTCAAAGGAGAATTGTTCAAAGCTGCTTGACTTAGACTAAAAAAAAAAGTCTCTGAAAGAACCGAGCACACACAGATCTCATCCCTGCCTGCACACCTTCCACTTGGTGGGGGAAATGCTGGAAACCTTGGCACATTCAGTTACAGAAAGGGCAGGCAATTGTCAGTGCCAGCACCACTCCTGTGGCCATGCAGACAGGAATTGTTTCCTTAGAAAGCTCCAAGAAAACACAAGTGCAACGCTGCTTTTCATCCTCCATACAAACCCTTTGGCTATGCTTATCTCCATCGCTCTTCAACACCCACCCGGAAGAGGAAAACACAACCTCGAGGTTTCTCTGCCAAAAGCCCCCAGCTGACACCCTGGTTTACTCTCCACAGAGGCAGGCATTGCTGTCTAAAACGTCCCAATGCTTGGCAGAAACTGGTTCCCATGCAAAGAGCACAGGACCCCCTGACCCCCACAGAAGGTCTGACAACGACTCACAAAGGTACTTCAAACAGCTAGCTGGGGCATAACCTCCTTTTCATCAGAAACATCAGTCCCCTATTCATCAGAATGGTGTGAAGCTGCCAGGTTCTTTTTCATCACTGATTAAACACTGACAATCATCATTTGTGGAGGAAACACACATGAAGAGCCCTTTCCCATTAAGTGCCCGGCTTTAAGAACAGTATTTCCAGCCAAAGCTGATTGCTTGTTGACAAAAAGAAAAAAATAAAGTCACAAAATATGTCTGGAGTTCAGAAAAATTAAGCCCATAATCTGCTGAAGTGCAGAGGTGGAGTGCTGTCAGCGATGAGTAATGGCAGCAAAGTCGTTCAGAGGAACCTGAGCCTGCATCAGGGTTTGATCCTGTGCCTCAAATTAAACAGAAAATAGCTCGTTGCCTTTGCAGGGCTTTAATAAAGGGTCCTCTTCTGCACCCAGAGGAAACCAGAGCTGATTTTCCCTTTTTCCATGGCACCAGCATCTGCCTGTAAATGAGTGAGGCATGGGAGCAGTGGGGCTTCCTAACCAGCTGCAGAGCTACCTCTGCCCTGTGTCAGTGACGACCAAGGGGGCAGATTCCAGTTGTGATGCACTGAAGTATGGCTCTGGGGACCTGTCTCCAGGTTGACAGCAAGATGACTGTGGTGGTTTGAGCCTTAACTGGGAGTTAAGAGCTCAGATGGGGGCAAGGCTGAGAATCCCTCCCCTGCTCCCCCCCTCCTCTTTCCCAGTAGAGAGGAAAAAGAAAGGGAAGGAGCAAATCCACCAAGAAATAATTTGGAGTCAGCTTGGAAGTAGAGAGGAAAAGAATTTTCTTTAAACACTATATATATAACAATAACAGGTAGGGTTCACAAGGGCAAGGAACAAGGATGGATGGGAGTGAAAAAAAATAAGAATACAAACCCAGTCTCTTTGAAGAGATGTGGAGGTAGCAGGGAGAAGGATCAGGCCTGACCACATGGCAGAGAAGCAGGGAGCCACCAGGCATCCTCATCCCAGCAAAGGCAGGGGCCCAGAGAGCTAATGGCTGCAGTGCCCTCCTCTTTCTAGCCTTGCTGGGCAGGGAGGGGAAGTGGAACAGACTAAACTCAGTTTCCCAAGGGGAAATCCCCCTGCAGGGAAGGGCAATGCTCTCACAAGCCCTCCCAGCCCTGCTTTCAGGGTGGGTGTAACCTATCACAATGACAGATCAGCACTAGAACTTTCATGACCAAGTCATGAAGATCACTTACACTGACTTGAGGCAGTTATTTTTATGATTGACATTAGAATCTCTCCACCCAGAAGTCACTCTCTTGCTAAGTTATTGCCCATGGAAGTTCCTACTCCAACTGCACAGGAGAGGGACTGCTACTGCTTAGTTGGACGTTCTTGGAGCATCCTCCCTGAGCAGCCTATTCCAGTCTCACCACCCTGGTACTGAAGAACTTCTTCCTAAGATCCAGCCTAACCCTGCTCTCCCTCAGCTTCAAACCATTCCTCCTCATCCTGTCTCTAGACCTCCTCGTGAAAAGTCCCTGTGCAGCCTTCCTGTAGGATCCCTTCAGGCACTGGAAGTAAGCTCTGCAGTTCCCTCCTCAGTACCTTCTCTTCTCTAGGCTCTTGTAGCTCAGCAGTGAGCTACTCCTGTAGTTTTCTATTGGTCTTCGAAGGGCATAAAGCTCACAAATACCCTTGAGCACATCTCCCTATCACAATGGACATTTTACCTCCAGAAGTTAACTGACCAAGTCAAAAAATGAGAGTTCAAAGAGGCACTTAACTGTGCCAGGAAGACACTTCACACAAGGACTCCTAGGAGACACTCATTTGTACCACTGGGCAGCATTTTCCTGCTGTGATGTTTTGGCCACCAGAGGAACAGAGATTCCAAGAAGCCTTTTAAAAGGCAAGATTGTGACATGTCACTCTATTGATCAGGACAATTCAGAACCTTCTAACTTCCCAGAAGAGGAGAGGTAGCAAAAAAAACCCACAAAAACCCTTCTTTTGCTATCCACTGCAAGACCTGGAGCACCTCAGGCATTTCTACTGTGCTAGAAAACAGGATTTGAGAGGCAAAACACCCCAAAGCTGCAGCATTACTGAAGTACCCAGCTTCTTGATATCAATTTGCATTTCAGATTGCCCAGAAATTACTTGAAATAGTCTTGTCCTACCAGATTATCATAGTAACACCACTGACACATTTCAGTCACTAGGGCAAAACCCTAGCCAGGAAGGGGGGAAAGGGGGAAATCCAGGAATACCCTGGAAGAATGCTGCAAGAACCAACTGTCTTCAACACCTAGCAGCAAGGCAGCCATCAGCCCACTTTCTCCAGTGCTGGAGAGCAGCCTCAAGACTCACTGCCTATAAAATCACAGAACTGCCAATATCAGAGGTGACCTTTGAGATCATCAAGTCCAACCACTCACCTAGAGTTGACAATTCCACCACTGCTGCAAAGCCGCTGCCACTAAATGGTGTCCCACAGCAGCACAAATGCTGCCAAAGCATCACCTGGACAGTTGGGCAGAGTCCAACGGCAGGAGATTGAACACATCTAAGTGCCAGGTTCTATACTTTGGCCACAGCAACCCCATGCAGTGCTACAGGCTGGGGTCAGAGTGGCTGGAGAGCAGCCAGGCAGAAAGGGACCTCAGGGTACTGATTGAACATGAGCCAACAGTGTGCCCAAAAAGACCAAGAAGGTGGCCAGCAGGAGCAGGGAGGTCATTCTGCCCCTGTACTCTGCACTGGTTAGGCCACACCTCGAGTCCTGTGTCCAGTTCTGGGCCCCTCAGTTTAGGAAGATGTTGAGTTGCTGGAAGGTGTCCAGAGAAGGGCAACAAAGCTGGGGAGGGGTCTGGAGCACAGCCGTGTGAAGAGAGGCTGAGGGAGCTGGGGTTGCTTAGCCTAGAGAAGAGGAGGCTCAGGGGAGACCTTCTTGCTCTCTACAGCTACCTGAAGGGAGGTTGTAGCCAGGAGGGGGTTGGTCTCTTCTCCCAGGCAACCAGCACCAGAACAAGAGGACACAGTCTCATGTTGTGCCAGGGGAGGTTTAGGCTGGATGTTAGGAAGAAATTTTTCCCAGAGATTGGCCATTGGAATGTGCTGCCCGGGGAGGTGGTGGAGTCACCATCATTGGAGGTGTTTAGATGGGGTGCTTGGTGCCATGGTTTAGTTGATTAGATGGCGTTGGATGATAGGTTGGACTCGATGATCTCAAAGGTCTCTTCCAACCTGGTTAATTCTATTCTATCCTGTATCTTCATGCTACCTTCCTGCAGCCTTTTTCACTGTCTCCATCTGCTGGCCATGCTGGAGAACAGCAGAGCACCAGGACTGGGTAACAGGAAGATCTCCAGCTCAAGTCCTGCTACCCTCACACTGAGGTACTTCTACAGGTCATTAAGAAAATTTCTCTACCTTCTTTTTTTTTTTAAACTATTAAAAGCAAGGTCAACATCTCTGATGAGGCATCCCAGAAGATTTCTCTCCCTTGGAGGCATTCCCTCTGTGCTTAGGTTCCAAACAGGAGAAAGAAGAGACCTGCTGGGGTAAACTCAGTATTTAGGTTCACAGCATTAGTAGATCATTGCTGGAGGTGATGTGGGATTTAAGGTCTCTGAAAAACACATCTGACAAAACAAACACTGGCAAAAGACCAGACCAACATTATCAGATCTGTGCTGCTCCACAGCATTGCAGAGAGGCTGTCAAAGCCTAGACTGGATGGATGGCCTCACTCTGCACCAAGCAGCAGTGGATACCAAGGTAGTCAAAGCATCGCCCTGGCCCCACAAACAGGAAAACAAACTTGAAAACTCCATTCTCTCAGTATTTTGTACCTGAGGAAAGGGCATACAACTTCCCCTCCCTCTCTCACTTCTGTGTTTATTGCTTGAATTAAAACCCACTAAGACAAAGCCCTCACACCAAAGCCAAAAGGCTTTCATTCCACACCTGTGGTTATCTCTGCATACACTCAATAGCAATTAGCAGTCAGGACAATTTCCTTACTGCCACCAGGGTGAAGCAATTCTCCAAGTGCTCTAAATTCAGAAGGGCTAACACCCGACCAAGACAGGAAGTGTGATGTGCATTATTACTCCTCAGTAATAAGGGGAGAAAGCTGTGAGGTCAAGAAAGAGTGAAATCCCTCCAACTTCTGTCTCCCAAGAGCCATTGTGAGACATGAGAAACCATAAATGGTCCTGGAAAACCTGGACCAAAGCAGCTGATTCCCAGGGCTTGAAACTGCTGCCTCATGTGCATTTGGTCTGATGGAGGATCAGGAGGAAAGAGGACATCAAGATTCTTGCCTGTGTCCAGAGAAGGGCAACAAGGGTGGGGAGAGGCCTCAAGCACAGCCCTCTGAGGAGAGGCTGAGGGAGCTTGGAGTGTTTAGTTTGGAGGAGGCACAGGGGAGACCTTACTGCTGTCTACAACTACCTGAAGGGAGGTTGTAGCCAAGTGGAGGTTGGTCTCTTCTCCCAGGCAACCAGCACCAGAACAAGAGGACACAGTCAAGCTGCAGCAGGGGAGGTTTAGGCCAGAGGTGAGGAGAAAGTTCTTCCCAGGGAGAGTTGTTAGCCATTGGAATGTGCTGCCCAGGGAGGTGGTGGAGTCACCATCCCTGGAGGTGTTCAAAAAGGGATGGGACGTGGCACTTGCAGCCATGGTTGAGTAGTCATGAGGTGCTGGGTGATAGAGATCATCAAGTCCAACCTGAGGTCTTTCCAACCTTATTGATTCTCTGGTAAGAGGGTCCTAGAAATGGAGTTTTTGAACCGTTCTATTTTGACACATGCATATGGGCAAGTCATGACAGAACCCAAGAGTAGGTACAGTCTTTACTATACCTTTTCCAGGTTAATAGAAAACTAAAGAATTACAAATACAGGAGAACTGGTCAACCAGATGCAAAAGAAGATGCATAGGAATGGGGAAATGCCCTGTCCCCTGTCCAGGTCTTCAAGCAGCTAGCAGCCCTGAAGTCAGGCAGGGCCTCACTTTGGTGCACACACTTAAAACAGCAGCATTTTATTACTGTAAATGTTTTTTCTTTTTTATAATCTGAGACTGCCTTAGCTCCTCAGTCCCATGAGCATAGGGGCAAGATTCAGAAGGCAAAGAACAGCCATCAGGATGGTGAATGAAAAACCAGCAGAGACGAGTTTTCAGCGCTCCAGCTGAGAGGCGGCGTTTCACTTCAGGCTGAGCCCTCCTGCCTGGCTTCTCTTTCCTCCAGTCACGAATGTGAACTCTCCCATTTAGAACTAAGAGTTAAAAACAAACAAATGCAGCTGTTAACAGGCAGCCATGGAAAAGAAATGCACAGTGACAGGCAGTGAATAAAGCAGGTGCTTGACAAATGGATCACTCGGGCAAGACCAAATGCGCTGTTTGTACAGCAATGGAAGCGCACAGCAAGCCACAGGAATCCAGACATGGCCCAGAGAAGAACTGACTGATCTCCTGAGGGATGTTTCACAGGGATGCTGAGTAGTTGGAGGTAAAGGTCTTGTTTGTCTGGTTACAATAGAATAGGACTAACCAGGTTGGAAGAGACCTTCAATATCATCAAGGCCAACCTATCACCCAACACCATCTAATCAACTAAACCATGGCACCAAGCACCCCATCCAGTCTCTTCTTAAACACTTCCAGTGATGGTGACTCCACCACCTCCCTGGGCAGCACATTCCAATGGCCAATCACTCTATGAAGAGCTTCTTCCTAACATCCGTCCTAAACCTCCCCTGGTGCAGCTTGAGACTGTGTCCTCTTGTCCTGGTGTTGCTTGCCTGGGAGAAGAGACCAACCCCCACCTGGCTACAACCTCCCTTCAGGGAGTTGCAGTGAGTAATAAAGTCTCCCCTGAGCCTCCTCTTCTCCAGGCTAAGCAACCCCAGCTCCCTCAGCCTCTCCTCACAGGGCTGTGCTCCAAACCCCTCTCCAGCTCTGTTGCCCTTTTCTGGACACCTTCCAGCAACTCAACATCTTTCCTAAACTGAGGGGCCCAGAACTGGACACAGAGCTGTCATTTCAGACACAGCCAGCCCAGAACAACTCTTTGCTGACAGACACCTTACAGATCCCCTTCAAAAGACTTTTACCAACAGCACCTTGAGGCAATTAGCACATAAAGAACAAACATTTGGTTTTCCACACAGGAACAGAAAGCAGTTGAAAACCCCTACATCACAGAAGTTTTTCAGTTGAGTTTAACTGCAGATGGAGAAGATAAAACAGGTGACATATCCCCCTTCTTTACCTTCAAATACTTGATGATTGTTCTTGAGCAATGTCTGCAGGCCTCCATACTCACTCTTTAGCCTTTTTAAAGTCTCTTTAGTTAAGTGTTCTGCTACTTCTTTCAAGGAAAGGCTTTCTGCAAGAGATAAGAGGTGTAGCTATTAAAATTGTATGCATATAGAAGTTTAACTTCTATCCACATTAGTGATTATAGAACTGAATTAACCAGGTTGGAAGAGATCTTTGAGATCGAGTCCAACCTATCACCCAACACCATCTAATCAACTAAACCATGGCACCAAGCACCCCATCCAGTCTCATCCCAAACACCTTCAGTGATGGGGACTCCACCACCTCCCTGGGCAGCACATTCCAATGGCCAATGAGCAGTATCTGTGAAGTCTCTCTTATTACTGCAAGAACCAGGATCAGGAAGGTTCTGTATATTGTCTGTGAAAGTGCAGCTTTTATTCTATAGGATTCAAGTCAGTATCACAGAATCACCAAGGTTGGATGAGGCCTCCAAGATCATCAAGTCCAACCTGTCACCACAGACCTCATGACTAAACCATGGCACCAAGTGCCACTCCACAAAAAAACAACACTTTACCCCTCACTGCTTATATGCAGGTAGTTAGAGAAAAGGGAGAACAACCCAGAGGCTTCCTGTAGCATGGCAGCCTGCATCATTAAGAAGGACAAAGCTGTTGCAGTGTGTCCAGGGAAGGACCACAAGGATAATCCAAGGGCTGGAGCACCTCTGCTATAAGGATAGGCTAAGGGACCTGGGAGTGTTCAGCCTGGCAAAGAGAAGACTCTCTCTGGGGGGGGACCTTACAGCTGCCTTCCAGTACCTGGAGGGACCCTACAGGAAGGGTGCAGAGGGATTTATCATAAGTGTGTCCAGAGACAGGACAAGAGGGAATGATTTGAAGCTGAGGGAGAGCAGGGTTAGGCTAGACCTCAGTATGTTCTTCAGTATGAAGATGGTGAGACTCTGGAATAGGCTGCCCAATGAGGCTGTGGCTGCCTCCTCCCTGGGTGTGTGGGAGGCCAGGTTGGATGAGGCCTTAAGCAGCCCAAACTAGTTGAGAGGTGTCCCTGCCTATGGCAGGGAGGTTGGAGCAGGTAAGATCCAAGGCCTCTTCCAACCTGCGTTGCAGTGAGTAAATAAGGATGGACAGTGTGAAGGGTTAGGGCCATTAACTTCAGAAGGTGCAGGCAGTTAGAAGAGATTGAGCTGAGCAGTAAAAGAACAGGACAAATTCTGTTCAGTGAGATCTCAAACCAGGAGAGGGAGGAGAATGGAAAGATGGCAGCAGTGAGAACAAACTGAAGGCTTGAAGAACTAACAGCAACTTCTGGTCTTTTTCTCCCTAAGGCTAAACTGAATACTCTGAATCATGCTGTAATCCAATGGCACTTGAAAGCATTTCTCACACAGAATTAGAGCTAGCTCTTATGTGACTATTAAAAATGAAGTTTAATATTGTCCCCAGATAGATGTAGAGTGTTTGGGTTTGGTAAACACGGAGGAGTGCTGGGCTTGGTTCAGTTTGATTATCTAACAATTGATTGTCCCTAGTGGGAAAGCAACCCACACCAGTTTCAAAGTATTCCTAGATGCATCTTTATTTGCAATGGGGAAAAAAAAAAAACCACAGAAAGACTTGATTGCTCTGTTCTTGGTTGGTCTCTTCTCCTAGGCACCCAGTGACAGAACAAGAGGACACAGTCTCAAGCTGCACCAGGGGAGATTTAGGCTGGATGTGAGGAAGTAATTCTTCACAGAGAGATTGGCCATTGGAGTGTGTTGCCCAGGGAGGTGGTGGAGGTGTTTAGGAAGAGACTGGATGGGGCACTTGGTGTCATGGTTTAATTGATTGGATGGTGCTGGGTGATAAGTTGGACTTGATGATCTCGAAGGTCTTTTCCAACCTGGTTTATTCTAAGTGTATCTCCTAAAACCTGTTTCACTTCAAGACATCCTCTGTCAGCACCAGAGAAAGGAAAACAAAGACAGTCAAACAGAGTCTCACCTCCTTGATTCCAGGTGGTTGTGCTTCCACCATGTATCCTAGGAGATGAGTTTTGGGGGGCTGCATTCAGCAGCAAGTTCGCCACGCTGAGAACCACCTCCTCAACGAAATCCCGAGGCAGGGAAGCGCAGTTTCTGACCTGCTCGACTCTCTCTCGGGGTTGAAATCCAGGCAGCCAAACTGTGCCAGCAGACTCAGCCTCGCTTTCAGGAAGTTCTGAAGCTGCTTCTTTGCTTAGACCATCAGAGTGATCACTGTAATTAACTCCAACTCTTCTGTCACAGGGCTGACGGGTATTGATGTACTGTGTTATCTGCTTGTCAATCCGAGCATGTTCTGGGGGTGGGTATGTCCTGGTTTTTCCAACAAAGCTCACCTATTTTGGTAGAAACAGGTAAATTACTACTTACACAGAGCCTCAGGCTTGCACACAGGCCCCCAACCCACAGATGGCCTGTGCAGGTTTCCAAATACAATACAATAAATCCAGGTTGGAAGAGACCTTCAAGATCATCGTGTCCAACCTATCAACCAATCCAACCCACCTAAACAACTAGATCATGGCACCCAGTACCCCATCAAGTCTCCTCCTGAACACCTCCAATGATGGTGACTCCACCACCTCCCTGGGCAGACCATTCCAATGGGCAATCACTCTCTCTGTATAGAACTTCCTCCTAACATCCAGTCTAAACCTCCCCTGGCGCAGCCTGAGACTGTGTCCTCTTGTTCTGGTGTTGCCTGCCTGGGAAAAGAGACCAACTTCTGCCTGGCCACAATCACCCTTCAGGTAGTTGTAGAGAGCAATAAGGTCACCCCTGAGCCTCCTCTTCTCCAGGCTAAGCAACCCCAGCTCCCTCAGCCTCTCCTCATAGGGCTTGTCTTCCAAACCCCTCACCAACTTTGTTGCCCTTCTCTGGACACGTTCCAGCAAGTCAACATCCTTCTACCAAGAGGAGGTATCCCTTCTAACTCAGTGCTCATCAACACCTGGAAGGGGTTTTTTTTGGTTCAGTGTTTGAATATTAGTGCCACAGAAGAAATGCAATGAACCAACCATAACCCACCAGGCCATACAAGCACAAAGCCCATTTCTCACCCTCAGAATTCACATACAAAGTTTCCAAGCTGGACACATCTTCCTCAACCTGAGAGCATTTCACTTAATTTTGCAGTTTTTCCATGTTTCCTGAAATGTAAAGTCCCAAACCACACCCTGGCAGCTGGGAAAAATGAAGGCAAGAAGTGGGGCTTCCAAGTTTTCAAGCCTATAGGATGGCATAAAGAAAACCATAAACCCCTCCATTCTTTCTTGGCTTTGGGATGATACCTCTGACATTAAGAGCAGAACACCCCCAAAACCCCCAGCTGCCTAACTCTAGGATGGTTTTGGTTGGAAAAAGCCTTTAGGATCATTGAGTCCAAGCACTGCCTAATGTGGCCAAGGCTGGGGGCTAAACCATGGTCCTCAGCACCACATCTCTGTGCCTTTTCAACACCTTCCAGATAGGGGGATTCAACCACTGCCCTGGGCAGCCTGTTCCAGCCTTTCAGAACCCTTTCAGTTATTTATTCCTATGTCCAACACAAACCATCCCTGGTGCAACTTGACACCATCACCTCTCACTCTGTCACTTGTTACAAGGAAGAAGAGACCAGCCCCTCACTGGGTTCCACCCTCCTGTCAGAGACCTGTAGAGAGCAACAAGGTCTCCCCTCAGCCACCTTTCCCAGGCTCAACAACCCCAGGTCCCTCAGCTGCTCCTCACCAGACCTGTTGTCCAGGCCCTTCACCAGCTTTGCCACACTTCTCTGGTCTTGTGAGGAACAGCTGAGGGAACTGGGATTACTTAGTCTGGGGAAGAGGAGCCTGAGGGAAGACCTCATTGCTCTCTACAACTCCCTGAAAGACTGTTGGAGCCAGGTAGAGGTCTTCTCAAACATAACAATTGACAGGACAGTAAGAAAAGCACCAGGCAAGGTTCAGTCTGGACAGTACACAATTTCTTCACAGGAAAGGTTCTCAGGCATCACAGTAGGCTATCCAGGGAAGTGGAGTCCCCATTCCTGGAGGTGTTTAAAAGACTTATGGATGGAGTGCTGAGGGATATGGTTTAGTGGCAGTGGCTTAGCAGTAGTGGTGGGATTGCAGCTCTAGGTGAGCTATTGGACTTGATGATCTCCAAGGTCTCTTCCAACCTCAGCAGTTCTAGTGCTCCATTTCATATAGCCAGCAGCTTAACACACACACAAACCAAAACCAACCACAACACTAAAGAAACCAAAAGGTGTACAGAGCTCAAAATTACCCTTTTTGTTGATGGAATTCTGAGGCAATCTTCTTCCACCTGAAAGCCACAGACAGCTCCCACCTGGGCAACAAAGTCAAGGTACTCTCGGTACTGCGTCTTCCTGCTGTGCCTTCGCCTGTACTTGCCATGGAAGTCAAAGAAGCAACAGGGCAGCACAAAGTAGCAACATGAGTAGGAAGACCTACAAGAAAGGTAACAACCTGCTCAGGGCAAAGCTACCTCAGAGAGCACACACTGAACAAACCCAACAGACACAAACAATGATGGAAATTCATGAAGTCTTAGAATCAGAAAGGTAGGAAAAGACCTCAAAGATCATCAAGTCCAACCTGTCACCCAACACCTCATGACTACTAAACCATGGCACCAAGTGCCACATCCAATCCCCTCTTGAACACCCCTAGGGATGGTGACTCCACCACCTCCCTGGGCAGCACATTCCAATGGCTAATAACTCTCTTTGTGAAGAACTTTCTCCTCACCTCCAGCCTAAACTTCCCCTCTTGCAGCTTGAGACTGTGTCCTCTCGTTCTGGTGCTGGTTGCCTGGGAGAGGAGACCAACCCCCTCCTGACTACAACCTCCCTTCAGGGAGTTGTAGAGAGCAAGAAGGTCTCCCCTGAGCCTCCTCTTCTCCAGGCTAAGAAACCCCAGCCCCCTCAGCCTCTCCCTATAGGGCTTGTGCTCCAACCCCCCCCCCCAGCTTTGTTGCCCCTCTTTAGACACCTTCCATCAACTCAACATCTTTTCAGTGAAGAGAAAGTTCTTCCCAGAGAGAGTTATTAGCCATTGGAATGTGCTGCCCAGGGAGGTGGTGGAGTCACTGTCCCTGGAGGTGCTCAAGAAGGGATTGGACATGGATCTTGGTGCCATGGTTTAGTAGTCATGAGGTGTTGGGTGACAGGTTGGACTTGATGATCTTTGAGGTCTTTTCCTACCTTGCTGATTCTACAATTTTAAGTGGTTTTCTCCCCAACTCCTCTCCCCCCACCAGTACCTAGCTGCAATGACAGGAATCCACGGTGTTAATTCATCAGAATGGTTTCCTATCAGCCAGTCAGTCTCTGGGAAGAGATGAGTGTCCCCTGGCACAATTGTAGACTCCTAAACAAACCAAACAATGTGTTACAGGACTTTATTATTAGAGGCTCCCTTAAATGCCTTTTACCTGTTAATAAAGCACTAAGCATTATACAAATCACACAAGCTGACAAATACAAGGTGAGTGAGAACCACAGTCACCAACATTTTCCTCAGCCCACACTCTTGGCAGGCAGTGATTTCTTCATAGCTACAGGGCAGTAATTTAGCAATAGCCAACCACAAAGCATTGGTCAGAAGGGTGGGATAACAATTCTGAGTAAAATGTATGGCACCCTAAATACCTGCAAACAAATATCATGCACTGGATTACCATTTCTTGCCATTCTCCTTCTCTCATGCACATCTGGACTCTAGTTTCCAGAAAGCCACTTAGTTTGCTGTCTCACAGCCCTAGGACTTAAACAACCAGTCAGAACACAGCTCCATTGTTGTGTTGGGCTTTTTTCCCCCCCCTCACAGGCTCTTGGTTAGGATTGGAGGGGACTTTAAAGATCATCCAGCTCCAACACCCCTGCGACAGACAGATGCCTCCTACACCACCAGGTTGCTCAAGGGCTCACATCCAACCTGCCTTTTCAACACTTCCAGGGTTTCAGCCTCAACAACAACTCTGAGCAACCTGTTCCAGTGCTTCACCACCCTCACAGGGAGGAATTTCTCCTAATGCCTCATCTATATCTAGCTGCTTCCAGTTTGAAGCTGTCACTCCTCAAAAGCCCCTCTCCAGCCCTCATGGAAGCCCCCTTGAAATCCAGGAAGGCTGCTCTAAGGTCACCCTAGAACATTGTCTCCTCCAGACTGAACAACCCTAACTCTCTCAGCCTGTCTCTGATTGTCTTCACAGCCTCCTGAAGACCCACTCTAACAGTACCATGTCTTTCTTGTGTTGGGGACAAAGACTGCCATGGTGTGCAGATCTGTAAAGGCAGCAGGACATCACCCCAGTTTTCCCAGCTGAAGAACAAGCATGTTGCAGACATGCAAGGTTATGACACAGCATTGCTCTCATAATGACTCCACAGTCCCCCAAGCCACATGGGTGGCATCACACCAAACCCAGAGGTGACTTTAGCTAACTCTGTGTCCCACTAAGTCTGATCACACTTGCATCAACACAGCCTGAAGCAATAAGCATATGAACAGAGCTACAAACCAGGGAGATTGACATACATTTGCTTAATACCTCTAAATGAGTTTCTGCTCCATACATGTCCCATATTTTTCTTCTCCTCACATCAATTCCTCTGCCTGGATGCTGAAATAAGCAATAAAAGGATAATTTAAGTACTACCTATAGCAGAAATTGCCAAACAAGACTCACCAAATGCCCAGGGTAGCACTGATTCTTTCTTTCACAGAAAATTCAGACACTAAGGAAACACCACCTCACCAACACAGGCAGGAACTCTTCTTTCACTTCAGAACATGAAGGGAATGACTGGCAAATGTTAAGAACTTCTCTGGTTTGAAATTTCACCTGGAGACTGCTTTTGAAAAATCTCCATCTCCACATAAGTAAAATTGTTTTGTTTGGGCTCAGAGAAGAGTGCTGCTCCAAGCTCTCCTTGCTGGAGAACCACCCTTCAAGTACCCAAGTCAGTGAGGCTGCTGGAGTCCAAATACTTACTTGTGTGAACTGATGGGATGAAGAAATTATACTGGAGGAGGCTCAGGGGAGACCTTATTGCTCTCTACAACTACCTGAAGGGAGGTTGTAGCCAGGAGGGGGTTGGCCACTTCTCCCAGGCAAGCAGCACCAGAACAAGGGGACACAGTCTCAAGCTGTGCCAGGGGAAGTTTAGGCTGGAGGTGAGGAGAAAGTTCTTCCCAGAGAGAGTTGTTAGCCATTGGAATGTGCTGCCCAGGGAGGTGGTGGAGTCACCATCCCTGGTGGTGTTCAAAAAGGGATCGGATATGGCACTTGAAGCCATGGTTTAGTAGTCATGAGGTGCTGGGTGATAGGTTGGACTTGACCTCTGAGGTCTTTTCCAACCTTGATTCTGTGATACTGGAAACTAAATCAAGACCCATTGAATGCATAAACAAACATTTTGAATTTCAAGAACCCTGTGCAGAACTCAATTACTACAAAAGATTCACAAAGCTCTCATACAGTGTTTTGACAGTCAGTGCCTGGCAGTGTTACAGCAGAGATGACCTAACAGGATAGGGAAAAAAAAAAAAACACCTGCAGGGGAACAGCACCTTGGAACAGCATCAAGGAGACTTGATAGGGTGCTTGGTTGCATGGTTTAGCTGATTAGGTGGTGTTGGATGATAGGTTGGACTCAATGATCTTGAAGGGCTCTTCCACCCTGGTTTATTCTATTCTATCTTGTATTACACTGAATTTCTCTGGCCACTCAAGGCTAAAGAGCTTGTCTCAGGAGAAGTTGGGACTTTCTTCTCCCAGTGAAATCTACTGATCAAATAGGAAACATTAATTTCACAGAATCACCAAGGTTGGAAGAGACCTCAAAGATCATCAAGTCCAACCTGTCACCACAGACCTCATGACTAAACCATGGCACCAAGTGCCACGTCCAATCCCCTCTTGAACACCTTCAGGGATGGGGACTCCACCACCTCCCTGGGCAGCACATTCCAATGGCTAACAACTCTCTCTGGGAAGAACTTTCTCCTCACCTCCAGCCTAAACTTCCCCTGACCCAGCTTGAGGCTCTGTCCTCTCATTCTGGTGCTGGTTGCTTGAGAGAAGAGACCAACCCCCTCCTGGCTACAACCTCCCTTCAGGTAGTTGTAGACAGCAAGAAGGTCTCCCCTGAGCCTCCTCTTCTCCAGGCTAAGCAACCCCAGCTCCCTCAGCCTCTCCTCACAGGGCTGTGCTCAAGGCCTCTTTCCAGCCTCGTTGCCCTTCTCTGGACACATTCAAGAGTCTCAATGTCCTTCTTAAACTGAAGAGCCCAGAACTGGACACAGGACTCAAGGTGTGGCCTAACCAGTGCTGAGTACAGGGGCACAATGACTTCCCTGCTCCTGCTGGCCACACTATTCCTGATGCAGGCCAGGAAGCAGGGTTTTGAATTCAATTCTTTAGTGGAAGCATTTCCTTAACACATTTCACCATGTCCTCCCAAAAGTGGAACACTCTTCTCTGGAACAGACAGGCCTAACATCACTGAGTTTTGATCACTCTCTGACCCTTAACTTGGTTGGTGTTTCAGACATTGTGCCTCAAGAAACTGAATTTTGCTGTTGCCACATTTTCCCCTGGTAACTAGAGTGACAAAACCCCTGTTTCAGCAACAGGAATGACCTGAATTTTGGCTACCTGCATGCCAGATGTAAGGAAAACATAAACAAGAACATTGACTATTTCTTAATCATTATTTAAACAATTCTATTTACCCCTTCATTGTTCAGAATATGAACTAGCAGACCATTTCCACATCCAAGATCTACAAATGACTGTTTCTTGGTCAAGCCTTTTTCCTTTCTCTCTTCTTCCCAAAGAACCTAAGGAAAGAACAGAAAACATTTTAGGCTCAGGCTCCCAAGTTTCACTGTAAGAGAGCAGTAAAGGTTATTAGAAACAAGGAGAAAGCTGGGAAAGAATGCAGGTGGGACAGAGGATAAACACTGAGAAAATCCAAGAGAGGAAAATAAAAACCATAAGAATACCACTGAGAGCATTTATGGAGAGGGGCAGGAATTATACTGCAGAAAATAACTGATTTTCTAAGTGGTAAGCACATCCTCCACTCCCTTCTGGGTCACTGGAAGCTGAAATTAAATCAAGGCCACACATCAAAGCTGCTAAAACAAAGGTGCAGAAGATGAGCAGAGGCAGCAAGGGAAGCAGCAAGCCAACTTGCTTTTACAGTCCTGCAAGTCACAGCATGGCAGCATTTATATCCACTGCATTGAAAAAAGAAGTGGTAGCAGAGCTCCAAGTAAAACCCTAAATGCCCTTTGCAATCAGGTACCCATGTACTGGGATGTGCCACATCTCTGCCTGCTGCACCAAGCAGCAACTTCAGAGTTAGAATAGTTTGGGTTGGAAGGCACCTTAAAGATCACCAGGTTCCAAGCCCCTGTCATGGACAGGGACACCTTCCATTAGCCCAGGTTGCTCAAGGCCTCATCCAACCCAGCCTCAAACACCTCCAGGAAGGAGGCATCCACAACCTCCCTGGGCAACCTGTTCCACTGTCTCCCCACCCTCACTGGAAAGAGCCTCACTCAAATCTCCAGGCTAAACCTCCCCTAGTAACATCAAAAACTTACCTAGCTGTGCCAAACTCTACATCAGCTAAAGGGACCCAAAAGCTTTCAGCCCAGTTCTAGAGCCTGCTCTGTACCATTTACATATTTATGCAATTCATTAGTCAGTACCTGGATGTTTGTCATCAGGGCATGGGTAAATCTATCCCAAAACTGTCCTTCCTACAGTGAGAAGCTACAGAGCACACTTCATTTTTACTATGACTAACAAAAATCCTCAAGTTTATGTAACTGAGGAAAATTGGTGTTGGTAACATTGCTGCTGCTGAAGTTTTGCTACCAGGAAAGAAGCTGCAGGCAGCCCACGAGATTATCAAGCTGTGCTTACAGTTGTAGACATACCAATTACTGCACTTTTGCACTCTAGGCTGTATCCCAGAAATCCCTCATTAACTCCTGCATGGACTATGCATAGCCTTTTCCACACCTATCCATCCTCCCCTTGCCTTGTATGCCTGTAAGAACTTTGGGTCATTCAACACCTCTAAAGTGAAGAGGCTGATTGCCTTTAGAGGAGCTCTGTTATGAGGAAACAGAACCTTCTAGAATATTAACAGGGAAAGCAGTTCCCTACCAGCAAGTAGGTGGCAATGGCAACATCTTCATAAACAAATTTCTCTGGGTCTGTCACTTCAGGCCACACCTTCAGGGGGGAAAAAAATAGAATAGAGAAAAATTAGTTTCAACATCATCTGAAGTCACTTCCAAAATGCTGAGTGATCTGGATACCCAGCCACTTCAGCAAGCTCCTGTGCCTCCTGAATTCTGCAATTCAACCACATTAAAAATGTACGTAATGAATAAAGATTGATTTGAGAGTGCCACAAGAGGATCAAGGTTTAAAGGGGGTCTGATGACATCCAGGCAGTAAAACACCCAAGAATATTCTGGCTCTACACATGTAGTTCACAAGTAAACTGCTGTGTAACAGAGCAGGCATCCTTGTCCTTAACTCAGAAGCAAAATGCTTCTGTTACTCCTGTTGTGTAGCAGTGGAAACAACATGAGAATCTGAACATTTATTTTTGCAGTATAGAATTATCCAGGTACAACAGAACACACAGAATCAAAATCAGAAGTAGGAAGACAAAGTGGAAGTATCATCCCTCTGCTCTGCTGAGACCCCACCTCAAATACTACATTCACTTCTGGTGTCTGCAGCATAAGAGGAGCACAGAGCTGCTGGAGTCCAGAGGGCCACAAAGGTGATGTAAGGGCTTAAGCACCTCTGCTATGAGGATAGACTGAGGGAGCTAGGGGTATTCAGCCTGGAGAAGAGAAGACAGTCTGAGGGGACCTTAGAGCTGCCTTCCAGTACCTGAAGGGATCCTACAGGAAGGCTGCAGAGGGACTTTTCCTGAGGGTGTCTAGATAAAGGACAAGAGGGAATGGTTTGAAGCTGAGGGAGAGCAGGGTTAGACCGGAGCTTAGAAAGAAGTTCTTCAGTACCAGGGTGGTGAGACTTTGGAATAGGCTGCCCAGGGAGGTTGTGGACTCCTCCTTCCTGGGGGGGCGTTCAATGCCAGACTGGATGAGGCTTTGAGCAACCAAGTCTAGTTGAGCAGTGTGCCAGCCCACGGCAGGGAGGTTGGAGTAGATGATCTCTGAGGTGCCTTCCAACCTGAGGCATTCTGTGATTCTGTGACTGCATTTATTGTTAAACTCACCTTTACCATCCTTCTGTATTTTTCTTTAAGTTCTTGATAAACTTGGCTGTACTTTGCTACAGAAATGAGTGACAGTGTGCTTTTAAACTCACTGCTCTTCTGCTCCACAGACCATTTAGCCAGTTTGGACAGAAGCTCATTTCCAAGCCATGCTAGTTTGGGGTATGCAATTCCATCTGAAAACCAGTCCTCTGGAGATGGAGCTACAACAGAGATAGACCTGTAAAAATAAAAGCAAAGCATCAACTTTTTATAAGCACGGTATATTTCATTGTGTCAGCTACCTCAAAGACAGAAAACAATGAGGAAGTGGAGAAAATCAGCAGAAGTGCAAGAGGCAGACTGGAGAAGGAAGATAATATACAAAAGGAAAATAAAGCGCTGAAACTACTCAACAGTGGCTCAGTCTCCCTTGAACTTTGTTAGGCAGCTCAGTACCTGCCAGTTCACACATCCTGCATGAGAATCCACGGTGCAATTAACACGTGAGGACTCGCACACGCTGAACAGCCTGGATTAGCAGGACATCTAACCACTGACTGGGAAAAGGGAATTCATGAGCACAACAGGAATATTGAAACAGAAAATACATCAGTTGGCACATTTCAGTACTTCACCATCTCTAACTTTGTTCAGATTTCATTAGACCTATGTCATCAGGCACTCAGGACCACGTACGTTGGCCTACACTTCAGAGACTGATGCTTAGGAGGTTCCCAGCAATGCTAATTTCACCCTCAAATTCACTAACAGGAGCTGACCTCTCCCACAGGCAAAGCTAGCTCCCATGACCCAAACACACATACTTTTTCTAGACCACACACTTGTACAGTTAATGTATACACTGAAATTGATTTGGGTATTGCAGATGTTCCTTTCAACTAACACTCCCCACCAAGCCACACCACTACTGTAAATTACTAAGCAGGAAATGACAAAACAAATATTATAGATACAAATGCTAAAACATTTCTGGGCCCCTCAGTTTAGGAAGGATGTTGAGTTGCTGGAAGGTGTCCAGAGAAGGGCAACAAAGCTGGGGAGGGGTTTGGAACACAAGCCCTAGGAGGAGGCTGAGGGAGCTGGGGTTGCTTAGCCTGGAGGAAGCTCAGGGGAGACCTTATTGCTCTTTACAACTACCTGAAGGGAGGTTGCACACAGGCTGGGGTTAGTCTTTTCTCCCAGACAACCAGCACCAGAACAAGAGGACACAGTCCCAAGCTGCACCAGGGGAGGTTTAGGCTGGATGTTAGGAAGAAATTCAGAGAGAGTGATTGCCCATTAGAATGTCCTGCCTGAGGAGGTGGTGGAGTCACCATCACAGGAGGTGTTTAGGAGGAGACTTGATGGGGTGCTTGGTGCCATGGTTTAGTTGATTAGGGGGTATTGGATGATAGGTTGGACACAATGATCTTGAAGGTCTCTTCTATAATATGGTGTGATCCTCACAACTTGGGGTCTGCTTCTTCTCTCACTCCCACAACTTACCATTCCTGCTCTTTTGTGTGTTTCAGTTGAATTTGATAAATATTGGACTTTTTAATTTGGTATTTTCCTTCATTGCTTTCTTCCAAAGGCAGAAAGGTCACAGTCCCTTTAGAAACATCTGAAAGAGATATCCAAATAGTGACCCATTTATTACTCTGTGGTGCAAAGAAAGGTTGCTGCAGCAAAATATGAGTGGCACCATGAAGCCTCAAACTCACATGCTAATAACTTTTAATGTTAGTATCATCAGAGGAAATATACAGGGAATAAATTCAGTGCCTCTAAGGGCATTTACTATATTCCTCATGACAAATGCTACCTATGCATTATTACTTTAGAAACCAGTTGCAAAAATCTTCACTATTATTTCTCCAAAGTGATTTCTTCAGACCAATTTACTAAGTTGTCATTTGTGAATGGATGTTTGGTCAGTTTACCATCAAAACAAACATCTTGTTACTTTAGAAGAGAAACCAACCCCACCCACCTCCAACCTCCTTTCAAGGAGCTGTAGGGAGCAATGAGGTCTCCCCTCATTCTATCTCCAGGCTGAAGAACTCCAAGTCCCTCAGTTGCTCCTCACCAGACCTGTTCTCCAGGCCCTTCACCAGTTTTGTTCCCTTTCTCTGGACCCACTCCAGCACCTCAATGTCCTTCCTGGAGCGAGGGGCCCAAAACTGAGCCCAGGATTCAAGGTGCAGCCTCACCAGCGGAAGTACTTCAAAGGCTCCCATCACTCCACACAAGCCTGTAATTAGGCTTGTACTACAAGCAGCATCTTTTCTGTGGGTATCTTACTCACTACAGGAGCATGCATGATGCCAGCCCTTCTCACCCTTTCTTTTTAAGGAGGATAGCCCTTTTCTATATTCCTCTTCTTCAGAAGCAGGCCTGGCTTGCTCCAAGTTGCTTTTCCCATCTCAGCAGTCCCTTACACACACATTTAGCTTCTCCCCTCCTACACTTTCCTAAGGCTGTTTTAAAGCAGAATCCTACACCTGCTGAACCTGTGGAAGTCGTATTTCAACTACTGACGCTTCCTAGGGGAAAAAACAATGAAAGGTAAAAATGAAAGGCTCAAATAAGAGATGAAGCACGGTAAGACAAAAATCCATCTGCGCTCCCACTCATTTGCGAGGCAGCCTCGGTTGGAACAGGTCTGCCACAGAGGCAGCACCCCGGTACCCGGCACCCAGCCCTCTCTCACGGCCCCGGCGCCAGGTTCCCTCTCACCTTGCACCGATAGCTCCTTCACGGGCGGGGACCCGACGGGCCGCCCTCGGGGCAGCAGCGTCCTCAGCACGGCGCGGAGCTCGCAGCCGTGGCCCGGCCCACGCCAGGGTGTGAGAGGGGGCGGCAGGTCCCTGGCCGGCAGCTGGCCCAACACCTCGCTCCACAGCCAGCCCAAGTCGGTAGATCCCGCTCGCTCCTCACCGCTGCCTCCTCCCCGCTCGGCAGCGAGAGAGGAAGCAACTTCCCCGAGCGGCACAGTCCCCTCCGCCTCGATAGCGGCTCCGCACAGCCGCCTGTTGAGCACCTGCGGCTTCTCCAGCCAGACGCGCACGGCCGCCCAGAAGCCGTCGGGGAGCGCAGCGGTGCCATCGCGCACGGCCGCGGTCCCGGCCAGCCCCATACCCGCACCGCGCAGCCAGAGGCGGAGCGCGTCGCAGACTGCTGCCGTCAGTTCCTGAGGCGGGGACGGCGGCGGTCGCAGGTACGTACCGCGTCGCGGCAGCCCGGGCCGGGCTGGGGAAGCCCCGAGCGGGGCGACCGCGGGCTGTTCACCGCAGGGCAGGAGGGAAGCGCCTCCCCGCAGCCCTTCTTCGGGGAGCCGCCAGCTGCCACCTGGGTGGGAGCTGTCGCGGTGATAAACAGCCGCTAACGGGACGCACCTGCTCCCAAGGCCGGCGTGGGCCGGGGCAGTTTAACCGTGGCTGTTTGTGACTGCGGCTGTGCAACCAGCGCCGCTCGGAGAGCTGGGGCGCACCTAGTGACAGCCGGAGAGCGCCCCCGCTGCTTCGCTCTTCAAGGAGACAGAGCTCCCTACAGAGACCCCAGGCTACTGTGCAGTTTGCTTTATCTGTTTTCTCTACACCGGACAGAAAGGAGGTGTCATCCTGAGTTTTGGCAGTTCAAGTAGCGATGGTGCAGTGAAACCTCACGGATCTGTGGAGTTGTTCTGGTTGGAAAAGCCCTTGAAGATCATCGAGTCCAACCGTTCTCTAACTCCACCAAGTGGGGGGGGTAAACCATGTCCCTCAGCACCTTTTAAACACCATCAGGGTTGGGGATTCATCCTCTCCCTGGCTAATCTGGTGTCTGAGAGCCTTTTCAGTCAAGAAACTTCTGATAGCCAACTTAAACCTCCCCATGTACAACTTGAGCCCATTTCCTGCTGTCCTGTCACTTGTTAGTAGTGAGCGGAGACCAACATCCCCTCCTCCAAACTCCTTTCTGGGAGTTGTAGAGACCCAGAAGGTGTCCCTCAGCTTCCAAGGAAGGACTCAAGTGGTTTACTTCCCTGCCTTTGACTTCTCTTTCTCCATTCAACTGCCATCACTGGTGTTTGACTTCCTCTCCCAGAGGCTCTGCATTTCCTAGTTATGCATTTCTGAGAGAGTAAGTTAGTGGTGTGCCTGACAGCTACCAAGTGTCTGAGCAGTGTCATCCTTCTGCAGGTAATTGTTGGTAACACAACAATTCAGCCAAGGCTGAAACTGACTTATGCTTTAGGGCAGTCCTTGCTTGACCTTTGTAACTGCCTGGGCTGACTTCATGATTATTTTTTAAACTGTTTGCTTGGAGGGAATTTCTATTAAAGTGCTGTGTGAAGGCAGAAGTTGGTTTGGGGAGCACAGGATCCTTAGGTTTTCTCCTTTGAGCAGTCTCCCTGATCTGCAATGTAAATAAACTCAGATGCAGCAAGTGCAAAGTTTTGATGTCAGCCTTGAACTTCTGCCTGAATTGCCTTGTTTGTTTTTTTTCTACCAGCTAGAATAGTAATACCTGTTTTGTCTTCAGCTTGAAATACTCTTTCTCAATGCCTTTTCCACCCCCTCTTACTTTCTTTCCCAATCTATTGCTCAATACTGAAAGTGCGCCATCCTGGCAGAGATTTGGAAGTCACAAGCAAACACTAACCCTGCAGGCCACTTGTGCTATGGCTGTTCTGTCCAGAACCAGGCAATTACCTCCATAAGAAGATTAGGTGGAAAGAGAAGAAATACAGCAATGAGATTTATCAAGGTGATGAGGAAAAAGTGGCAGTAGCAGTAGAATGACAAGCTGTTAGCTTTTGGGATGCATCTCCTTCTCTGGAGATATTCCAAATGTACCTGGATGTGTTCCTGTGTGATCTACTGAAGGTGATCTGGGAGGGGGGTTGGACTAGATGATCTTTCAAGATCCTTTCCAACCCCTAACATTCTGTGATCCAGTGATTCTGTATGGTGTTTATAATCAGTCCTGACCCCTTGGCCAGCCCTGGACCTGAACGGCCTCGCAGTGCCTTTGAGAACTGCTCCTTCCCGTCCCGTTATTACAATGAGGACAGTTTCTCTGCCCCTGCCTGATCACTTCGGCATCTCGGAAACGTAACCCAGGCCTCTGCCACCTGCACGGACAGAAGCTGCTGGGTGTGATCTGAGCAGGCAGCAGCAGAGGGCACTGCCACATCTGCTGCTGGGAGCAGCGCGGGCTTTGCTCCAAAACCTGAAATCCCGCTGGATCTGTGAACTTTGGCAGAATGCTTGCACGGCCCATAGGTGCACACAGCAAAATGCCACCAGGCTGCAGGGGACATTGCTGCTTTTGGTCACATACACAAGAGACTGAAGCCAGCTCAGCACAGCAAAGAATGCTGAGTGGGAAGACAGAGTGAAAATGTTATAAGCCAGCAAATAACAGAAATGAAAATGGAATCTTAGGGAAGAAAGAGGGGGAAACAAGGTGTGGTTGCAAAGTTCATGCTTTATATTGCTCAAAATTTAGTCTTGAGCAATAGGAGACTTAAGAGATAGGCACCTCCTGCATGTGAACAGGGCTTTGTTTGCATGTGGGGGTGCTTTTATATGCACAATTCCATGTATATTAGAAGTAAGGTAACAGTTATTGCAGAATCACAGAATTGTTGAGGCTGGAAAAGACCTCTGAGATCATCAATGTGCTGCTCAGGGAGGTGGTGGAGTCACCATCCCTGGAGGTGTTCAAGAGGGGATTGGACGTGGCACTTGGTGCCGTGGTTTAGTAGTCATGAGGTCTTGGGTGACAGGTTGGACTTGATCTTTGAGGTCTTTTCCAACCTTGTTGATTCTATGATTCTATGGTCAAGTCCAGCCTATGACCCAACACCACATTCTGTTAGGTATTGTTTTGCTTGTATCTTTCAGCTCTTCCCCCTTTCTTACTACACAATACTAACCAACCCTGTCCCAAAATATTTCAGATTTTGCTGATTTCCAAAGGTTTTGCTCATGTTTTGATAGCAAAGATCAGGTAATTAATTTACATTTGGTCAAAGGAGGTTTTTTTCCCTTGTATGAAGCCAATTGAATTAGAAGGCTGGAAGGGCAAGGGTTTAGTCGGCTCTGCACTGCTGCATTCATACATTTGAGCAAGCCTGCGGATTTAATTAGCAATACTTTGGATTTCTTGTTATTGAAAATGGCACATTTGTACTGCATCAGCTTGTGGTGTATCTTTGCTTGTTTGGTGCAGTCAGAGCTGGCAATGGCATCTCCACTGAACCTGAAAGAAGCCCCTGGCAACCAAAGCTCGTGGGAAACTCTGCTGCCTGATTTCCCTAAAGGCCCACTTTGCAGCTATCGTAAGAAGGCTTCCTTCAACTGGAGAGAGCTAGCAGTGCTACTGGATGGTGAAGATATCCTCCAGCTTAAGGTAAATCCTGCAGGAATTGTAAGCATGTTTTAATTTGGGAGATAGTAGTAGAAGTCTTTGCCAAAGGGAGAGTGTTTACTTTGAATTCCATGGCAGCCAGTTAAGAAGATGTTGATACTGATGGGTATTGTGAAGACACAGGGGTGGAAAAATAATTGCCATGGTGTATCATCTAATGTAAAAAAGATCCACATGGAAGCATGTAAGAGATACATATCCCCATACTGAATGGCTGCAGAGGATGCTTTCATTAAATGAAGTACAATTCTGCTTGCATCTGGGACCAGAGCAGTTGTGGTACTCCATGGCTTCACCACCATGGCGTATTTCCATGTGAACGCATCCCCTGCAGCCTCACTTTTATCCTCAGACCCTTCAGATCCTGCCAGCAGCTTCATAACAGTGCAATAATGAAGCTGCTATCAAAAGCACGCAGGTTTTACCCCACTGTTTTCTTAAATTCAGATTGGATCAGTCCCTCATTTGTTATCTTGTGATGGAGGAGCTTTCATCAGTTGTAGCTGCATGAACTGTACCTATGACAACAAGCCATTTAAATGTATGTTCATAATTCTCTGGAGCTTTGACTTGTGTGGTGGTTTGAGTCTTAACTGGGAGTTAAGAGCTCAGATGGGGGCAAGGCTGAGAATCCCTCCCCTGCTCCCCCCCGCCTCTTTCCCAATAGAGAGGAAAAAGAAAGGGAAGGAGCAAATCCACCAAGAAATAATTTGGAATTGGCTTGGAAGTAGAAAGGTAAAGAATTTTCTTTAAACACTATATATATAACAATAACAGGTAGGGTTCACAAGGGTAAGGAACAAGGATGGATGGGAGAAAAAAAAATAAGAGTACAAAACCAGTCTCTTTGAAGAGGTGTGGAGGTAGCAGGGAGAAGGATCAGGCCTGACCACACGGCAGAGAAGCAGGGAGCCACCATCAGTCCTCATCCAAGCAAAGGCAGGGGCCCAGAGAGCTAATGGCTGTGGTGTCCTCCTTTTTCTAGCCTTGCTGGGCAGGGAGGGGGAGTAGAACAGACTAAACTCAATTTCCCAGGGGAGAAAATCCCCTGCAGGGAGGACAATGCTCTCACAAGCCCTGCCCCCCCTGCTTTCAGGATGGGCATAACACATCACAGCTTGATACATTTGCATCTTCCTAGCAAACTAAAGTAGTTTGAGGCCTGGCATTATCCTAGAAGAACATTGTTATTTGTTAGTGCTTTTAGATAAACATTCTCATGTCAGCTTTTTCCCCCTTGAAGAACAGAATCTTCTCTGCTCTGGAGAGTGACCCTCTCTTTGCACATCACCCTGGCGAAGATCTGTGCCGTGAGAAATACCAGGAGCTGACGTTCCTGCGCTTGAAAAGGCTCTTTGAGTATGAGTTTGTTACTCAACAAGAGGTCATGGAGAACCCACTGAAGCTACTTACTATGATAGCCTCTGTAGGAATGTATGACTGGTCTGTATGTATCCAGTACTGCTTACATTGTGGGGTAAGTACAACTCAAAAAGGGTAGATTTAAATCTACATGTCTTGGCAGTACTGTAATTCCATTGCTTTCTGCCTGCTTTATTAAAGATCTGTCTTTCTCCAGGCCTTTGTTTTCAAAACTCTTTGAACTGTTTACAGAAATCAGAGCTGTGGGATGTGGTTAGTAGATCTTTGTCATTTAAGCCCTGTCTCCACTGGAATCCCACTTGAAAAGTCAAGGTGGAACAGTAGACAGAGCTGCTGCAAGGTATTCTGATGTTACAGTTCCACCCTCTTTTGGCTAATCCTCTGCCTCCTCTCTGTGGCCTTAGCAGCCAAAGAACTTGGCTGTTGTGCCTTATCTGGTACCTGTGTCTTTGCTACAGATAGAGGTATCAGAAACTTCCCTGTGTTGAGTAAGGACAGAATCCAGAAGGAGGAGAAACCAGTAAAAAGTTTCTTACTGACATCACTGGCTGGGATTCTGCTCCCTAGATGAGTCTGTCAGAAAGATACTTGATGACAGAGCTGGTTAAATAATATCAGTTGAACTAATTAAGCATTACTATTCACATGGCAGGGGATGGTCTGGGAATTCAAGGTTTGTTATGTTAATATCCATCTACAAAACCTGAAGGTACCTTTACAGTGTGCTTGTCTGATCTTCAGGCAACTATCTTCAGTTCTCAGTCCATCTGCAATAAACCAAACTACAACAGGCTTCAGCTTTTACTTTACTCAAGGGGGCATCACTAAGTTGAAAGTGAGCTCATTAAGCAGCTTAAGAGTTTACAGTGAAGACTTGAACAGCTCAGAACTGTGAACATTTCAGTTCTCTGTAAAGAGGCCTTGACAAGATCAAATCCTGGTTTGCTTCCCCCAGCTTGTAGTCTAAGTAGTAGTTTACTGTGCAGCCTGCTTCCCCTGGGCTCTCTCATGGCCATCAGTACTGCTAGGGTGTGCAATTTGTGCTTTGCATCGTGGGGGCTCTGATTTCATTGGGAATTCTCTGTTTTCACAGGTGTTTGGAGGTGCAGTTTTGAGTGCTTCTAACAAATTTGCAGACATCATCAAAAAAATTTACAGCATGGAGGTAAATTTATTTTTGGATAACTTGAGAGAACTGGCAGCCATCAAAACCATGGCACTGTCTGCACCCTTGAGTTCTTCCTAGTCTCTGTACCCTCCTAGGTACTTCTAAATAGCTAAAGAAATGACCAAGACTAAGAAATGAAAGCACTGAATTGTGCCTGTCCTCACTGCTGGCTATTCTGCCCCTTCCTGGATCTGTTGTAGATTTTCCAAGTTAACAGGCCAACAGAGTTTGGGGACTCCTCCCAAAAGGAGTGTAGATGGCACCACACCAGTTTTGTCTCTGTCCACAGGCCTTTAAAAGTACATCCCAGCAAGTTCTGCACGCTCAGACGCTCCCACGTGTGCATGATACACTGTGCCACACGTACTCTTGCCTTGATGCTGTAAACATTCCATTCTGGTGCTATGAAGCAGGAATTAATAATGCTTTAAAGCCACAGAAACACCACCTGGAGTCCAGTGGGGACTCAGGACCAGGTGCCCTGCAGAAGTGGTGCAGCCACTCTGATGCAGAAAGAACCAACCCCAAACAATTTCTCCTGCTGCTGCCATTTGGCCCTGCAGGCAACATTCACAGTCTGACCTTGTCCCTCTTTGACTTGCAAGAGAAATGTGCTGAGCACACCCAAACTGAGCTTCATGCTTGCTTTCTTGCTCTTTATCAGTTTGCCAACCATCCACCTCCCTTGATCACTGAGGTTTCTGACACTGTGTTTATCTGCCTGCTGGTGGACAGCAGTACAGTGACACAGTTCTGATTTGATATACCATGCTAGAAATCAGATGAATTCTTCTAATGACTCTTAATTTACACAAAAGCCTAAGGAAATGTGATTGCCAGGATAATTCTGCCTGAGGTTTCACTGTTGGGTTGTGTTTGGGGTTTTTTTGGTGTGTTTCTTTTAATTCTCACTTGCTTATCAGAGGTTTGCTACTGTAGGCCAAACCAGTCTAGGGTAAAGAATTCCAGTACACACATTTCAGTGTGACTTCATGCAGGAGGTGTTCCCAAAGGCTGCTGAGAACCAAGTGTATGCATGCATTGATAGAATAGAATAGAATTAACCAGGTTGGAAAAGACCTTTGAGATCATCCAGTCCAACCTATCACCAAACACTATCTAATCAACTAAACCATGGCACCAAGCACCCCATCCAGGCTCTTCCTAAACACCAGGTTGGACTTGATGATCTTTGAGGTCTTTTCCAACCTTGGCGATACTGTGATACTGTGATACCTCCAGTGATGGTGATTCCATCACCTCCCTGGGCAGCACATTCCAAAGGGAAATCAATCTTTCAATGCAAAATTTCTTCCTAACATCCAGCCTAAACCTCCCCTGGCACAGCTTGAGACTGTGTGCTCTTGTTCTGGTGCTGGTTGCACCTGGGAGAAGAGACCAACCCCCACCTGGCTACAACTTCCCTTCAGGTAGTTGTAGAGAGCAAGAAGGTCTCCCCTGAGCCTCCTCTTCTCCAGGCTAAGCAACCCCAGCTCCCTCAGCCTCTCCTCACAGGGCTGTAGGGGTGTGCTCCAAACCCCTCCCCAGCTTTTTGCCCTTCTCTGGACACCTTCCAGCAAACTCAACATCTTTCCTAAACTGAAGAGCCCAGAACTGGACACAGGAGTGGAGGTGTGGCCTAACCAGTGCTGAGCACAGGGCAAAGTGACCTCCCTGCTCCTGCTGGCCACACTGTAATTTGGATTGGAAAAGACCTCTAACATCACCAAGTCCAACTGTTAGCTCAGCACTGCCAGATCACCACCAAACCACATCCTGCATCACCACATCTGCAGGGCTTTGAAACCCCTCCAGGGGTGGGGACTCCACCAGTGCCCACCTGGGCAGCCTGTTGCAAGGCAAATGTGTCCTTTATCTGTAATGCAGGCTGCTTGCAATTTTGAATATAAAAAGCCTCGTTCTGTTTTTCTCCTAACCTCAAGTATTCCCAGAACTGCTTGCAATGCAGGCAGACTTGCTGATTTTCACCACCCAATGGTTATTTCAACCCAGAGAGCTGCAAACTTGGTCCCTGGATGTAAAGACTTGTACCTGCCTGAATGAGTCAGCCATCAGCAAAGTCAGAAAGCAGCTGTTCCCCCACTGCAGACAGGATGTCCTCTCCTCAGGGTTCTATTTGATTGGTTTCTTACACTTGCAAATGACTTTCCAGTAGCTACATTTGCAGTCATTTGAAAATCTTAACTGTTTTAATTGCTGTAACAAAAGCTTGAACTGTGCCTTGTATCTCATTGCTTAGATTTTTGGATGTTTTGCCCTGACTGAACTCAGCCATGGAACGAACACTAAAGGCATCCGGACCACTGCCACCTTTGATCCTAACACTCAGGTCGGTCCTTACTGCACAGGACTCATGTTTGTGCCACCTTTGATCCTAACACTCAGGTCGGTCCTTACTGCACAGGAATCACATTTGACACTCTGAGACTCAGGTTTCTTGCTGACAGGGCAGAATGATCCAAGGATTTCTTTGATTAACAAGAAAGAATTGAGTTCAGCTTGAAAGGCAGAAGAAAAAGTTGGATACATTGAGGGGAAAATGGTTTTTAGGGAGCTTAGATTGAAGAAAACCAAACCAGAGAGGTGTATCACAGGTCCTGTGCTGTGGGTGCCTCAGTTCACAGACAGCTCTCTCTCCCCTTCATCTATTTCTAAGGCAAACAAATGGATTCCTGCTGGTTTTGCAGCTCCAAGTTTTTCCTGTCTACAAACATTCTTGCCCAAGTTGAACACAGAGGGAGCTCAGCTGTGGGAGTGGAGTACAGAATGAAACCCTGGAAGTTACTGGATGTTTTCAAAGCACTGCCATGGGCCCAAACACAAAATGAAAAAGGCATGTGCTGATTTTTATCATTTACATAATGTGCTCTTTCCTTTCTTGGCTACAGGAATTTATCATCCACACTCCTGACTTTGAAGCTGCAAAGTTCTGGTCTGGTAATATGGGGAAGCATGCCACTCATGCAGTTGTGTATGCCCAGCTCTATACCCCTGATGGGCAGTGCCAAGGGTTGCATTCTTTTCTTGTACAGGTAGGGGTGAAATACTGCTAATCTTTTCCTCTTTTTGAGGGGTAGGGGGAAAGTGGGTTCAAATGAAAGACTTTGTGCTATGCTGTTGTTCACATCTGACCAGAAGATTCTTTAATTAATGAGTCTGGCGTTCATTCCAGTTCCAGGAAGTCCACTGGATCTTATATGTTCACTGATTTTGTGAGGGTTCAGCCAGGTCAGTCTCCAGCCTGTCCTGGTCTGTGGGGTAGTTGTTTCCCAGATGCAAGACTCTGCCTTTGTCCTTGTTGGATTTCATTCAATTTCTTCCTGCCCAACTCTCCAGCTTGCCCAGGCCTGGCTGAATGGCAGCACAGCCTGAGGGAGTGTCATCAGTGATCCCAGTTTGATGTCATCAGCAAACTGGCTGACAGTGCCCTCTGTACCCTCAGCAAGGTCATTGATGAGTAAATTCAATAGTCCTGGTCCCAGTGCTGACCCCTGCCTGACACCTGCAAGCCTCTACCACAGAGATCAGTTTCTAAGGCTAAAGGCATCAGAAAACCTGGGAGTGCCGTAGAGAAGTTGTACCGAGCAAACTGAACCAGGTGCAAACTGAGCAGGATCTGCCATAAACCTGGGGAATACCTCAAAGCTGGTTGGTACATAAAAGTTCAGGTTGTTCCTGCTATGTGCACCTGAGGAAGATTTCAGTCCTAGTCTGATGAGAGCAGTCATCAGTGTTAAGGCCTATTTAACAAAGTGAGGTAATTAGTGTCATTGCCAGAGTAATTTTCATTAAGGGATGCTTAAGTGCAAGTCACATCCAGAATGAAGTGCTTGAAAAGAGTTGTGTTTTACTGTTAAGAGCAGAGTACAAGCTGGCAATATTCATTTTCACTCTTTGGAAGGTTCAGCCCATAGCTTGCAGTGTTCCACGAGTGAATTGTTGTTTTGTTCCCTTTCCCTGCAGATCCGAGACACAAAAACTCTCCTGCCAATGCCAGGTGTGATGGTAGGAGACATAGGGAAGAAAATTGGGCAGAATGGGTTTGATAATGGGTAAGTGAATCTGCTTAGAGGAGGAGGCATTTGGGGTTCCAATCTCCTCCTGGGTCAGTCCTGCCTTTACTTCTGAGCTATTCAGTTGTGGCTTGAAGTTGTTGTTTTAAAAAGCAAACAACCACCCAGGTTGGAAAATCTTGAATTTCAGTATTTTATACCTGAATAACCTTGAGTCTTTCTGCTGCTCCCACCTTTATCAGGAAGTGTCCCTGATAAAGTATTCACAGAGTGCATTGGGTTGGAAGGCACCCTCAAAGGTCATCAAGTCCAACACCCCTGCAGTCAGCAGGGATACCTCCAGTAAGATCAGGCTGCCCAGGGATACACTGAGTCTGGTCTTGAACGTCTCCAGGGATGGGGCCTCAACCGCATCTCTGGACAGCTTGTTCCAGTACTTCCCCACTCTCATTGTGCAGAACTTCCTCCTGATGTCCAACCTAAGTCTCCCCTGCTCCAGTTTCAAACCATTGCCCCTTGTCCTATCACCATAGGCTCTTCTGAAGAGTCCCTCCCCAGCCTTCCTGTGGCTATCCTTCAGATATTGAAATGCAGCTCTGAAGTCTCCCTGGAGCCTTCTCTTCTCCAGGCTGTTCCAGCCTGTCTTCATAGCAGAGGTTCTCCAGTCCTCTGATAATCTTGGTGGCCTCCTCTGGACCCTCTCCAGCAGCTCCATGTTTCTCTTGTGTTGGGGGCCTCAGACCTGGAAAAGGCACTCCAGGTGGGGTCTCATAGATGGAGGAGAGGCAGTGGGGAAATTGAGGTAGATTTCTGGACTAAAACAACTATGATGTAAAAACAGTGATTCATACCCCTGTATTAGTTGCATAGCTCTATGTAAAGACAGAGACCTAAAATAGTAAGTGTGAGGGAGAAGCTCTTCTTTGTCTCAAATTTACCCTTTTCATGGTTTCAGTCAGTGTTGGAAGGGACCACAAGGATCATCTAGTTCCAACCCCCCTGCCATGGGCAGGGACACCCTACACTAGATCAGGCTGGCCAGAGCCTCATCCAGCCTGGTCTTAAACACTTCCAGGGACAGTTGCTTCAGTTGCTTCAGTTCATTACAGCTCCATGCCACTGCAGTAAAGAATGTATAGACACCCTAAGGGACCCTGGGTTCAAACATAAGAGCTTTGACTTGCTGTCCAGAAGGTCAGAGGTCTGCTGTAGTTTGTTGTCTGTGCGGTCACAAACAGCCTGCAGTGCCAAAAATAGCACTGTTTGTGCAGCTCATTTTCATGGATGCTTTGTTAGCTGAAGACAGACAAAATAAAGACAAAAAATACAGAAAACTAAGGGGTTTGAGGAAAAAAAAGTGTGAGAAAGGTCTGGAAATGAAGGGTGGTTGGGTTTTGGTGGCTGGTTTTGCCTGCACCTCCATTCCAGTCTAGTAGCCACCAGATGGCACAGCAGCATGAGCCATATTTCTGTGGAAACCTTCAAATCCTGCTGTTCACTCTTAATTTGCAGCATATCTTTGTGCAAAACACAAAGGAGGGAGAAGATTGTGCTTGGCACAGTGCATCAGCATGCATGGCACTGAAAAACTCAGTTGTCCTTTGATCTGCTGGGGGGGTGGAAATGGGGCATTTCCTAAAATACCTTCCTGCATTTGAAATTCCTGTGAACAGCTGAGCAAGCTGAAATGACAATCCACATAACACACTGGAAGGAAGAGGTACCAGTGACCTCCCATCTCCATGCCAGATGGAGTCACAGAATCACCAAGGTTGGAAGAGACCTCAAAGATCATCAAGTCCAACCTGTCACCACAGACCCCATGACTAAACCATGGCACCAAGTGCCACGTCCAATCCCCTCTTGAACACCTCCAGGGATGGGGACTCCACCACCTCCCTGGGCAGCACATTCCAATGGCTAACAACTCTCTCTGGGAAAAACTTTCTCCTCACCTCCAGCCTAAACTTCCCCTGGTGCAGCTTGAGACTGTGTCCTCTTGTTCTGGTGCTGGTTGCCTGGGAGAAGAGACCAACCCCCTCCTGGCTACAACCTCCTTTCAGGTAGTTGTAGAGAGCAGTAAGGTAAGGTCTCCCCTGATCCTCCTCTCCTCCAGGCTAAACAACCCCAGCTCCCTCAGCCTCTCCTCACAGGGCTGTGCTCAAGGCCTCTCCCCAGCCTCATTGCCCTTCTCTGGACACGTTCAAGTGTCTCAATACCCTTCTTGAACTGAGGGGCCCAGAAGTGGACACAATACTCAAGGTGTGGCCTAACCAGTCTTTTAGCTGTGCCACCACATAGCTTTTAAAGCAGTGATAGGACTTGCTAAGCTTTCTGCTTACTTTGCATATGCTGCTGTATAAAAATATTACTTGCTGCTGACTGCAGTACCTGAGAAGCTCCACTCATGGATCTCCATCTCATTTAAGTGTGGATTAAGACACTTCCTGCACTAGGAAAGCTGAATTTTCAGACAGCACCTGCAAATTAAGAGTGAGGGATGAGGCCCCAATGCTGATAGATAGCCTTCCTTCACTGCCAGCTCTCTGTTCCTGAGGTACCTCAGGTAGTTTCTTCAGAGAGGTCTCAGACTGGATGCCAAAGTTGTTCACAAGAACTGGAGAGCTGTTTTCACCTTGCAACCTTCCTGCTCACCTGGAGCTGTCCAAAATGTCAGCACTTGTACCCATTGCTTCTCAGAAGGCCTGGCTGGGCACGTAAAAGATTCCTAGCCTTGTGTTGACAACAAGCTGTGCCAGTTCTGGAGAATGAGCTGTTGGTTGCATGATCTGCAAAAAACCTGCATTCACAGGGAGGCATTTTAGCAGCCACTGCCTTGTCAGGGTCACTGCTGTGTAGTTTAGCAGTACCTTGGTCATATTACATCCTGTCTTAGCCCAGAGAAAGCACAGCCTGCAGTGCAGGAGCATGCTGTGTAGGGAAGCATTCCATTCAGCTGTGCCTGCAGGTGCTGCTCTCTGCTGCATGCCTTGCCAGGTGTTTGCTGCATGTGGGGAGTCTGGTTCAGCTGTCACAGACACTTGGTCACTCAGAGATGTTTCCATGTAGTGAAACTCAGCATAAATCAGTTCTGGGCCCTTCAATTTAAGAAGGACATTGAGACACTTGAACATGTCCAGAGAAGGGCAATGAGGCTGGGGAGAGGCCTCGAGCACAGCCCTGTGAGGAGAAGGAGCTGAGGTTGTTTAGCCTGGAGAAGCAGAGGCTCAGGGAAGCTTGTTGCTCTCTACAATTACCTGAAAGGAGGTTGTAGCCAGGTGGGGGTTGGTCTTTTCTCCCAGGCAGCCAGCACCAGAACAAGAGGACACAATCTCAAGTTGCACCAGGGGATGTTTAGGCTGGAGGTGAGGAAAAAGTTGTTCCGAGAAAGAGTAATTGGTCATTGGAATGTGCTGCCTGGGGAGGTGGGGGAGTCACCATCCCTAGAGGTGTTCAAAAAGGGATTGGACATGGCACTTGGTGCCATGGTTTAGTTAGTCATGAGGTGTTGAGTGATAGGTTGGACTTGATGATCTCTGAGGTCTTGTCCAACCTTATTGGTTCTGTGATTCTAAATGGTCAGAGTGAAGGCCAGAATGTGACACCTCTGGCATAGATGCCAGGCGTCGTGCCTGCACTTCAGGAAGTTGGTGATACCAATATTCAGTATAGGTACAGAATGTTGAGATCCTAAACACTTTGGTAGGGCATAGGGAAGAAATTCCAGAGGTCCCTTGGGAAATAACATTGATTTATGCTATGTAAGAAAACAGAGTAGGTGATGGTGGCTGTCTCTTCTGGCTCTGGAAAAGAATTAATCTCTTGGGTCGTTTGGCTGAAGGCTAATTTCCTGCTGGTGCAGAGTGTGATGTTTTCAGTGAGAGAAGGAATTCCAGAAGGGATGTGGGAATTTTTGCAGTGTAAATCCAGTCAACTGGCCTGCTGCTTCTAAGTCTCAGAGCTTCATACTGGAATTCCCCAAAATCCCATGGGTTTGCAGGTCTTTGTAACTTCAGCTGCCCAGACAAAATCACATTACAATGTCTGAAAGTGTTTTTCTTTCTCTCTGCCATTTACAACCATTTGTGTAATCAATACATCAGTGGCTAAAAAGAGGACTCCAGTGTTATTTATGGAGAGTTTAGACTGGTTTTGGGCCTTGTTGGCAAAGTATAAATCAAACTTCCAGCAGGGGATGCAAGAGCTTCAGTCTTCGTTTTCACAAATAAAGATGTCCACCTGTTGCTAGTGCTCTGGCAGAGATGCGCTGTTCACTGAGCTCTCACAATGGAAGTAACTGAGGCAAAAACCCACCCACTGCAAAAGCTCTGGTTGTTGAGGATCCAGGGGATCCAGTGGAATGAATGGCAGCTGTAAAAGGAGAGCTGGATATTAGAAGAAACTTCTTCACTGAAAGGGTTCTCAACGCCTGGCACAGGCTGCCCAGGGAACTGGTTGAATCCCCAACCCTGGAGGTGTTTCGAAGAGGCAGAGATGTGGTGCTGAGGGCCATGGTTTTTAGTCCCAGCCTTGGCAGAGTTAGGGAATGGTTGGACTGGATGAGCTTAAAGGGCTTTTCCTACCAAAACAATGCAGTGAATCTAAGAATGCTGCTTCTGGCATAGCCTTCAGTCTGCTCAGCTTATGCAGGTAGAACTCTGTGGGCTAGGGTTGGTTGACCTGTGGGCTCCATGGTGCAGACCTGCACGTTGCTGTAAGACCCCTGTGCTGTGTGTTTGAAGTGACAGCTCTCTGTCCTTCTTGAGCCCAGTCACATATATGCTATGCAGAAGAGGCCCTAGCAGGGTAGCTTTCAACCCTATGGTCTTGTCATCACCAAGTGAAATGCAGCCATTTTCCAGCCCTGCTGGTACCTGATATCCCCATGACTGTCTTTATAGCTCCATTGCTGGAAGAGATTTCTGCAATTCTTTAAGGAGCTTTCCCCCTAACTGCATTGCCAGATGTGGTCCATGGCTATTCACTCTGCTTTCTGGGCTAATAACCATTTAGAGACGTGCTCAGTGCCTTCATGAAACCTGACCATTTCTCTTTAATGTGTCCAAGTTCATCTTGGCCAGTATGGTTAACAACTGCCAACAGCAAAGCCCTCGGAGAAGAAGCATAACAGCAGTTGGCAATGATCTCAGCAGGGTGTTTGACTCCCAGGTCCTGTTAGGTTCTGCTTTTATTTTCAGCACTGCAGCTCACAGGCCTGTAACTTATTTCTTTATGCAGATATGTGATTTTTTAATTGCTAGTTCTCTCTCTCTCTCTTAGCTTTTTCAAGGTTTTGCCATCTTATGTGAGTTTATTTTAATAGTGGTGTACAGAAAATGAAGGAAATTATGTGCCTGTAATGGACAGTATCAGGGGGAGAAGCTTAACTGTTCTTTGAACTCATCCTCTCTTATGAGGACAGACTGAGGGAGTTGGGGCTGTTCAGTCTGGAGAAGAGAAGGCTACAAGGAGGCCTTATTGTGGCCTTCCAGTATCTTAAGGGGGCTACAAGAAAGCTGGGGAGGGATTTTTTAGAGTGTCAGGTAATAATAGGACTAGGAGGAATAGAACAAAGATAGAAGTGGGTAGATTCAGATTGGATGTTGGGAAGAAGTTCTTCCCCATAAGGGTGGTGAGACAGTGGAACTAGTTGCCCAGGGAGGTGGTTAGAAGCTTCATGCCTGGAGGTTTTTAAGGCCAGACTGGATGTGGCTGTGAGCAACCTGATCTAGTGTGAGGTGTCCCTGGCCATGGCAGGGGCTTGGAACTGGCTGATCCTTGAGGTCCCTTCCAAACCCTGACAATTCTATGATTCTGTGATCTTGATTTAAAGAAACTAGATTGTTACATAATGACTAGAAATCTTGTGTTCTGGTTCACTGGTTGTGGGGAAAAAAAAGACCCCATGAGGAGGGTAACATGGGCTTTAATCCACATAATGCTAGGTAGTTTTTTAATGAGGTAGAGAATTAGCCAAATATTTATGTTGGGAAGGTTAGAATGAAACTTTCAAAAGTGTTTTCAAAAGACTTCCTCTAGATTTCTCTGATCAGGATTGTATCACAAAAGCTGGAGCCTCTGTCCTATGACAGAAGCCTGAGAGAGTTGGGACTGTTCAACCTGGAGAAGAGAAGGCTGCGGGGAGACCTTAGAACAGCCTTTCCGTACCTGAAGGGGGCTACAGGAGAGCTGGGGGGGGACTTTTGACAAAGGCTTGGAGTGACAGGAGGAGGGGTGATGGCTTCAAACTGGGAGAAACTCAGTTGATTAGACATTAGGAGGAGCTTCTTCCCTGTGAGGTGATGATTCCCTGAGAAGTCCTCGAGGCTCCAGCACTGTGCAGTGTTCAAAGCCAGGTTGGAGGGGGCCTTGAGCAGCCTGGTGTAGTGAGAGGTGTCCCTGCCCATGACAGGGATGTTGTAACTAGATGATCTCTAAGGTCCCTTCCAACCCAACCCATCCTGTGAGTCTGATGTTATGCAAAAGCTGAAGCTGTGTCTAATATAGCTGCTGTTGCTCAAGAACACTGGCTTGCTGTACAGGCTTAGTTGTGGTGGGTTTAATTTGGGAGATAGGGAGCAGGGAATGCAAATTTAACCAAAATATATTTTTTGGGGGTTTTGGGGTTTTTTTTTTAAGTAGATTTTTTTTATTTTCAGAGATGTGAAAAAGGTAGAAGTCAAGTTTTGGGCAATTCTGAATTTGCCTCTGTATCAGAGTGGTTGTGTCACTGAAAGTGGCACTTCCTACAGCACTGTTGAGCAGTGTTAATGGCAGTGAGTAGCTGCTGTGTGGATAAGACAGAATCATAGAATCAGTAAGGTTGGAAAAGACCTCAGATATCATCAAGTCCAACCTGTCACCCAACACCTCATGACTACTAAACCATAGCATCAAGTGCCACATCCAGTCCCCTCTTGAACACCTCCAGGGATGGAGTCTCCACCACCTCCCTGGGCAGCACATTCCAATGGCCAATTAATCTTTCTGAGAAGAACGTTCTCCTCACCCCCAGCCTAAACTTCCCCTGGAGCAGCTTGAGACTGTGTCCTCTTGTTCTGGTGCTGGTTGCCTGGGAGAAGAGACCAACCCCCACCTGGCTACAACCTCCCTTCAGGGAGTTGTAGAGAGCAAGAAGGTCTCCCCTGAGCCTCCTCTTCTCCAGTCTAAACAACCCCAGCTCCCTCAGCCTCTCCTCACAGGGCTGTGCTCAAGGCCTCTCCCCAGCCTCGTTGCCCTTCTCTGGACACGTTCAAGAGTTTCAATGTCCTTCTTAAATTGAGGGGCCCAGAACTGGACACAGGACTCAAGGTGTGGGCTAACCAGTGCTGAGTACAGGGGGCAGAATGACTTCCCTGCTGACAGCATGCTTGTCTCTGTGGCTGTCTGAGGCTGGAGAAATCCAGCATGCAGATATGTTTCCTTGGAAACAGCTCCCAGTTCTAAAGCACGTGCAGCTATTCAGCCCTTATGTAATTTATTAATGTGAAAGCCCTGGCTCTCCTGAGCCTTATTAAACAGATCAGGCTGCATTGGCAGGGAAAAGGAATTTGCTTTGATTACAAATGCAGCTTTTGAAGTGCTGTTAGATGCTGAGATATTGGTGAAGGGAGCTGATGTTAGTGGTCTTGCATCAAGCTCTGTTTCCTATCGGGGTGAGGCAGTTCAGATCTTTCCTTCTGAAGAACAGGAATCCTCAGGACATTCTGCCTGTTCTAACAACCTCCCTCTTTACTGGGGCTAGAACACCACGAGTAAGAAAAGGTTACCTGGCTCTTCCTTTTTAATATGCCACATTGCAGAGAGCAGAAATCCTTGCCTGAGTGTAAATGAAGGGAAATTCTCCATTCAGTCCCTTCTCAAGGCACTCTTTTAGCTCTGTGCTTGTTTGTAGCACAGTAATATGAGTGACACTCACAGATAGGTGGTTTAGACTCATGAAAATCTGCAGTATCTCCATTCCAAAGCAGTCTCCAGACTGGACTGAACAATAGTAAAGCATGTGGCTCAGCAGAATTGTGTGGGTCACAACGGCCCAGCTAGGTTCTGAGCAGAAAAAGTTGTTCATACAAGCACAGAATGTTAGGGGTTGGGAGGGACCTCCAGAGATCACTGAGTCCAACCCCCCTGCCAAAGCAGGATCACCTAGGGCAAGTCACACAGGAACATGTCCAGATGAGACTTGAAAGCCTGCAGAGAAGGAGACTCCACAACCTCTTTGGGCAGCCTGCTCCAGGCCTCCAGCACCCTCAGAGCTGGAGGTGCTGTGTTGAGGTGGAACCTCCTGGGTTCCAGTTTGCATCCATTCCTCCTTATCACAGGACACCACTGGACAGAGCCTGGCCCCTTCTTCTTGGCACCCACCCTTCATCCATTCCATGAGTTTACAGGAAGCTGCTGAAATGGTCTCCTAGATTCAGTGAGGTGTTTGGGGGTTGTAAGCTTTATCTTCTTTCTTTTTTTTTTTAACACATCAAACTAAAGACTTACAGCAAATAATTTCCCACCTTGCCCTCCCTCTGCTGCCCTGTGTCTGAAACCTTTGTTCTCCCAGGCATACTCTAGTGAATACCTGCCTGGCTTGATGGGCTCTGTCTTCAGAACAAGAGGACACAGTCTCAAGCTGCACCAGGAGAGGTTTAGGCTGGATATTAGGAAGAAGTTCTTCATAGAAAGAGAGATTGGCCATTGGAATGTGCTGCCCAGGGAGGTGGTGGAGTCACCATCCCTGGAGGTGTTTAGGAAGAGACTGGATGGGGTGCTTGGTGCCATGGTTTAGTTGATTAGATGGTGTTGGGTGATAGGTTGCACTCAATGATATCAAAGGTCTCTTCTAACCTGGTCTATTCTATTCTATTCTGTTCTATTCTATTCTATTCTATTCTATTCTATTCTATTCTATTCTATTCTATTCTATTCACTGATGTGATCAATGTGCTGTCCTGGATTTGTACTGCCTTCCTTTCTGTGCTGTAGACACCTCAGTCTGTGCTGGGGTGGATTTTACATTGCTTGTGTGTTTGTTTGAACAGATTTGCCATGTTCCACAATGTCAGGATACCAAAAGAGAACATATTGAATGTGGCTGGAGATGTCACAGCTGAGGGGAAGTACTCAAGTGCAGTCCAGGTAAGAATCAAGGTTTGGTTCATTAATAAACATACAAAAAGGTTAAGAAATAGAGCCTGGGCAGTACCAGACACCTGGACTTCAGTAGTGCTGAATGGATGAATGTGGATGAATCCATCAGTCAGCTTGCTGGATTTTTAATTGCCTTTCAGAGTTGTCTCAACTCACCTTGCTGATTTTACTGACTCTTGGCACTAACCCACTGACTGCAAAGTGGTTTCAAGAACCTGCTTTGAGTCTTGCCTGAATGCCTTATCAGACATAAAACTGTGCAGTCCTCTGCTCATGCTACCAGAGGTGTGTCCCTGCAGTGGGGGCTGCATCAAGAGAAGCACAGCCAGCAGGCTGAGGGAGGTGATTCTCCCCCTCTACTCCGCTCTGGTGAGACCCCACCTGGAGTACTGTGTCCGGTTCTGGAGCCTCTATTACAGGAAGAATCTGGAGGTGCTGGAAGGTGTCCAGAGAAGGGCCACGAGGATGAGCAGAGGGCTGGAGCTGCTCTGCTGTGGAGACAACCTGAGGGAGTTGGGGCTGTTCTGTCTGGAGAAGAGAAGGCTCCAAGGAGACCTTGTTGTGCCCTTCCAGTATCTGAAGGGGGCTTCAAGAAAGCTGGGGAGGGACTTTTTAGGGTGTCAGGTAATGATAGGACTGGGGGGAATGGAACAAAACTAGAAGTGGGTAGATTCAGATTCGATGTTAAGAGGAAGTTCTTTCCCGTGAGGGTGGTGAGACACTGGAACTAGTTGCCCAGGGAGGTGGTAGAAGCCTCATGCCTGGAGGTTTTTAAGGCCAGACTGGACGTAGCTGTGAGCAACCTGATTTAGTGTGAAGTGTCCCTGGCCATGGCAAGGGGGTTGGAACTGGCTGATCTTTGAGGTCCCTTCCAAGCTTAACGGTTCTGTGATTCTGAACAGAACATTAGCCTCACCATTCAGTCTGTGCTTTTATCCTTCCAGGATGCCAAAGAGCGTTTCAGTGCATCTCTGGGATCCCTGTCCACAGGCAGAATTATGATCACAACCATTTCCCTCACCAATTTAAAGCTTGCCTTGTCATTGCCATTCGCTTCTCAGCAGCCCGCCGTCAGTTTGGGCCAACCGAGGATGAAGAAATCCCAGTTCTGGAGTACCAAACACAGGTGAGGACTCTGGAATTCATACCTACAGACTTGTATGCAACGATACTCAAGATTCAGAGCTGCTGCAGATCAAAACAGCAGCACTGAGGTTAGTGAAATTCAAGTTGCCAGTACCATCTGAAGTGTCACCATAGTGCAGCCGGGGGGTTCATTCCAACTTGGGGCCTTCTCCTGGCATGATCAAGCTTTTGACCTAAGTTCTTGGTATAGCAAAACTCAAAATGTGCCTAGAAATATCAGGCACAGTGTGGCCAGCAGGAGCAGGGCGATCATTCTGCCCCTGTACTCAGCACTGGTTAGCCCACACCTTGAGTCCTGTGTCCAGTTCTGGGCCCCTCAGTTTAGGAAAGACATTAAGTTGCTGGAATGTGTCCAGAGAAGGGCAACATAGCTGGGGAGGGGTCTGGAGCACAGCCCTGTGAGAAGAGGCTGAGGGAGCTGGGTTGTTTAGCCTGGAGAAGAGGCTCAGGGGAGACCTTCTTGCTTTCTACAACTCCCTGAAGGGAGGTTGTAGCCAGGTGGGGGTTGGTCTCTTCTCCCAGGCAACCAGAACCAGAGCAAGAGTACACAGTCTCAAGCTGCACCAGGGGAGGTTTAGGCTGGGTATTAGGAAGAAATTCTTCCCAGAAGGAGAGATTGGGTTGGAATGTGCTGCCCAGGGAGGTGGTGGAGTCACCATCACTGGAGGTGTTTAGGAAGAGACTGGATTGGGTGCTTGGTGCCATGGTTAGTTGATTAGATGGTGTTGGATGATAGAGTGGACTCAATGATCTCAAAGGTCTTTTCCAAACTGGTTAATTCTATTCTATCTGTCCCTAAAATAGTAACCTCTTCAGAGAAAGGCTGTCTGCTGTTCACCCATGAAGTGCTGGGATGGTTTGAACATGTCCCTGGTGTTGGGCCCCAAAGCTTAGGGGAACTTTTGCACTGCTTTAACAGAGTGTTTATCACACAGTCATGAACTAGACTGAAATCACTGTAACTTGTGTGTAGTTACAAGGTGTTATGTTTATAGATGGTTATAAAGTTCTCTTCTCCATGGATCTCGGTTTTCCAGTTGGAACAAGGCAGATCAAGTGGGATGGTTCAGCATTGTGAGACAGCTGCATATAGATCACTATAAAGAATACAGAATCATAGAATCATCTTGGTTGGGAAAGACCTTTAGGATGGAATCCAGCTGTTCTCTAACTCCACCAAGGCTGCTGCTAAACCATGTCCCTCAACACCACATCTCTGCCTCTTTGAAACACTTCCAGTGATGGGGATTCAGCCACCTTCCTGGGGAGTCTGTTCCAAGCTTTGAGAACCCTTTCAGTTCCTAATCTCTGACCTAAACCTCCCCTGGCACAACTTGAGGCCATTTCCTCTCATCCTACCACTTGTTACTAGGGAGAAGATACCAACCCCCTCTTGCTACATAGGATCAATACCCGTCATTTGCAATGCACTCTGTGTCCCTTTCATTCCAGCAATGGCGCCTGCTGCCTTACCTGGCTGCTGCATACGCCTTGGATCACCTCTCCAAATCCCTCTTTGGGAACTTCATAGAGTTTTATGCAGGCTTGTTGACAAAGCAAAGGAGTCAGAGACAGGTGAGATACCCACAAAGTTGTTCTTCCTGGAGTTCTTACTATCATAAGCTGGCAACTGCTTTAGGGTGTCTGACAATCCAGAATGCAAGAGCAATGCCTTAGGAACTGTGGGAGATACAAAGCACTGATGGAAGCTGAAGTCAGAAAAGCACATCCAAATTAGTTTTGGTGGAGTGGTTAAAGATTCCTTGGTTGCTGTGGGATTTAGGCTATGGGCCCTTGCAGGATTCCTTGTCATAAACATATGATGATAATGCAGATTCAGCTTCTGTTGTCAGTGCTGCTGCAGGGGACCTGTATCAAAGCTGCCACGACACTCTTCTTGATTCCTGCCCAGACTCTGGGGCTCTGCTTTGAGTTTGCAATTCACATTCATGCACTAGGGTAAATATGTTTGGAGGAAAAACTAGAAGTGAAGGCCCCACTCACCCCACCACAAGGCTTTTGAGTCTTAATGCTGAATTTCTGATCCACAGTCAGACCACGGGAAATCAGCCCTCCACAGAACAAACAAGTCTGATCTCTCTGCAAGAGCTGATTCTCAACCAAAAGAGCTCCAGGACAGTTTTCTAACAGCATAGCCAGTTTATTGATGTTAAAAAATGTTGACAGTATGAATTGTTAGGACCTACACATGGGCTGGATATTGCTCAGCTCTCACTTAGACACTCAGGCTTTTTTCAGCTCCAATAGAGCTCATGGAAGATTTGTGTACTTATAGCTGGGGATTCCAGCTTCTCTTCTTTGCACAAACCACAGAAAAATCTGTTTGGTGTTTTCAGTCTGGTACTTTATCTCTGGGTGTCTCCAGTGCAGTCACTAGTCTCAAGCAAAACTGTGACTGTGCCATGTCTGCTGCACAGCTAAGATGTGGCCATTACCTGGGACAAAACCATTGCTGTCCCATCTGAGAAAGTCCCTGTGCAAGGTCTTTCAGTTGTGGCAGGTTGTTGGGGTGTGTTTTTTTTTTGGTGGCAGTAAAAACCAGGCTTTGTCCTTGCACACAAAAAATTCTGTATGTATTTCCAGTCACTCCTCTCTTCATTATAAAGCAGTACACAGCTGTGGCTTTGACTGGTTGCAGACTTGCTTCGTGTTAAAGTTACCAGTGACCTGTAACTTGTTTTTCACCAAGGCTGCTATGGGACGTGAGATTCATGCCTTATCCGCTGCCAGCAAACCACTGTCTTCTTGGACTGCTCAGCAGGCAGCCCAGGAGTGCAGAGAAGCTTGTGGAGGACATGGTTACCTTGCCAGTAAGTCACAGACAACTGCACACACTGGTCAGAGGAGGAATGGTTATGTTGAGGTGTTCTTGGAGCGTTGTTGCATCACAGTGTCTGAGTGTTAGCACCGTGTTTACAAAGGGCCTTTTGCTCTTGTCTCTGTTTTTAAAGTTCATTTGCTGCTTGATAGCACAAAGAGCTAAACCCATGCAGCATCTGCACTGGCATTTAGACAGGCTGTCCATCTGATTCTGTCTCAGTTCCCAAAACAAGGCTGGGGGCTTTGTAGACGAGAATTCCCCTTGTAAGATGAACTCCACACTTCCCCAACATCTTTCCATATATTCGTTATCTCAAGCTAAACAGTAGACTTTCCAGCTCGCTGGTACCAAGAGATGAGCACACAGGAGCAGACAACTCCCTTGCATTTAGCCCCAGAAAGGTTATTTAGCCTCTCTTAGCCTGCATGACCACCCAGCAATGTATGAAGCTGTGCCCTTGTTCTTGCCAAGTGAATCGCCTGGGCGAGATCCGCAACGACAACGATCCCAACTGCACCTATGAGGGGGACAACAACGTCCTGATCCAGCAAACCAGCAACTATTTAATCGGCTGGATGAGCTGCATAAAAGGTAAACTTCCATTGTGGGGGTCCTATGCTGCACCCAGCCATGTGTGGTTAATGGAATTAGGAGGCAGTTTCATCCTGGTCATTGAATGGTTTGGTGGAGCATACCAAATGTGCTGCAGGCTCCATCATATGATACACTCACAGTGCACTGATACTTGCTGCAGGAAAGCTTCTTTCTCCTAAGTCTGGCAGAAGCCAGCTGGATGTTTTGCCATCCCTAATCAGGCTGAGTAGTATCTTACTGCCTGGGAAGTGCCAGCTAGTTCAGTGGAACAGCTCCTGAAGTCACTATAAGTCTGGATCCCCTCTGCTTCTAGTGCTTAAAACAGTCCCCATCACTAAGCTTGCCAGCAATACCCAGCAGCACCTTTGGGAACTCTCTAGGAAAACCATTTTGGTTCTATGTGCTAGCAGGGAGCTTCACCAGCATCTTACACAACTGGAAAGCTCAGCAATAGGAGCTGACTCTTATGGGGCCTACAGGCAGTGATGTCAGGTCTTCCAAAACTTGTCCACCAGGCCTCTTCTGGCAGGACTAGGCCATAATGGAATAAATGTGATGTCCTAATTGCAGCTGACCTACCCAGTGTATGCATGGCTTTTGGTTCCAAAGGGTCTTGTTGCTTTTTCTCATAAACCATTTACTGTTTTCTTTGATATTTCAGATAAAGCTTCTTTTGAATCCCCTTTTGGAACAATAAACTTTTTGCAAGACTACCATCGTATCCTTGGCTGGAAATTCACAGCCAGCAGTGTTGAAGACTGCATGGACTCCTCAGGTAGCCTTCTGCTGTTGTTTCACTGAATACAGAATTAACCAGGTGGGAAAGGAACTTAGAGATCATCAAGTCCAACCTATCACCCAGCACCATCTAATCAACTAAGCCATGGCACCAAGTGCCTCATCCACTCTCTTTTTAAACATTTCCAGGGATGGTGACTCCACCACCTCCCTGGGCAGCCCATTCCAATGGACAATTACTCTTTCTGGGAAGAATTTCTTCCTAACATCCAGCCTAAACCTCCCCTGGTGCAGCTTAGAGACTGTGTCCTCTTGTTCTGCTGCTGGTTGCCTGGGAGAAGAGACCAACCCCCACCTGGCTACAACCTCCCTTCAGGGAGTTGTAGAGCACAATAAGGTCTCCCCTGAACTTCCTCTTCTCCAGGCTAAGCAACCCCAGCTCCCTCAGCCTCTCCTCAGAGGGCTGTGCTCCAAACCCCTCCCCAGCTTTCTTGCCCTTCTCTGGACACCTTCCAGCAACTCAACATCTTTCCTAAACTGAGGGGCCCAGAACTGGACACAGGACTGGAGGTGTGGCCTAACCAGTGCTGAGTACAGGGCAGAATGACCTCCCTGCTCCTGCAGGGATTCTGGCATCTTGAATTCAGAGATGTGAGGTTCAGCCTCTGCTAGATATTTGTCATAATTACTATTTGCTGATTTTCTTTGTGTGATGTGCACTTATATATTTACAAGCACCATGCATTATTTGCATTTCAAAATGTGTCCTGTTGTCCCTAGCCTCAGTTCTGACATGGGGGGAGACAGTGGGTATTGTACTTCCATTTTTGTTCCTCTAAAATTGCCTTTGTGATCTAGGGGGTTTGCCACTTGTTGTTTTCAAGTTAGTCATGAGATGTTGGGTGGCAGGTTGGACTTGATGATCTCTGAGGTCTTTTCCAACCTTATTGATGCTATGATTCTATGAAACTGTTGTAAGGAGCAGCAGTTGCCACTACCTTCTGTCACTTCAAAACACCATACCAGTGATTAGAAGCAGATTGAAAAGGCTCTAATGTGTCTGCTTTGGGCAGTTGCTTTTGGTTGCATGGGGAGAAATGAGTAATGGTGAAAGAAAATTCCCTGCAGATTTTCTGGCTCACTTTGCTCTAATTAAATCAAGTAAGGCAGGAGATGCCATTCCCATTTTTGTATCACTGTCAGCACAGAGTGGCCCTTGGAGGCAAAAATTAACAAAGAAATGAGCAGATAATGAGACAGTGACAGGGAATTGAGCAGAAGGGAGTCTGTGAAACTGAGAACATGCTGGGGGAAGACGCTGCAGCCTTAGTATACAAGGAGCAATTGAGTTCATTCCTAAACATTCAGGAAGCTTTATTCAGTGCTCAAATCATAGAATCATGGAATCATAGAATGGTCTGGCTTGAAAGTTCATCTAGTCCAGTCTTCACTGCACAGTTACCTGAATGACTTGCCCAGATATCAAGGCTGGTAAGAGGCCTCGAGCACAAGCCCTATGAGGAGAGGCTGAGGGAGGTGGGATTGTTTAGCCTGGAGAAGAGGAGGCTCAGGGGAGACCTCATTGTGCTTTACAACTACCTGAATGGAGGTTGTAGCCAGGTGGGGCTTGGTCTCTTCTCCCAGGCACCCAGCACCAGAACAAGAGGACACAGTCTCAAGCTGTGCCAAGGGAGGTTTGGGCTGGATGTTAGGAAGAAATTCCTCACAGAAAGAGAGATTGGCCTTTGGAATGTGCTGCCCAGGGAGGTGGTGGAGTCCCATCCCTGGAGGTGTTCAAAAAGGGATTGGATGTGGCACTTGGAGCCATGGTTTAATTGTCAGGAGGTGTTGGGTATTAGGTAATAGGTTGGACTTGATCTCTGAGGTCTGTTCCAACCTTATTGATTCTATCATTCTATGGTTGCATCTTCAGGGATGGCATCTGCACTAATGGCATGTTAATGGATTGATTAATTAACACTTCCACCCTTCATCTCTGGTAACAAAACCTGAGCCTGCAGCAGATTCTCCATAGCACTTCTTGTCTTAAAAATGTGAGTGTTAAAGATTTTGGCTCTCTGTTTTCCCCAGTTGCTTTAGCAGCATATCAGTGGCTGGTTTGCTACCTGCTCCGAGAAAGTGACCTAAAGCTGAGGAAGGAGAAGCAGTCTGGGAGAGGGACTTTGAGGCAAAAAACAATTGTCAGGTAATCCTTATTCATCTTTCTTATTTACTGATTTTCATCCTGTTAGTTTTATCTTCTTGTGTCATGAAGTACAGTTTCCTCAAGCACAAAGCTGCAAGGAATGGAATGGAATGGAATGGAATGGAATGGAATGGAATGGAATGGAATGGAATGGAATGGAATGGAATAGAATAGAATTAACCAGGTTGGAAAAGACCTTTGAGATCAAGTCCAACCTATCATCCAACACCATCTAATCAACTAAACCATGGCACCAAGCACCCCATCCAGTCTCTTCCTAAACACTTCCAGTGATGGTGACTCCATCACCTCCCTGGGCAGCACATTCCAGCAGCCAATCTCTCTTTCTGGGAAGAATTTCTTCCTAACATCCAGCCTAAACCTCCCCTGGTGCAGTTTGAGACTGTGTCCTCTTGTTCTGGTGATGGTTGCCTGGGAGAAGAGACCAACCCCCACCTGGCTACAACCTCCCTTCAGGTAGTTGTAGACAGCAATAATAAGACAGAATCTTAACACCTCTTCAAGTGCTTTGTGTTGACTGTGCTAGCAGGAGAACAGTGACAGCAGAAGTCTTGCAGGATGCATTTCCCTTCAGAAGAGTCACCCCTGTGCTGGGTGTTGCCTGTGATTTTGGTAGCACAACTTCTGAAGACTAAATCTACTGCTGTTAAATCTACTGGCTGGTTATTCCATCTCCATCTGCTCTCAAGGCCAAATACATACTGTAGGAAAGAATCCTGCTCTGGCAGGCAGGTAAACTCGATGACCTCATGGGTCTTTTCCATCTCTTAATTTCTATAGTGCAAAGCACTCATGAAAGATACCAGACTGACAGCACTGGAACCCAAAAAGGAAACCTTGACAATCCACAGAGAGCAGATTGACTCCCACCAGAGAGCTTTAACAGCTAGGAATGGCTTCACTCCAGACTTCTGTGTTTATCCCCGAGCTCCCCAAATTCTTCCCTTACCTCCACGAGCAAAACTGGCTCCCAGCCGAGGAAGGGATGCTTGTCCTTTGTCACAAGAGGCATCTGTACCCTGAGGATAGCCACTGGCATTCACCTGATCTGCAGAGCTCATTAAAACACACCAGGAAGTCACCACAGTCAACTCTGCACCTAGGAGGAGCCAGCTTAGCTTCAGCAGGGGATGGGCTGTGTGAAACCACTGCCAGAGTGGGGGAGATCTCCCCTGCTCTTCCCACAGAAGCAGGTTATTAGCAAAACTCTGCAGGATCAGATGCAGAGTGGGACTTGCTAGCAATTCAAATCTGGTTGCCTGTCAGGTGGCCAGCTCTTGGGAGGCTGGTGCCAGGGCCTGTGTGTTAGAGAAGTGGTTTGCTCAGAAGTGTGGAGGTTCTTTTGTCTTTTATGTTCCAGACTGCTAAAAGTTACAGGTACTTGGGCCCAGACCTGCTTTTGAGCTAGGCTGTACCTTAGGTCTTCTGGTCTGCCTACATTCATCTTCAGGACAGCAGGATGCTTTATTTTAAATGGCATGCCTCAAAACCATCTGAAACTCATTTCCCAGCTGTGCTTTAAAGACATGTACTTAGTGATTTAAAACTTTCTGGGCATCAAGCAGCACTTTCCTGTCAGCCCCGTGGCTGACTAATGTATAATATTTGGGTTTGCTGTGGGAGATCTGGAAGAGGCCCCTAGTCTATCCTTGGATTATTTTGGTGTGAGTGTGGTCAGACACACTGACTTCAGCAGGGTAGTGCCATTTGGCACCAGCTAAGGGCTGGTCCCTTGCATTTTGTCACTTACTGTCCTTCCTTCCTCTTCCTCAGGTGTACTACTGTCGGTCCTTAGCCATTGCCTTTATTGAGCAGACAGCCCTGCAGAGGTACCATGACTACACTCGTGACCCCGGCATCCCACCTGCTCTGCAGCCAGTGCTGAAGAATCTCTGTGCTCTCTATGGACTCTGGTCTTTAAGCAAGCATCTAGCTGTGCTCTACCAAGGTGAGATAAGCCCCCTGAGTATTCTGTGCACGTCACATTGTAAAAGTCCTGACCAGGCAGCAGTGGGGATCCTAGTGAGGATGTAGATTAGAGCATTTTCTTGTGGCCTGTGTGTTAGAAAACCTGGACAACATTTTCAGGAGCAGGAATCAGGAGTGAAAGAGTAATCAAAATACTCTCATTTAGGCCAGAGGTGAGGGACAGCTCACAAGTTTTGCTGTGGTCCAGTAATGAGGGGAGAGAATGAGAGATGATCTGTGAGGTCTCTTCCAACCTTGGTGATACTGTGATACTGTGAGATAGGCAGCAAGGTGCTGTAGTGGAGCTATTAATGCAGACAGCTCCCAATGCCTTAGATTAATTGGTTTGCAGTCAACTCATTAATGAAGGAGTCACTTCAGTTGCACAGGAGCACCTGTTTAGTCTCTTGAGTACTGAGTTAATATGCTCCTGTGTAGAAGTATTGTATCATAAAATCCTAGAATAGCTCAGGCTGGAAGGCACCTCATCTACTCCACCCTCCCCACCATTGGCAGGGAAACCTCTCAACTAGGCTCAGCTGCTCAAGACCTCATCCAGTCTGGCACTGAACACCCCCCCAGGAAGGAGGAATCCACAGCCTCCCTGGGCAGCCTATTCCAGAGTCTCCCACCCTGGTACTGAAGAACTTCTTCCTAAGCTCCAGCCTAACCCTGCTCTCCCTCAGCTTCAAACCATTCCCACTTGTACTGTCTCTAGACACCCTGATGAAAAGTCCATCTGCAGCCTTCCTGCAGGATCCCTTCAGGTATTGGAAGGCAGCTCTGAAGTCCCCCTGGAGGCTCCTTCTCCAGGCTGAACACCCCCAGCTCCCTCAGCCTGTCCTTGTGGCAGAGGTGCTCCAGCCCTTGGATCAGTGTAATCTTACCTGATGTAAGCTTCTCTGTGTTGTGTTTGCAGGTGGCTATGCTGAAGGTGAGCACGCTGGGAAGTTTATCCAGAATGCTGTTCTGGAGCTGTGCTGCAGGGTAAGCTTCCACTGGTGTCTGCTGGGATAAAATAATACAAATAATCATAAAAAATAATAATAATTAAAAAATAATAGTAAAAGCTGTGCCAGGGGATGTTTAAGCTGGATGTTAGGAAGAAGCTCTTCATAGAAAGAGTGATTGGCCATTGGAATGTGCTGCCCAGGGAGGTGGTGGAGTCACCATCCCTGGATGGGGTGCTTGGTGCCATGGTTTAGTTGAATAGATGGTGTTGGATGATAACTTGGACTTGATCTCAAAGGTCTTTTCCAACCTGGTTAATTCTATTCTCTCCCATTCTATTCTCTCCCATTGCATTCTCTCCCATTGCATTCCATTCCATTCCATTCCATCCACTCTATTCATTCCACTCTATTCTATTCCACTCTATTCTATTCCATTCTAGTCTAGTCTAGTCTAGTCTATTATAAAACAAGGACAGTTTGCAAACACTAAGGAAGATCTGTGCCAGCTATTCTGTACCTCAGTGGGTCAGCTAGCAGAGTATTATAGCTTCTGAATAACTTCCTGTAAAGTTTAGTAGCTCATTGACCCTGAGTCTGTCCTGGTTTGATCATCAAAACCCAAGAAAACCCACCAAAAAGAACACTACCGTTTGTGGTCCTGCACTCCTCATTGGAAAGGCAGTGAAATGGGGCAGACCACTGCTGCTCATTTCACTGCTGGGTTAGCTCGTGGCTTTTTGGTTCTTTCTCAACACAAACCATTTTCCAGCTGGCTGATGTTCTCCTCAGGTTAGCAGCATTTTGTAGAAGACTTTGGGTGCCGTGTTTTCACAGTTTAGGGGTGTGAAGAGTGGCATCTTGATTAAAAAGTGTTTTAAAAGCCAGAACCAAGGGAGAAAAGTATTTAAAATACAGTCACCCTGGGAGAAAATAAAAGCAAACTCAATCTAGACACCTGAGTGGGGAATTCTCTGAAGGTACTTTATGAAAACCCTCTCCATGCTGCTCTGCATCCCCCAGGCAGCCACAGGCAGCTACAGAGCTTACCACATGGCTTTTGTTTTCAAACAGCTGAAAGATGATGCAGTTGCCTTGGTTGATGTCTTTGCTCCTCCTGACTTCATCCTCAACTCCCCGATTGGTAAAGCTAGTGGAGAGGTAAGAAAACCTATTCACACCTTGAGTACCATGTCCAGTTCTGGGCCCCTCAATTTAAGAAGGACATTGAGACACTTGAACATGTCCAGAGAAGGGCAATGAGGCTGGGGAGAGGCCTTGAGCATAGCCCTGTGAGGAGAGGCTGAGGGAGCTGGGGTTGCTTAGCCTGGAGAAAAGGAGGCTCAGGGCAGACCTTATTGCTGTCTACAACTACCTGAAGGGAGGTTGTAGCCAGGAGGGGCTTGGTCTCTTCTCCCAGGCACCCAGCACCAGAACAAGAGGACACAGTCTCAAGCTGTGCCAGGGGAAGTTTAGGCTGGAGGTGAGGAGAAAGTTCTTCACTGAGAAAGTTGTTGGCCATTGGAATGTGCTGCCCAGGGAGGTGGTGGAGTCACCATCCCTGGAGGTGTTCAAGAGGGGATTGGACATGGCACTTGGTGCCATGGTTTGGTAGTCACGAGGTGTTGGGTGACTGGTTGGACTTGATGATCTTCGAGGTCTCTTCCAACCTTGGTGATTCTGTGATTCTGTAAAGTTGGCAAGTTTAATCATTAGGAGAGAGTTGGATTGCAGTTCTGAAAGACTGAAGCATCTTTGATACTCTCTGCAGAGAGGTGGTTGAATCCCCATCCCTGGAGGTGTTTCAGAGAGACAGAGATGCGGTGCTGAAGGTCATGGTTTAGCACCAGCCTTGGGAACGTTAGAGAATGGTTGGACTGGATGATCTTGATGGTCTTTGCCAACCCAAACAGGTCTCTAGGTCTATTATACAGAGCCAAGCCCTCCATTGGTTCAGAAGAAAGACTCTTCACTTGACATCACTGACTGCTTGCAGACCGCATTAATGTTATTTGGCTGCTGAGAACGTAGCCTTCCTGAGCTGCCTCTCCGCAGCCTCTGCACTGCTTTCTGAAGCTTTAAGCTTCATTTCATCCTGAACTGCCTAATGTTGCTCCAGTGGCACTTCTGCAGGTTCCACTTCTCCTGTACTATTTTTTTTTAACCATTCCACATAAAATTGCAGATTGCTGAAGATGATGAATTATCAATCTGCTTATGAGAGGGGAATTTCTGGTGCTCTGTTCAGTTGGGTCACATCTGGGAGAGAACTTATTTGGCTTTCCAGAAGTGCAATTAACTAAAGGTAAAACCAGACATGCATTCAGAGCCAGCCTTCAGGTTTGGATGGAACAAAGCTTAGCTTCATATAACCTTGCTCCCAAATCCCTACCTTTGATAAAACAACTCATGTCCTGCTAGAAAACAAGAATGAGGAAGGTTGTTGGTTTCCTGCTCCTAAGCCAAGGATGGTCTAGATGATTTACCCAGATGTCTGATGTTTACAGTGCTTTGAAATTTTGTGCTTGATGTTTGTGTTGAATTCTTGCCTGGACATATTAATTCACATTTGCTATCTAGAAAGTCAGTCACAATCTCATTTCAAGCAGCAAGTCAGGTCATTTGTCATGCAGAAGTTTGGTTTATTTTCTGTATGAATTAATCCCTTTCTCTCATTATGATTGTTTTGCAGTTATACAAAAACATGTGGACAGAGATCCTTCAAGGCAGCAAAGCTCTGAGCAGACCTTCATGGTGGGCAGAATTTTGTGTAAATAAGCCTGTGGTAGGCAGGCTGAGGGCAAGATTGTAAAGCAAACCACTTGTAAGAGGCTGGATGGGCCTGAGGTGGATGGAGACATCGGGAGAAAGGAGAACACGTGTCAAGCACTGAAAATGAGAGGGGACTCTGTAGAGAAATGCCAAGTTATCTTACAACTTTGAAATCAAGTCCAAGTTGATCTCAGGGACTGGTAACAGACCAATGGCAGGAGCAAGAGCAGCACATCTGCACACTGTTCACATTGACTCAGCTCAATGCATAAAGCTGAAGATTCATTGTGATTGCTGCTTTGCAGAGGTCCTGTCAAAGCAATGTTCAGTCAGCCTCTGGGCTTTGCTGTCCTGTTATGGAAGTGAAATAATTCAAAACCATTTCCCACCAGGGATTATGAATAATCAGGACAGGCTAAGGGGTTTGGGGGCTGTTCAGTCTGGAGAAGAGAAGGCTCTGAGGAGACCTCATTGTGGCCTTCCAGTACCTGAAGGGGGCTACAAGAAAGCTGGGGAGGGTGTCAGGGAGTGATAGGACTCGGGAGAGTGGAGCAAAAATACCAATGAGTAGATTCAGATTGGATGTTGGGAAGAAGTTTTTCCCCATGAGGGTGGTGAGAGACTGGCACAGGTTGCCCAGGGAGGTGATAGAAGCCTCACCCCTGGAGGTATTTGAGGCCAGGCTGGATGTGGCTGTGAGCAACCTGCTGTAGTGTGAGGTGTCCCTGCCCATGGCAGCGGGGTTTGAACTAGATGATCCTTGAGGTCCCTTCTAACCCTGACAATTCTATGGTTCTATAAGCTGAACAAAAGCAACATAAAAGAGAATTTGAAGAAAAGCAAAAACAACCCCAAGAACACCAACAGTGCTAAACCTGTGTTCAGGGATGGGAATCTTTCCAGCAGCCTCTTTGAAGTCTGTGAAGCTGGTCTGATTTTCTTCAGATGCCTCTGTCTTAAACTCCTGGATTGCTCTCTCAGTGCAGGGGAGGGCTGGGATTAGAGATAATCTGTCTAAATTGTGTCTGAGTCTATAGATAAAACTAATTGAAACCAACTTGTTTATGCATCTCATTTCAAACACATATGGCAATGCAAACATGGGAGGCTTCTCTGTGTTCTTGTTGGTTAGAACATTTTCAGTCCTGCAAAGCCAGCATCAAGCCTGGGAGACAGTGACAGAGAAACTGTGCTGTGGGTCGGGTCAGAGTATATTCAAGTGAATAATTATTGTAAATGTGGCCTTATAAGGATGTATGTCAGTGGCAGGAGTTAGTGAACAGAGTGGGACAGTTCTCCCTCAGCTGTATGAACTATCAAATGTTTGTATTCACAAATGGAAGAGACACTGACAAGGCTGTGACAACCCACAACTGTTTATGATCCACACACGCTGTGGAAAACAAATTCATTTTCCATCCATTGTATCTGTGAGCTGAAGCAATGTTAAAACCTGATTCCTGCTGCCCTGGCTGTTGGGGAGCAGTTCTCTCAAGCCAAAGAGGTTCTTTTATAAACTAAAAACTGAGTGGTGTTTATGGCTGCTCAGGGCTGAATCATGATTTGGGGTATGAAATAAATGTCTTTTCAGTACTTCAGTGTTTTAATTCTGCTGCTTGAGCAGAGTCAGAGCCTTATCCCTGTGGGTTGCTCTGATCCCAGCTGTTGGTGCTGTGTCAGTATATGAATGTGTGTAAGTCTTTACAGACTGCCCCCAATGTGACCAAGAGGTTTCTGCAGAGGTTCCATCTAAGAGTGACAGAGCTGAGGAAATGTTTAATGGCTGGAGAATGCATTGAGAGCACAGCATTAAACAGGTGATTCATTCCCAGACAGTCAGTGTTGCCTGTGTGCTTTCTGCCTCTCTTCCTTCTTCTTGTCTAGTGAGGCATCAGAATTCAGCATGTCCCAACAGAAACTCTTTGCTGAGCTGTTGGGCAGTAGGAAACAATCAAAACCTGAGCCGCCTTTGCTGAAAAAAACACCCCAGCACACCCTGAGTCCTGTGTCCAGTTCTGGGCCCCTCAGTTTAAGGACATTGAGACACCTGAATGTGTCCAGAGAAGGGCAACGAGGCTGGGGAGAGGCCTCGAGCACAGCCCTGTGAGGAGAGGCTGAGGGAGCTGGGGTTGCTTAGCCTGGAGAAGAGGAGGCTCAGGGGAGACCTTCTTGCTCTCTACAACTACCTGAAGGGAGGTTGTAGCCAGGAGGGAGTTGGTCTCTTCTCCCAGACAACCAGCACCAGAACAAGAGGACACAGTCTCAAGCTGCACCAGGGGAAGTTTAGGGTGGAAGTGAGGAGAAAGTTCTTCCCAGAGAGAGTTGTTAGCCATTGGAATGTGCTACCCAGGGAGGTGGTGGAGTCCCCATCCCTGGAGGTGTTCAAAAAAGGATTGGATGTGGCACTTGAAGCCATGGTTTAGTAGTCATGAGGTGTTGGGTAACAGGTTGGACTTGATGATCTCTGAGGTCTTTTCCAACCTTATTGATTCTATGACTATGACTCTATGATTTATTTGAACTGGTTTGCTGCTTTAATACTGCCCAACAGGTTCCATCATCCCATGGAAAAAGAATAGATCAATACAACTAAATACCTGTGGTTAGATAGCCTGGAGTCCCAGAGTCCTACCTCAGGTGGTTTGTGTATCCATAGGGAATCCAACATTGAAGTCCAGTGTCTCCCCACCCTCACTGTCAAGAATTTCTTCCTAATCTCGAGCCTAAATCTGCCCTCTTCCAGCCTAATCTCCTGCTTTGGCAGGAGACCCAATGATCTCTGGAGGTCCCTTCCAAGCTCTAATGTACTGTGATACTGTAATCCTTAGTCTGAGTCCTTCAGATAACTGAGAGCGGAGCACAGAGTGGCTCTTTCCTGTATGAATCTCCCTGGAACCATTCTGCAGTGAGCCATGGCTCTGAATTTCTAACCTCTGTGCTAAGCCAGGCTCTGTGTAATCATAGAATCAATAAGGTTGGAAAAGACCTCAGAGATCATCAAGTCCAACCTGTCACCCAACACTTCATGACTACTAAACCATGGCACCAAGTGTCACATTCAATCCTTTTTTGAACCCCTCCAGGGATGGTGACTCCACCACCTCCCTGGGCAGCACATTCCAATGGCTAACAACTCTCTCTGGGAAGAACTTTCTCCTCACCTCCAGCCTAGACTTCCCCTGGTGCAGTCAGATAACTGAGAGCAGAGCACAGAGTGGCTCTTCCCTGTATGAATCTCCCTAGAACCATTCTGCAGTGAGCCATGGCTCTGAATTTCTAATCTCTATGCTAAGCCAGGCCCTGTGTCAGCAAATGACCTAAATACTTTTTTTTCCCCTGCAGACAACAGTAAGCCAAAGGTTCTAGAGGTCTTCTACATCCAGCTTCTCAGAGCAGTAGTCCATGTTAAGTGTGAAGTTTCATAGCTGCAGCACGGGGTGAGAAATATGTCATGAAATTTGGCATCCAATTATCCACTAAATCACAGGGCAATCATTTAATAACTGCCACAAGATGTCCCAGGCAGTTTGTTCCTCTTTACAGGGCATGAAATTAAATAGGAGAAGTCATTTCCTTCATAGTTCAAATGCCAAATAAAGTTGCTTGTGTCATTTCAGCTTGGTTGGGGAGCTGGGTCAAAGGCTGTCAGATAGCTTCAGTCCAAAACAATTTGGCCATGGGAATCTGTCCTTTCAAGCTGCCACAGGAGGCAGCTAAATTTGTCTCCAGAAAGCTGAATCCAAGCATGCCTGAAAGAGCCTCAGCCTGCTGCTTCCTCTGTGCCCAGGAGGGCTTCTCTCCTGGACAGTGGAATTTGCCTTCTCTCTGACTCTCAAACCAGCTGCCCAGGGGGTTTCACACTGCTTTGCTTTGTGACAGGATATTTCTGTTGCTGTGAAAGCAAAAAATATCCCTTTTCTATCAGTAAAAAGGCCAACAAATTGTCCCTGTGCATTAGGCCATTAAATGCACACATCTGCCTTGCTGCGATGGCGAGATAAAGAGATGAACCTTTCACATCACCTTTGGCAGGAGTGTGATGGGGTCAGGAAGAGGACAGGTGGAAGCTGAAGCACCATTCCAGCTGCAGTTCCCAGTGTGCAGGCCTCCCAGAGGTGCTTGTTTTCTGCAGAGATCCATGGGCTCCAGTGCTCCCACTTCTGCCTGAAAGCCTCTTTCCCACTGCAGGAAATGATTTCTCCTGTGTTCAGGGCTCCAATGCTGCCACTTCTGCCTGAAAGCCTCTTTCCCACTGCAGGAAATGATTTCTCCTGTGTTCAGGGCTCCAATGCTGCCACTTCTGCCTGAAAGCCTCTTTCCCACTGCAGGAAATGATTTCTCCTGTGTTCTGCAGCAGCTTCTCTTCTGTTTGCCTTCATGCAGGTAGTTTCTGTACTGACCACCTGTGTTTTCAGGCCTGAGTGGTGCTTCAGTGCTAGCACATTCTACCAGCATGAGCAGTCTCTCCCTCAGTACAGCCACATGGACATCCCAGAGCCTTGTGTTTCCTCTTGGAGCCCTGTGCCTCCGCAGGCCTTGGCAATGCTTTGTTGTTCCCAGTGCTCATCAGCCTGAGATCAGATCATTCCAGCTCGGTTCACTGGGCTAAGGAGAACCCTAAGCAGAGGGGAGCTCGCTGCATGAGGCATCCATGTGATGGCATCACCTGAGACAGGCAGGTCCAGCCAAGGGCAGGGCAGCCCTGATCACAGCAGGCTGCCCACAACAGGCAGTGGGAACAGAAGCAGAAAGCTTTGCTCTTCTCCAAGCAAGTCTCAGGTTTGTCAAATACAAGCAGAGCATTTCACAGCCTTTCCTTTCACAGGCAGGCTTTTGCTGAGAGCAGCACTTCCCCTGGCCACCTTGCCTTTTCCTTTCCCAATATGTTTTTGCAGTCTTTGCATTTCTTCAGCATTCCCACAGCATGAATCTCCCTGGAATAAATGCAGTTCCCATCAGGGCTTTTTTTAAGGGTGGTCAGGCAATGGAACAGGCTGCCCAGGGAGGTGGTGGGGTCACCATCCCTAGAGGTGTTCAAGAAACCTGTGGACATGGCACTTGGGGACATGGTTTATTGGTGTTAGGTTGACATTGGACTTGACTGAGGCCCAGGGATCAATGCTGGGCCCCATCCTATTCAATATCTTTATTGATGATCTCAATGAGGGGATTGAATCAGTCATTGGTGAATTTGCAAATGACACCAAGTTGGAAGCAGGTATTGATCTGTTAGAAGGTAGAAGGGCTCTGCAGAGGGACCTTGACAGGCTGGACAGATGGGCAGAGTCCAACAGGATGGCATTCAACAGGTCCAAGTGCTGGGTGCTGCACTTCGGTCACAACAACCCCATGCAGAGCTACAGGCTGGGGTCAGAGTGGCTGGAGAGCAGCCAGGCAGAAAGGGACCTAGGGGTGCTGATTGATGGCCGGCTGAACATGAGCCAGCAGTGTGCCCAAGTGGCCAAGAAGGCCAATGGCATCCTGGCCTGCATAAGGAAGAGTGTGGCCAGCAGGAACAGGGAAGTCATTCTGCCCTGTACTCAGCACTGGTTAGGCCACACCTTGAGTCCTGTGTCCAGTTCTGGGCCACTCAATTTAAGAAAGACATTGAGACACTTGAATGTGTCCAGAGAAGGGCAATGAGGCTGGGGAGAGGCCTCGAGAACAGCCCTGTGAAGAGAGGCTGAGAGAGCTGGGGTTGTTTAGCCTGGAGAAAGGAGGCTCAGGGGAGACCTTAGTGCTGTCTACAACTACCTGAAGGGAGGTTGTAGCCAGGTGGGGGTTGGTCTCTTCTCCCAGGCATCCAGCACCAGAACAAGAGGACACAGTTTCAGGCTGCACCAGGGAAGGTTTAGGCTCCAGGTGAGGAGAAAGTTCTTCACTGAGAGAGTTGTTAGCCATTGGAATGTGCTGCCCAGGGAGGTGGTGGAGTCCCCATCCCTGGAGGTGTTCAAGAGGGGATTGGATGTGGCACTTGGTGCCATGGTTTAGTTAGTCATGAGGTGTTGGGTGACAGGTTGGACTTGATGATCTTTGAGGTCTCTTCCAACTTCATTGATTCTATGATTGATGACCTCAGAGGTCTTTTCCAACCAAACTGATTCCATGGTTCTCTGACTCTTCAGTGTGTTTGTACAACAATTTCCAGTGGATGTCCTGAAGGAAATGGACACCTTTGTAACATTTTTGTTTGTGAACTGTGTGCAGCTGAGATCTGCAGGCATCCAGTCCGTTTGCATCTGCCACATCCACGGCTAGCCCCAGCCCAGCAAAAGGCAGAGCTGCCTGGGAAGGGGAAACTCTGCTGGGGAAAGTGAGAATTTCTGTGTGCAGTTCTGTCTCTGTGCTCACAGAAACCAGGTGCCAGGCTGCTGCTTCCTCAGGACACCAACCACCAGCCAGGGATGCAAAAAGGAGAAACTGCATGGGCTTGAAAGCTGGAGGTGAGTGTGGCCCTACAGGACACGCAGCATTACCTTGTCGAAGGGGAGATGAAAAGTATGCTGAGATTCCAGTATCATTGGCTTGCCCAGAAGAGGAAGAAAGTGCTCAGTGTCAGTACAAAGCTAACTGGGGTCTGATTAACAGAGAGTTAAGGAGATGGTTTATCTGAAGAATGAGTCTGCACAAAGCCCTGTTCTTTGGGATGGCCAAGCAACCCTCCATGCTGCTTGCTGTCCCCAGGTCCTTCAAATCTGCTTTTCAGAGCAGCTGGTGCTGTTTCAGCTGCCCTCCAAAAAAGCACAGCTCTGAGTGCCATTAAATAATGATTTTTGCCTAAGCCCACACAAACACTTGGCTTTTTCCATCAGTTTATCAATGCTGAGTGTTTGCACAGCCCAGAGCTGAGCACTGGCTGCGTTTCACTCGAGTGATAGAGGAGCCAGCACAAACATCTCCTGGGGAGTATTCCCAGTTGTAAATTTAGTTTTGACACATATAGGGTGGAATTGGGTTTCTCTCTGTGTGTTTTGATCTCTGCACAAATTCCTATTGAAAGAATGTCTTCCAGCTCCACAGAAACTGCAGATCCTGCTCCAGGCCTAAAGCTGTGGGCAAGTCCCACGGCCAGATGCGTGGGGCAGTGGGAGCAGAACAAGAGAGACAAGAGAACCAGAGCCCCAGTCTCATGAGGAGCAGCTGAGGAGGGAACTGGGGTTGTTTAGTCTAGAGAAAAGGAGGCTGAGGGGAGACCTCATTGCTCTCTACAACTGCCTGAAAGGAGGATGGAGTGAGGTGGGGGTTGGTCCCTTCTCCCAGGAAACAAATTGATAGGACGAGAGGAAATGGCCTCAAGTCGCACCAGGAGAGGTTTGGATTGGAGATTAGGAAAAAATTCTTTGCTGCAAGAGTGGTCAGGGATTGGAACAGGCTGCCCAGGGAGGTGGTGGAGTCACCATCCCTTGAGGTGTTCAAAAAAGTGTAGACATGGCAGTTCAGGGCAGGGTTTAAAGGCCATGGGTGTGTTGGGTTGATGGATGGACTTGATGATCTTAGAGGGCTTTTCCAACCTAAACAATTCTCTGTGTGATTCAGAATTGTCACAAAGTATTTCTGTAGAAACATTACACATGGCTCCACCACCTGATCTTTGAGAAGATCAGCCAAAGGAAGAAGCAGACAATTGCCTAAGACACTGAGGACGCACTCCATTCAGATGCAGACCACACATCTCTTTCCCAGCACACAGCTGCATGGAGCTTTGTTCATCCAAAACCAACCCATCAGCACAGATGCAGTCAGAGGCACCCTCTGGTCTCACTGGTGGGCTCTGTTCCAGGGTGGTCCCACACCAGTCACCAGATGATGCTTTGGAGGTGGTGCAGTGCTGCCCTACTGCACTCTACCTGAGCAGGAAGAGGCCACTCTTCTCTTGCATGGTCCATCATGGTTCTGGTGAGAGCACACTTGGGGGATTTGTCTCTGTGCTTTCAGCTCACTTGTTGAGGCTGTAGCCAGGTGGGAGTTGGTCACTTCTCCAGGCAACCAGCACCAGTTTGCATCCATTACTCCTTATCACAGGACACCACTGGACAGAGCCTGGCCCCTTCTTCTTGGCACCCACCCTTCATCCATTCCATGAGTTTACAGGAAGCTGCTGAAATGGTCTCCTAGATTTAGTGAGGTGTTTGGGGGTTCTAAGTTTTATCTTCTTTCTTTGTTTTTTTAACACATCAAACTAAAGACTTACAGCAAATAATTTCCCACCTGACCTCCCTCTGCTGCCCTGAGTCTGAAACCTTGTCTCCAGGCATACTCTAGTGAATACCTGCCTGGCTTGATGGGCTTTGTCTTCAGAACAAGAGGACACAGTCTCAAGCTGCACCAGGAGAGGTTTAGGCTGGATGTTAGGAAGAAGTTCTTCATAGAAAGAGAGATTGGCCATTGGAATGTGCTGCCCAGGGAGGTGGTGGAGTCACCATCACTGGAGGTGTTTAGGAAGAGACTGGATGGGGTGCTTGGTGCCATGGTTTAGTTGATTAGATGGTGTTGGGTGATAGGTTGGACTGGATGATCTCAAAGTTCTTTTCCAACCTGGTTAATTCAATTCAATTCAATCCAATCCAATCCAATCCAATCCAATCCAATCCAATTCAATCCAATCCAATCCAATCAATTCAATTCAATTCAATTCAATTCAATTCAATTCAATTCAATTCAATCCAATCCAATCCAATCCAATCCAATCCAATCCAATCCATCTATTCTATTCTATTCTATTCTATTCTATTCTACTTGTTGGGGGGGTTGTGGGTTTCACTTTTGGTTTAGTTTGGATTGGTTGGTTGGGGTTTTTGTTTGGTTTGGTTTGGTTGTGGTTTGGGGGTTTTTTGACAGGGAGGGAGTATTAAAGAGAATTTTCCCTTTCTGTCTCTCAGGTTGGTTGTTTTGCCAAGCAAGGCAGTGGCATAGGCTTAGTTAGCCATCTTATGGCTTCTCCTCCCTAGTGTCCATTTCACCTCCTCATAACTCAGTTGTGAGGCCAGGTCCAGAGCCAAAGCTGGAGCATTCTCAAGTTCATTTCTGTTGCCAGACTCCCTGTTCATTGTGGGAGGGTTCCATATGCAACCAGAGGATGATTTTCCTCCGTGTTAAGAAATAGTCCTGGCACCAAACCGTTTGAGTCATCTTTCTGTTTGCCTGACTTCTCCCACAATCACATAATCCAAAACTTGATTCACCAGCTAATCTCACAAGACAGGATTTTAGATGTTTAAAGAAAGAAAAAATTATCTTCTTGGGTGTTTTTTGTTTGTTTGTTTGACCTAAGCAAGCTGCAAGTTGAAGGAGTCGTGCTGTGCTTTGCTTCAGCTCAGACGAGAGAGCAAGAACTTCTACAGGAGGTAAATTCCTTAGATGCTCAGTTTGCACCATGCTCAGTTATGGTTTGTTTCACCATGGGAGGAACATGGGAGCATCATCATTAGGGGTGAGGTGTGTCTGGTCACTTCCCTGAACCATTGTGCTGCCTCTGACTTACCAGAGTGATCCTCTCCTAAACATTCAAGTTTCCACTCAGGGCTGCAAGAGCCCTTGCACAGAAACAGCTAAAAGGTCCCAGGCAGACTCATTCACGTTCCTACACCATGAGAGGTGAGGTGACTCAGGGTCTCTTCCTGTCAAATGCTGTTCTGCAAGACAGGATTAACTGTCCCTGTGCTAGCCCTACCATCTGGTATTGAGAATCATAGAATCAATAAGGTTGGAAAAGACCTCAGAGATCAGCAAGTCCAACCTGTCACCCAAAACCTCATGGCTAAACCATGGCACCAAGTGCCACATCCAATCCCTTTTTGAACACCTCCAGGGATGGGGACTCCACCACCTCCCTGGGCAGCACATTCCATTGGCAAATCACCTTTTGTATGGAGAATTTCTTCCTAACCTCCAGCCTAAACCTCCCCTGGCACAGCTTGAGACTGTGTCCTCTTGTTCTGGTGCTGGTTGCTAAAGAGAAGAGACCAACCCCCACCTGGCTACAACCTCCCTTCAGGTAGTTGTAGAGAGCAATAAGGTCTGCCCTGAGCCTCCTCTTCTCCAGGCTAAGCAACCCCAGCTCCCTCAGCCTCTCCTCACAGGGCTGTGCTCCAGAACCCTCCCCAGATACATTCAAGTGTCTCAATGTCCTTCTTAAACTGAGGGGCCAAGAACTGGACACAGGACTCAAGGTGTGGCCTAACCAGTGTGAGTACAGGGCAGAATGACCTTCCTGCTCCTGCTGGCCACATTATTCCTGATCCAGGCCAGGATGCAATTGGCCTTCTTGGCCACTTGGGCACACTGCTGGCTCATGTTCAGCCGGCTGTCAATCAGTACCCCCAGGTCCCTTTCTGCTTTGCTTGGATGCCGATTAAATTGCCATTAACAGACTGCAGCAGACAGGCACAGCTCTCGTTCTAGAAATCCAGTGTTAGTTCAGCATGTCTTTGCTGATTCCTGGAGAGGGGGCTTACTGTAATGCATGAGACACCAGGATCCCACCACCCAAGTTCTCTACACAAAGCTCTCTCAAATGTATCTCCAAAAGCTTGCAGTTTAAGTAGAAGACAAGAAATAAAGAGCTAAGAACAAATGAAGAACTGTTTTGGTTATGATTTTCAGCCAAAGATTTTATAAACCTGTGTGAGGGTTAGTGTAAAAGAAGCTAATGGGAAGCTCACCTGGAAATCTGAGAGCTTCCTAATATAGACTAGACTAGACTAGACTAGATCAGGTTGGAAGAGACCCAGAACTGGACACAGGACTCAAGGTGTGACCTAACCAGTGCTGAGTACAGGGCCAGAATGACCTCCCTGCTCCTGCTGGCCATACAGGCCAGCTTATGAGAATATAGGTAGCCAGCACTTGGCATCAAGGATGGCATTGTGGAGGCTGGGGTAAACATCCTGCAAGTGAATGGAAGATTCCAAAACTAGGATCAAGCTATGATGAGACCTGAGAGTAAAGACCAAGAATTTAGACTTAATCTTAGACAGAAGACAGTGGAAAGACAAAGCAAGCAAGGAGCAGTGCCAAGGTCTGGTGCTAAGGGAAAGTGCACCTAGTCTTGAGTGCTCTGTCCAGTTCTGGCATCTCCAGCACAAGAAGGACATGGAACTGCTGGAGCAGGTCCAGAGGAGGCCACAAAGACAATCAGAGGCTGGAGCACCTCCCCTATGGGGACAGGCTGAGAGAGTTGGGGCTGTTCAGCCTGGAAAAGAGAAGGCTCCAAGGAGACCTTAGGACCTTCCAGTACCTGAAGGGGCTACAGGATGGCTGGGAAGGGGCTTTTGACAAGGGATTGGAGTGACAGGACTTTGAGTCAATGTCTTTGAGTTGGAAGAGGGGAGATTTAGACTGGAGATTAGGAAGAAGTTCTTGACAGGGTGGTGAGACACTGGGACAGATTGCCCCGTGAGGTTGTGGATGTTCCCTCCCTGGAGGTGTTCAAGGCCAGGTTGGATGAGACCTTGAGCAACCTGGGCTAGCAGAAGGTATCCTTGCCCATGGCAGGGGATTGGAACTGGATGATCTTCAAGGTCCCTTCTAACCCAACCCATTCTATGATTCTGCTCTCTCTTGTCCTTGGCACAGAAATGAGGACAGAGGTGCATTTGCCAGGGACAGAAGAAAGGAAGCGGCCAGTGCACACCACTGGGAGTGAGTTTTACTGTGTGGGAGAGAGGGAAGTCCAGAGTTTGGGCAGAAATCTCCAAGGAGTTCTAAAGCTTCGTGATAACTTGCACACAAGGCCCAGACAGAGTGACAACAGCAAGCTCTCACCCAGAGCCTCTCCTGAACCCACTACTCTAAGTCATCACATCACGGCTGTTGCAAGCCCTCTGCCCTTAGTTCTTACAGGGTTTGCTTCTATGTGTATCTAGGCAACATGGCAATAATATTATTGTCTGCAGACCTCTACAGCCCAGTGCTTCCTTGCAGCATGTTGCAGCATTTGCACTTTAAAGATACAGGTTTCATACACACTGAGCCCTGCACACACTGAGTGACAAAACTCAGGAGAGGCTGAGAGCCCTGGGGTTTTTTAGTCTGGAGAAGACTGAGAGGGGGTTTAATAAATGTTTACAAATACCTGAGGGCTGAGTGTCAAGAGGGAGGGGACAGCTCTGCTCACTTGCACCCTGTGATAGGACAAGGGGCTATAAACTCCAGCACAGGAGGTTCCCCCTCAATATGAGGAACAATTTCTTCACTGTGAAGGTCACAGAGCACTGGAGCAGGCTGCCCAGAGGGGTTCTGGAGTCTCCTTCTCTGGAGACTTCCAAGACCCATCTGGATGTGTTCCTGTGTGACCTGTGCTGGATTCTCTGGTCCTGCTCTGGCAGGGAGGTTGGACTTGCTGATCTCCTGAGGCCCCTTCCAAACCCTAGCATCCTGTGATCCTATGAAATTCAGCCCATGCATGTGTGCTCAGATACAATAGTAACCAGTTTGTAAGCAGGCTGAAGATGAGCTAGCAGTGCCCAGGCACCCAAGAAAGCCACCAGCATCCCGGCCTGGATCAGTGGTGGTGTGGCTAGCAGAGGGCAGGGATTGTGCCCCTCAACAGGGCACTGGTGGGGCTGCATCTTGAGTACTGGTTCAGTTTTGGCCCCCACACTCCAAGGACACTGAGGTGCTGGAGCAGGTTCAGAGGAGGGCAACAAAGCTGGGGGGGTCTGGAGAGCAGGTCTGGTGAGGAGCAGCTGAGGGAGCTGGGTTGTTTAGCCTGCAGGAGAGGAGGCTGAGGGGAGACCTCATTGCTCTCCACAATTGCCCGAAAGGAAGTTGGAGCCAGGTGGGGATTGTTGGCTTCTCCCTAGTAATAAGTGATAGCACAAGAGGAAATGTCCTCAAGCTATACCATGGGAGGTTTAGGTTGGAGGTTAGAAGAAACTTCTTCACTGAAATGATTCTCAAAGACTGGCACAGGCTGCCCAGGGAGGTGGTTGACTCCCCAACCCCAGAGTGTTGACAACAGACAGAGATCTGCTGATGAGGGACATGGTTTAGCCCCAGCCTCGGTAGAGGTATAGAATGGTTGGACTGGATGACATGAAAGATCTTTTCCTCTCTTTCTCTGATTCTTTTTGGCAGAATTCAGCCAGAAGTGAATGTGTAAAGCTGGTGGGGGGAGGAATATTTCCTTAACACAAAGTCATAACAGCACCACAGCATTCAGCTCCTTCTGAAAGCATTCTGAGGGCTAATAAGGAGCTCTTTGTGGAATGGCATTTTAATTAGACATGTAATGAAGGTTCAGATCCATTATCTGAAGAGTTACACTGAGAGAGGGAATTCTCTCCTCACATTCCAGGATTGCAGGGGAGCTGTGAGCACATTTTACACCTTGTGTTTATGACAATCACTTGGATCATCTCGTTTGTCTGATGAAGTTGCAGTGCTGTTTGGGAGTAATAAACTCACCCAGGGGAGTTGCTGCAACAAATGCATCCTACAGAAGATATGATGGGTTTAATTACCTCAAGATGTGCAGAGCTATTGCCTTCTAATTAAAAATCAGAGGACCTAATAGCAGAGGTATGCCCAGATAGCCCAGGGAAATGATTTGTTGATGTGTGGTTGCTATGAGAATATTGAGCACTCGGAGCTGCCTGTGCATTAACTTCCAGCTGCGTAACCATCGATGCTTTGGAAGGCTCCAAGGCTTCATGCAAGCTGTATTTTGATGCATGCACCCTCTCTAATTACTCTGGAATGATTACACTGGGCTGTTTCCACGCTTCAGAGGCAAACTCTGCCTAAAGCCCTTCCTTCTGCACTTCCATACACAGGGCACCTACAGAGACTCTGCCTCGTGCAGCTTACAGATGCTGAAACCACACAGAAAGCCCCACTACTGAACACCCTGTAGTCACCAGTGTCCCCTGAGGCAAAGATCTTCAGTTTAGGAAGGGTCCAGGGACTTGGAGAAGCAGCAGCAGGCCCCAGTGTGTAGGAACCTGCACTGGGGGTGTGCTCTGGCTGCCCCCCTGCACCTAGAATCATAGATAGGGAGGGGTTAGAACAGACCTCTGGAGATCAAGTCCAACCCTGCTGCTAAGGCAGGTTCACCTAGACCAGGTTGCACAGGAACACATCCAGGAGGGTTTTAAAGTTCTCCAGAGAAGAAGTCTCCACAGCCTCCCTGGACAGCCTGCTCCAGCTTTCGAGAACCCTTTCAGTAAAGAAGTTCTTTATAATGTCCGACCTAAACCTCCTCTAGTGCAGCCTGAGGCACCCCCAAAGCAAAGAAGTTTCTCCTTAAGTGAGATCTTCTGTGTTCTAGTTTGTACCAATTGCCACTTGTGTTGTCACTGGCCACTGCTGAAAAGATCCCAGCCTCACCTCCCACTAGACCAAGTGGCTCGAAGCCCCATCCAACCTGGGGAGGGGCCATCCACAACTTTTCTAGGCAACCTGGTCCAGTGTCTCACTACCCTCATGGGGAAGAATTTCTTCCTTCTGTCTAATCTAAACCCACCCTCTTTCAGTGGCAGCTCTTACTTTCTGTCCTATCAGCACAAGCCTGGAGAAGAGGAGGCTCAGGGGAGACCTTCTTGCTCTCTACAACTACCTGATAGGAGGTTGTAGACAGGTGAGGGTTGGTCTCTTCTCCCAGGCAACCAGCACCAGAACAAGAGGGACATCATCAAGGCCAACCCTCCTGCCAGAGCAGGACCATAGAATCTAGTGCAGGAATGCACAGGAACACATCCAGATGGGTCTTGAAAGTCTCCGGAGAAGAAGACTCCACAACCTCTTTGGGCAGCCTGTTCCAGTGCTCTGGGACCCTCACAGTGAAGAAGTTCCCCCTTGTGTTGAGGTGGAACCTCCTGTGCTGCAGCTTACATCCATTGCTCCTTGTCCTATCACAGGGAGCAAGTGAGCAGAGCCTCTCCCCTCCCTCTTGTATTTATAAACATTGATTAAATCCCTTCTCAGTCTTCTCCAGACTAAGCAGCCCCAGGGCTCTCAGTCTCTCCTCATAGGGCAGTGCTCCATCTCTTAAATTCCCAACAGGAGGTATGTCTGCACAAATCAGATAATGAAGTGGCTCTGTGGGAGCCTTATGCCTCAGATCAGGTGACAGATCCACCTCTATGAGCCTGCCTGGTCACAGGAAGCTAAGACATACTGGCTCATGAGATGAGGGCATGGGGGCCAGGGAAGACTTGCAGTGCTGCACTGAGAGTGTCTGGGCTGCACTCACCAGGATGTGTGGCTCTCTGAGATAGTCTTGTCAGCCTGGTTTCCTGAACTTGACCTTGTATTCTGGCTCAGGATTCCTCACATCTGGCCTGTACAAAAAAGAAAAGCAAGAAATTCAGTCACCATAGAGCTAACAGAGCTGCACAGGTGTCACAGAACCATTTGGGAGGCAGGGAGCCATGGCCCTACAGCTACCAGCCCAGACACTTGGGTGTGTGACAGCAAGGACAAGGCACTCATCATTTTCCCTTGCTTTATTTCCCATCACATCAAGACAGCTTCAACCTGATGTGATCCTCTCAACCTCTCCTCTGCTGCCAAGCTAAGCCCAGGATTCCCAGAGCTCCCCTCTCATCCCACATTACTTTACCCATTTCTCCTATCCTCCTCTACTCATAGAATCATAGAATTGTCAGGATTGGAAGGGACCTCAAGGATCATCCAATTCCAACCCCGCTGCCATGGCCAGGGACACCTCACACTACAGCAGGTTGCTCACAGCCACAGCCAGCCTGGCTGCAAAAACCTCCAGGGATGAGGCTTCCACCACCTCCCCTGGGCAGTCTGTGCCAGGCTCTCACTACCCTCATGAGGAAAGAATTTCTTCCTAACATCCAATCTGAATCTACCCATTTCTAGTTTTGTTCCATTCCCCCCAGTCCTATCACTCCCTGACACCCTCAAAAGTCCCTCCCCATGTCCTGATTCTCCTTGCCACAAACATTCCTGTATGACACTCACTCTCTTCCTGTGCCACTCTAGCTGAGCACCACTCTACTTTGTGTCACACTGGAAAGCCTGCTTTGCCTCAAGGGCATTTGTAGCCAGTGGCTCCTTGCTTTCCTGCCCTTGGGTTTTTGGTAGGACTCCTGCTCATGCTCCCTGGAGTCAGAGGGTACAAGGAGGACCATCTTCTTCTCTGTTCCTTGGCATGTTTGCATTTAGCTGCCTGTGTCTTAACTCTTTGCTGGGAACTGCTTGATGTGTTTTCCCCAAAGAGCCAGAGGGAACAGTAGCATCATCCTGCACACACACACAGTGCCCAGGAGAAAGCTATTGCCATTTTTTCCTTCTACTTCCACCCACTAGAGTAGCTCTTATCACCTTCTAGCTCTTCCTCATACTGGGAGTTCTAGAGACACCCTGAGTTGGAATGACACACTCACTGGTGAAAAAGCTAAGCACTCTTGAATGAGACACCTGTACTGAATGTCAGTAGAGGCCTAACCATCACAAGAAGGTTTCTTCAGCATCTTCAAGGAGCTGATGGCTTGGCCTAAGAGTATATAAATTAATAGTTTCTAGGGCAAGATGCTTTTTCTTGGGTCCAAGATGCTTTTTCCTGGGTCCAAGATAAAGGTCAAGCACATCTGGAAGACATAATAGCTGCATCCTATAGAGGCTGCATCAACTCTCTGGCTGCCAGGATCTCCTATAAACAGGCTCAGAGGGCCAATCTGCTGCTTTTCTCAGCTGTCACTGGTTTATTTGAGGGCCTAAATCGGTTTTCAATTATTGTTCTGCAAGGAAAACATGAAACCTATTGTGCAAGCTTTGTGTCAAATGACAATGGCTGCATGCTACATTCCCTTCAATTCTGGAAAGCCTCTTTTCTGCTGCCCTATTCATCTCCTTGGACTATAGATCATGAGGAAATGGGCCTTAAAATCTTGTAGGCATTTCACACAGGAGAAGCATATTTTCTTGAAGTAGTGGTAGCACAGGCTCACAGGATGTCAGGGGTTGGAAGGGACCTAAAGAGATCATCAAGTCCAACCCCCCCCTGCCAGAACAGGACCATACAATCTAGCTCAGGTCACACAGGAGCACATCCAGACAGGCCTTGAAATGCTCCAGAGAAGGAGACTCCACAACCTCTCTGGGCAGCCTGCTCCAGTGCTCTGTGACCCTTACAATGAAGTTGTTCCCCCTTGTGTTGAGGTGGAACCTCCTGTGCTGCAGCTTACATCCATTGCTCCTTGTCCTATCCCAGGGAGCAAGTGAGCAGAGCCTGTCCCCTCCCTCCTGACCCCCAGCCCTCAGATATTTATAAAGATTTTTTAAATCCCCTCTAAGTCTTCTCTTTCCAAGACTAAAAAGCCCCAGGTCCTTCAGCCTCTCCTCCCCAGGAGGAGAGTCCCCTGATCATCCTGGGAGCTCTCCACTGGACCCTCTGCAGCAGATCCCTGTCCCGCTTGAACTGGGGAGTCCAAAACTGGGTGCTCAAGATGAGGTCTCACCAGGGCCAAGTAGAGGGGGAGGAGAACCTCCCTCAATCTGCTGACCACACTCTTCCTAATACACCCCAGGATCCCACTGGCCTTCTTGGCAACCAGGGCACGTTGCTGTCCCATGGATAAGTTGTTATCCACCAGGACTCCCAGGTCCCTCTCCAGGGGGCTGCTCTCCAGCAGATCACCTCCCAAAGTGGTGAGCAGAGCAAGAACTCTGCTTTAAGAGGGACAACCATTTGCTGCCCCACATGGCTGAATGCAAGCTGGAATGTGGCCAACTCCATAACTGCATCACTTCTTCAGTGAGGCCTGGAGAAGAGGAGGCTCAGGGCAGACCTTCTTGCTCTCTACAACTCCCTGAAGGGAGGTTGAAGCCAGGAAGGGGTTGGTCTCTTCTCCCAGGCATCCAGCACCAGAACAAGAGGACACAGTCTCAAGCTGCGCCAGGGGAGGTTTAGGATTGAGGTGAGGAGAAGGTTCTTCACTGAAAGAGTTGTTGACCATTGGAATGTGCTGCCCAGGGAGGTGGTGGAGTCACCATCCCTGGAGGCATTCAAGAGGGGATTGGATGTGGCACTTAGTGCCATGGTTTAGTCATGAGGTCTGTGGTGACAGGTTGGACTTGATGATCTTTGAGGTCTCTTCCAACCTTTGGGATTCTGTGATTCTGTGATTTCTGAGCAGTCTCCACCAGCTCTCAGTTTATATTCAGCAGACTGAATAATTTTGTGTTTAGAGATAAAGTTAGAACAGTCTTGGTCTGACATTGGTTTGTGCATTTCAGTGAGCACCTGCAAAGTGCTTGACAGCTTCAAAACTAGCAAAGGGATACCAAATGCAGAGAAGCATTAAAATGGGTGGGTTGGCAGCAACTGGTTTGACTGGAGAGGCAGGAACTGAAGGACAGCAGTAGATTTTGGGTTGTCTTTATTCCTAGAATGAGAGCAAATGAGAAACTGCCACTGCACTTGGTTCTTGTGCACCAGCAATTTTATTCTCTGGAGAAATACAGGAAGAAAAGAGAGAGAAAGATGAGAAAACAAGAGGCAGACTAAATTTTGCTTGTAACTTATTGCACTAACTAAATGAAGAGAAAACATCTGTTGAGAAAGCTACAGCATAGGGACTTAGAGCACTCCCTGAGCAGTAGCTGCACTCATGCTTACTTGCTTATGACCTCAACTAAGTTTTAGACTGCTGTGTCCTTACTTCAGCCCTTAATGAACTTTGCTTTGCCCCTTTGACCAGCAATGCAGCTATACAGAATGCATGAAAGCTCTGAGGAGACCTAATTGCGGCCTTCCAGTATCTGAAGGGGGCTACAAGAAAGCTGGGGAGGGACATTTGAGGGTGTCAGGAAGTGCTAGGGCTAGGGGGAATGGAACAAAGCTAGAAATGGGTAGATTCAGATTGGATGTTAGGAAGAAGTTCTTCCCCATGAGGGTGGTGAGACACTGGCACAGGTTGCCCAGGGAGGTGGTGGAAGCCTCATCCCCGGAGGTTTTTGCAGCCAGGCTGGATGTGGCTGTGAGCAACCTGCTGTAGTGTGAGGTGTCCCTGCCCATGGCAGGGGGGTTGGAACTGGATGATCCTTGAGGTCCCTTCCAACCCTAAAAATTCTATGAGTCTGTGATTCGAACACATGAGGAACAAAACCTCCTCCACTGACTGACCAGCAGCCCTCTAGTTTTTGGCTACCCTTCCTAGAGCAGGACAAACTGGCTATCAGCAGTATGTTTATACAAACATTTTTCTACTCCAATTCCTTTTTTTTTACAGACCAAGTAGAGTTAAACATTTGTGAAAATGATGATTCTGCTCCTTTGCTTACACTGAACCTCTGCAGATCACCAGAGGTGGAGGACTCTGAAATGCCTGCCTCATGAGGTGATTCAGAAGGGGTGATTTGCTTTCCTAGGAACCCTGTGCTCTCAGTGGTGATAAGGGCTGGACTCAGTTCCAGGAGAAAGGGGAAGACAGCACAAGCATGCAAGGGGAGAGGCTCTGATGAATCAGCACATCTGAGCCAAGAGCAAACCCAGAGCACAACCACTGTTGAGCAGGACCCGCTTGAGCAGCAGGTGCACATTGAGTCAGCATCTACCAGGAATATTTAGAAGTGCAGTCCTCAGAGTTCTTTACTGGACATGACCCCAACTCCCCAAACCTGCCAGAGCTGCTGATTCTCACATGCACAAGCAGGTCTGCAACAAATGCACGTCAGGCAGGGTGGGAGGGAAAATTGAGCTCAGCTCACAAGCTGGACACCGGCCAAAGGGCCTTGAATACATTGGGGTGTGGAGGGACATTAGAAGAAAGAGGAGATTTAAGCTGTTTAAGCTGTGGCTAGCACCCAAATGGGGGAATCATTTGTGATCTGTGATACTTAAGGAATCACAGAATTAAGCAGGTTGAAAAAGACCTTCAAGAACATTGAGTTCAACCTGTCATCCAACACCATCTAATCAACTAAACCATGGCACTAAGTGCCTCATCCAGTCTCTTCTTAAACACCTCTAGTGATGGGGACTCCACCACCTCCCTGGGCAGCACATTCCAATGGCCAATCTCTCTTTCTGGGAAGAATTTCTTCCTCACATCCAGCCTGAACCTCCCCTGGCACAGCTTGAGCCTGTGTCCTCTTGTTCTGGTGCTGGTTGCCTGGGAGAAGAGACCAACCCCCACCTGGCTACAGCCACCCTTCAGGTAGCTGTAGACAGCAAGAAGGTCTCCTCTGAGCCTCCTCTTTTCCAGGCTAAGCAACCCCAGCTCCCTGCATCAAGCCACAAGCTGAGCAACCCTCCATCAAGACCTACACTTAGCACAGGGGGTTGGGTGTCTGAACCAGCCTCTCTGTTAGGCAAGATACCTGTAAGTCTACATCCACATCCCCAGATCTGCTAGCAAGCTCACCTCTCCTCTGAGACAGCACAACTGTATGTGGCCACCACCCATAGGGAATGGCCCAGGGAGCTGCTGCAGTAAGCTGCTTGTCCATGGCCACCCCAAGCCAGCAGCTCAAGGCCACAAACAGCCACCTTGGCTCCAATGGCTGGGAGCAGTGTCTGGCACTGCCTGGTTAAGTGCAGGAGTGATGGGCAGGTAAAAATAGGTTTCAGCAGGAACTTTCAGCAATGAAGCCATCCATGGCATTGATAATACAATACAATACAATACACCAGGTTGGAAGAGACCTTCAAGATCATCGCGTCCAACCTATCAACCAATCCAACCACCTAAATACAATAATACAATACAATACAATACAACCCACCTAAACAACTAAACCATGGCACCAAGCACCCCCTCAAGCCTCTTCTTGAACACCTCCAATGAAGGTGACTCCACCACCTCCACGGGCAGCCCATTCCAATGGGCAATCACTCTCGGTATAGAACTTCTTCCTAAGATCCAGTCTAAACCTGCCCTGGCACAGCCTGAGACTGTGTCCTCTTGTTCTGGTACTGGCTGCCTGGGAGAAGAGACCAACCTCTGCCTGGCTACAACCTCCCTTCAGGTAGTTGTAGAGAGCAATAAGGTCTCCCCTGAGTCTCCTCCTCTCCAGGCTAAGCAACCCCAGCTCCCTCAGCCTCTCCTCATAGGGCTTGTGTTCCAAACCCCTCACCAACTTTGTTGCCCTTCTCTGGACATGCTCCAGCAAGTCAACATCCTTCCTAAACTGAGGGGCCCAGAACTGGACACAGTACTCTAGGTGTGGCCTAACCAGTGCAGTGTACAGGGGCAGAATGACCTCCCTCCTCCTGCTGGCCACACTGTTCCTGATGCAGGCCAGGATGCCATTGGCCTTCTTGGCTGCCTGGGCACACTGCAGGCTCATGTTCAGCCTACAATCAACCAGTACCCCCAGGTCCCTCTCTGCCTGGCTGCTCTCCAGCCACTCTGACCCCAGCCTGTAGCACTGCATGGGGTTGCTGTGGCCAATGTGCAGAACCCAGTACTTGGATGTGTTCAATCTCCTGCCCTTGGCCTCTGCCCATCTGTCCAGCCTGTCGAGGTCCCTCTGCAAAGCCTCTCTGCCCTCCAGCAGATCAACTCCTGCCCCCAGCTTGGTGTTGTCTTCCAATTTACTGCTGATGGACTCGATGCCCTCATCCAGATCATCAATAAAGATGTTGAAGAGCATGGGGCCCAGCACTGATCCCTGGGGCACACCACTAGTGACCGGCCGCCAGCCGGATGTTGGAGAAAAGTCAGGCAAATCTCTTGGAAACCCTCTCACATTTGGTGAGCTCATCAGAGGAGGCAGAAGGTAAAGAGGACTCTCCTTGGTCATGTGCAGACGTGGCTCAGAGCTGGAAAAACAGCCAGTGCTCCAGATGGGGAGCACACTGGAAGGAAAACATTCTTTGTTTATATTTATTTAGTCAATCTCTTGGTGTCCTTGGTTGCCCAGAGGAGCTACTGAGAGGAGTTTCTACTGTGCTGGTTCAGAGTTAGGTTACACACACACGCTCAGAAATCGCTCTGCCTGCCACTAATGAGTTGCTCAGCCTGGCCGGAGGGTGATGACGCAGTTAAGTGCAAGGGGGCTAAACCCATCCCAGGTGAAACTCCACTGATGTCAGTGGGTTTCTTCTTGATGGTTTGCTTGTTCCAGTGTGTGCAGAGACCACATGTAGAAAGAGGAGTCTTGCAAAAGGATTTACATGGATTTCTTTTGTCTTCTCTGATGCTAATGCTGAGTAAAATGGGAATCACCGCAGCGCCGTTGACATCAGACATGATTTTTGTGGTTCCACTCAAGGATCAGGGCATTAAGAGTGACCCTGCTTTTGTAACAGTGTCCTTCCCAGTTCTACCCACAGACACATGAAGTAGCTTTCCCATTCCTTGACTACATGGTACTTTCAAAAAACTCTAAAAGTAAACCAAATTCTGACAGACTCTGTAACCCCAGGCAGTTTCAGGAACGGATTAGCTGCAGAAGAGCTCATAGCTAGAAGATGCCAGGGAAAAAAAAGAGTGATTTTTGCCTTCATTTCCCTCTTGGACAGAATCATGGAGTCATAGAATTATTTGGGGTGAAAATGCCCTTTAAGATTATTGAGTCCAACTATCAACCCAACACCACCATGGTCATCAAACCATGTCCCAAAGTGCCACGAGCATGCATTTCTTGAACACCTCAGGGATGGTGACTCCATCACTTCCCTGGGCAGCCTGTTCCAATCCCTGACTACTCTTGCAGTGAATGATTTTTTCCTAGTATCCAACCTAAACCTCCCCTGGTGCAACATGAGGCCATTTCCTCTCCTTCTATCCCCTGATACTAGGGAGAAGAGACTGACCCCCACACACACCTCAATACAACTGCCTGTCAGGAAGCTGTAGAGAGCAATGAGGTCTCCTCTCAGCCCGTGTAAAACAAAGCAAGAGGCTTTTCCTTCCCAAAAGGCTTTTATAGTTAGTTCTGTCCATTATTTAGAGATATCTTGTATTGCAGTGAGGCTAGCAGGGCTCCATGCCTTGTAACCTAACAGATAAGAAAGGAAGCACAGATCAAGCACAAATCAACAATCCCACCAGGTCATGTGGGCAAATCACGAGGGACAATTTATGACCAGTGGGGTAGCCCATTTGATGCTAATTGAAAGAGTACAAGCTCCAGGCCTCAGGTTTACTGTCTCTGAGAACCCCCAGTGCTTTTGCAAAGGTTTTACTTAAGTGTGACCTCTGAAATATCTCTGCTCGTGGGCTGTAGCAACAGTTCCCCAGCTGTGCTGTTATTCATCAGTAACCATAGAAATCAGACTGCTGCCAAGTATGTGCTCTTTGTTTTGGTCTTGGAGGGCTGAAAGCTGATGCAGGGATGTCTTTGCCCCTCCTGCCTGCCTTGTGAACTCACACGCTGGCAGACCTGATGGAGAGGTGAGGATGGAACTTGCTGTCACTGGAGAGCTCTGTCACCAGGGAGCTCAGTCAACAGCTCTGCTTCTGCAGCTGGGCTTCTGCTGCTGCTTTGTCAGTGCTTTGTCAAAGAGCCTGTAGCTAGAAGCAGGCTGTGGTGGAGAGTCAGATCCTGGTGTTCAGTGATTGCCCTCCCTAATGAGAAACTGGCTTTGTTTGTTTGTTTCTGTTGGGACCCAACTGAAGCAGCATTGCTATTTTTAGCAGAATTATTTGTTTTGGAAAGAAAAAGTTGCACAAAGTCTCTCCTAAAGGGATGTCTTCAAGTGAATTATTGGCTCTCTCTGATCCTGGAGGGTTTTTTGTGGGTAATTCTGTTATTAGGGTAAGATTCTTTGAACTGGCATCTGGGCTTTTTCAGCAGTGAGTATGTGGGCACAGTTCCAAGGGGCAGCACTAATCATGTGTGAAGGTGGGAGGAGTCCTTTCTCCCCAGTCACAGAAGGACACAATCAGCTGAGATCAGACCCTGAGCTTTAAGGCAGCTACAGCCAGCTGAGAGAACTACTGCAACGAAGCTAGAAATGGGTAGATTCAGATTGGATGTTAGGAAGAACTTCCCCATGAGGGTAGTGAGAGACTGGCACAGGTTGCCCAGGGAGGTGATGGAAGCCTCATCCCCGGAGGTTTTTACAGCCAGGCTGGACATGGCTCTGAGTAACCTGCTGTAGTGTGAGGTGTCCCTGCCCATGGCAAGGGGTTGGAACTGGACGATCCTTGGGGTCCATTCCAACCCTGACAATTCTATGATTCTAGCCTTAAAAAACCTCCAGGGATGAGGCTTCTACCACCTCCCTGGGCAACCTGTTCCAGTGCCTCACCACATCATACTCAGGTGTCTCTCTGGGCACTTCTGGTCTGGGATAAGTGCAGGAGGAAATCATTTGTGTATCTCTACAGCCAGAGTAGAAGTATCACCACCCTAAACTCCTCAAAGTTCAACAAATAGCATAGAATTGGCACAATATAGAGAGTGGCTACAAACATACAAATTGGCCACAGCAACCCAATGCAGTGCTACAGGCTGGGGTCAGAGTGGCTGGAGAGCAGCCAGGCAGAGAGGGACCCGACTGACAGCTGGCTGAACATGAGCCAGCAGTGTGCCCAGGTGGCCAAGAAGGCCAATGGCATCCTGGCCTGCATCAGGAACAGTGTGGCCAGCAGGAGCAGGGAGGTGATTCTGCCCTGTACTCAGCACTGGTTAGGCCACACCTTGAGTCCTGTGTCCGGTTCTGGGCCCCTCAGTTTAGGAAAGATGTTGACTTGCTGGAAGGTGTCCAGAGAAGGGCAACAAAGCTGGGGAGGGGTTTGGAAAATAGCCCTGTGAGGAGAGGCTGAGGGAGCTGGGGTTGCTTAGCCTGGAGAAGAGGAGGCTCAGGGCAGACCTTCTGGCTCTCTACAACTACCTGAAGGGAGGTTGTAGCCAGGTGGGGGTTGGTCTCTTCTTCCAGGCAACCAGCACCAGAACAAGAGGACACAGTCTCAAGCTGTGCTAGGGGAGGCTTAGGCTGGATGTTAGGAAGAAGTTCTTCCCATAAAGAGAGATTTGCCATTGGAATGTGCTGCCCAGGGAGGTGGTGGAGTCACCATCACTGGAAGTGTTTGGGATGAGACTGGATGGGGTGCTTGGTGCCATGGTTTAGTTGATTAGATGGTGTTGGGTGATAGGTTGGATTTGATGATCTCAAAGGTCTTTTCCAACCTGGTTCGTTCATTCTATTCTATTCTATTCTATTCTATTCTATTCTATTCTATTCTATTCTATTCTATTCTATTCTATTCCTATTCTATTCTACTCCATTCCATTCCATTCCATTCCATTCCATTCCATTCCATTCCATTCCATTCCATTCCATTCCATCCTATCCTGTCCTGTCCTGTCCTATCCTACAGAAATGACACAGATACACAGAATTTGCACTAATTTATGGCTTCCCTCTGGCACCCTCTGGGGGCTCATTAATGTCCAGTTTGACATCATAACAAGAACTTTTCCTGGGGGGAAAAAAGCTGGTTTTAAGATTTGCCTCAGACATTCCATGCTGCTGTGCACCAAGAATGTTGGATCACTGAAATCCTTGGTGTCTGAGAAGGAAAAAAAAAACCAACAACCCAAACACTTTGTGTTGGTTCAAATAAGGAAACCAGTAGAAATACCACAAAGACAAAACTGCCAGCTCCAGATTCCAAACGAATTCAAAGGTCTATATTTAGCTCCTGCTATTTCTGCTGCAATTATAAACCATTTCTTGTTAACCATCACCTCAATGCCCTGCCCAGCAGTGCTGCTTGCAGCTCCATCATTCACCTCTGTTTTTAGTTTGCTCATAGATAAGGCAATGGCAAAGGACAGTGAGTAAATGCTTGAGGCTGGTGTTTGTACAAGGCCTCCCCAGTTGCTGCTGTAGGAATTGCTCTGGAAGCAACTCCAATCTGTCCCTACTCCCAGCAAACAATCCCTCTTACAAAGAGAAGTGTCTGATCCTGCTTTTGGGGAAGGGTAGGAGAAAGGGTGAAGGAGTCCTTGGTGGAACAGAAGCAGCAGGTTCCCTCAAAGGCACCTGACATTAAATGATGCTTTGTGGCCATGAAGGAGAGAGTGAAGAGGATCACACCTTCAAAGAGAGAGATCTTTGACCAAGGACACAGTCTCAACCTGCACCAGGGGAGGTTTAGGCTGGATGTTACAAAGAAGTTCTTCCCAGAAATAAAGATTGGCCATTGGTATGTGCTGCCCAGGGAGGTGGTGGAGTCACCATCACTGGAGGTGTTTAGGAGGAGACTGGATGAGGCACTTGGTGCCATGGTTAGTTGATTAGATGGTGCTGGGTGATAGGTTGGACGCAATGATCTTGAAGGTCTTTTCCAACCTGGTTAATTCTATTCTATTCTATTCTATTCTATTCTATTCTATTCTATTCTATTCTATTCTATTCTATTCTATTCCATTCCATTCCATTCCATTCCATTCCAGTGCAGGGCCTGCACATCACAAAGGGTATCAGGCTGTCAGAATTTTTGATCCCAGCTACTCAGATGTTCATGAAAGATTTGCAGTTCCCTAATTGCACATCACAAACAGGAGTGTTTCCATCTTCTAATAAACTCTGACAGTCTTTCCAGCATCCCTTCAAAATCCCCTGCCTGTGTTGAATGTGGCCTGTAGCCTCTCACAGGGGACTGCAAATTTACCTGGAGCCTGGACTCAGGAAGTGAAAGGAGGAGGAGAAACACAGGAACGAGATCCAGTCCCAGTTGTGGTCAGTAGCAGTGGGCTGAAAATGAGGTTTTAAACTGCATTTTGTCTCTGAGGGTAGAAAAATCATCTTTTAGCAGCTTGCTCAAAGAGAAATCACACTGATGGAAATTCTGGATGGAGAGTGGAGATACAGGTCCAGGCTGTCAGCTTGCACTCAGCCCCGTGCCAAGGTGGGAAGGGGCTCAGGAACCTCATTCAGCACTGTGATGGGAATGTCATTGCTTCACCACCCTGTCACATCCATCGCACTCTTCCAAGCTCAGGGAAGCTAGACTCATCACATTTGGACTTAGCCAGTGTCTACCTATCTGAGCCACATTTGGCTTCATTGCCTGGTACAAGTAGTTGGGCTCTCATAGGTTGAGGTCTGAAAAAGGAAAATTCAGTCTGGAATACCATTTCTACCTTCAAAATGAAGTGGGATATGAAGCAGTCCCATAAGGAAAGAGGCTGAGTCTTGCATCCAAAGTCTGGACCACACAAAATCCTAAGTACCTCCCTCAGGAGCTATCATCCACTGGTGGGAAGATGGAAGGGATGAGGTAATTGAAGATAGATATTAAACCCCTCTTTGAGGTACAAGGAGGGAGCTATATATCCCCGGTACAGAGAGAAAGGCAAGCAAAGGTTAAGGCCAGATCCAGCAAGTCAGCTGTAATTGTCTAATAATCTAAACTCCTATGTGTGATGTGGAAAACTCTCATTCAGCTGCTGTTAACCCTGGGAAGAGCCAAGCTTCACTGGTAGCTGCCTTTCTCTGTAAGGCCTCCCAAGTGCACAGCCATGCTTGCTTCACCACAATGCTCTGAGGCAAAGCCTGGTCAGGAGACCTCTTAGGCTGCAGGAATAGTTGGAAAACCTCAAACAAATTAAATAAAAAGAGAAAATCATCCAATCATCCCACTTTTCTCCTTTCCTACTGCAATCTGTAGTCATTAGAATGTGACCCAAAAGGTTAGTGTTGGCTCAACCTTCTCTGTTTCTCACTGCTCTTTAAAAGTTATCCCTGGCTTGAGCCTTTGAAAGAGTGTTTGTGCTCAGGACAGAAGTGCAGAGGATGCATCCCAACAGGGTGACAGCATGGACAGAAGCCCAGAGGATGCATCCCAACAGGGTGACAGCATTTTAGGCTCAAGGTGAAGAGAAAGTTCTTCCCAGAGAGAGTTGTTAGCCATTGGCATGTGCTGCCCAGGGAGGTGGTGGAGTCACCATCCCTGGAGGTGTTCAAAAGAGGATTGGATGTGGCACTTGAAGCCATGGTTTAGTAGCCACAAGGTCTGTGGTGACAGGTTGGACTTGATGATCTTTGAGGTCTTTTCCAACCTTATTGATTCTATGATTATATGATTCATATCCTGGTGGATCCCAAGAAAAGTATGGGTGAGGACTCTGGTGCTCACTGATTTCTGGTTCCTGGATGTGGCTCTTGGCATATTCCATTCACCATGGTGGGTGATGCCAGCCCAACACACAACCATCTCCAGCCCTGTCCTGGACATTTAACTAGCAGGGAGCTGCCTGCACAGGTGGGATGCTCAGAGGATAAATCCTTTGGGATCCATCCCAGCCCCTAAGAGAAAGACAATGCCACACCTCTCCCTTTCCTGTGGCCAAAGTCTGATGACTTCATTAGGAACTCAGGGATGAAATACTGATTTAAATCTCCTGTTAGAGCTGCAGGCAGAGCAGACACAGCATTGCCATGCCCAAACTCAGCCCTAAACATTAAACTGCTGAACTGCACTGGGCCGTGTACACACAAGCTTTTAATAGCTTCATGTTTAGAATAGAACAGAATTAACCAGGCTGGAAAAGACCTTTGAGATCATCGAGTTCAACCTATCACCCAACACCATCTAAACAACTAAACCATGGCACCAAGTGCCTCATCCAGGTGGTCCAGTCATAGAGTCATAGGATTGTTTTGGTTGGAAAAGCCCTCTAAGATCATGTAGTCCGACTGTCTGCCCACCATGGCCGTTAAACCATGTTCCCAAGTGCCATGGCCACAGGTTTCTTGAACACTTCCAGGGATGGTGACTCCACCAGCTCCCTGGGCAGCCTGTTCCAAACTCTTGCAGGACAGAAATTCTTCCTCATGTCCAACCTAAGCCTCCCCTGGCACAATTTCAGGCCATTTCCTCTTGTTCTATCACTTGATACTAGGGAGAAGAGACCAAACCCTACCTCATTCCAACCTCCATTCAGAGACCTCTAGAGAGCAATGAGGTCTCCCCTCAGCATCCTCTTCTTCAGACTAAACCACCCCATGTCACTCAGCTGCTCCTCCCCAGCCCTGTTCTCCAAACCCTTCACCAGCTTCATTGCCCTTCTCTGGACCTCCTCCAGCCTCTCAATGTCCTTCTTGGAGTGAAGGGCCCAAAAATGGACCCAGCATTCAAGGTATGTCCCCACCAGTGATGAGTACAGGGGGCACAATCCTTGCCCTCCTCCTTTTGGCCACACTGTTCTATGCTAGACAAGATTTAATTGCACCAGTATCTTTAAAACAAATTGAAAAATGCAGAGGAGTTTGACCCTGTAGGAGATCATTTTGGACAGCAGTATTTTTTTTTCAGCAGCACACCTCTTAAAAATATCAAGAGCATGAGATGAGCCTTGCAGGAAATCTCTAAAACCTTCTTAATGAAAGCAACTAACAAGAGGGGGAAAAAAGGCAGGAAAAAAAGGGGAAAACAAAGCTACAAAGCTACAAAGCTGATAACTTCCTTGTGACTGATAGGATAGGATAGGGTAGGGTAGGGTAGGGTTGGGTAGGGTAGGGTAGGTAGGGTAGGGTAGGGTAGGGTAGAATAGGATAGGATAGAATAGAATAGAATAGAATAGAATAGAATAGAATAGAATAGAATAGAATAGAATAGAATAGAATAGAATAGAATAGGACCAAGTTGGAAAAGACCTTTGAGATCATCAAGTCCAACTTATCACCCAACACCATCTAATCAACTAAACCATGGCACCAAGCACCCCATCCAGTCTCATCCTGAACATCTCCAGGGATGGGGACTCCACCACCTCCCTGGGCAGCACATTCCAATGGCTAATCTCTCTGGGAAGAACTTCTTCCTAACATCCAGCCTGAACCTCCCCTGGCACAGCTTGAGACTGTGTCCTCTTGTTCTGGGGCTGGTTGCCTGGCAGAAGAGACCAACCCCCACCTGGCTACAACCTCCCTTCAGGTAGTTGTAGAGAGCAATAAGGTCTCCTCTGAGCCTCCTCTTCTCTAGGCTCAGCAACCCCAGCTCCCTCAGCCTCTCCTCACAGGGCTGTGTTTGAGGCCTCTCCCAAGCTCTGACTGAATGCTGAATTTGCACTTGCAAAGACATTTGTTTTGCAATGTATAAAATCTCCTCTGGCCTGTTCTGAACTCCATGTGCCTAGCACATTTGCTTTATCAGGGCTCAAACAGCATCTGATGTTGCTGATCCCTTGCAAGATATTTGTTTTGCAGGTCTCATCCAAGTCCACACACCCAGTGATGTCCAGTAGGCTCCTGCTCCTCCTAGGACAGGCTGGGTTTTCCTTTGCTGCAGCAAATTCCCTGAAAACATACAGTGAGCTGGCAACCATCCTAACTCTGCTGCTGCTGCTTCTGGGAATGACTGACTGGCTCCACAAAGGACTGAAAATACATAACCTCATTTTATGACAGGTTGTCCCAAAAGGGCTTTGGAACAGTCCTGTAATGAGTTTTTGTACGCTCCTCAAACTGATATCATGCTTTCATTCCATCTCAGGGTGAAATCTGAGCAACACCATGAATCATGGAAGGCCAGGCACTGCACAGGCAGACTTACTAGGATGCTGGGGAAAGAAGGTGGCAAACAACAGCAGAGCATCTGCAGGCTCCAATGAACCAGGGGTCACGCTTGGAAAAGTACAGCCTGGGCTCCTCTGCCAAGGACCCTGTGAGGTGTCCCTGCCCATGGCAGGGGGGTTGGAACTGCATGATCCCTGAATTCCCTTACAACCCTAACAATTCTGAGATTCTATGATTCAAGAGCAGCTACCTGGGCTTACTTCTGGGCACAGATCTAATACCATTTAGAATAGAATAGAATAAACAAGGTTGGAAGAGACCTTCAAGATCATCATGTCCAACCCATCAACCAATCCAACCCACTTAAACAACTAAACCATGGCACCAAGCACCCCATCAAGTCTCCTCCTGAGCACCTCCAGGGATGGTGACTCCACCACCTCCCCAAGCAGCACATTCCAATGGGCAATCACTCTCTCTGTATAGAACTTCTTCCTAACATCCAGCCTAACTGAGTAAAATTCCCTCTGATGTAGAAGGTTTCACCAAGAAATGCAGACATAGTCAACCTGTAACCAGATCACCTGAGCTGCAAATAAAGCCAGGGATGGAGAAGCAATCAGCTTGGTCAGCACAGATTCTCCCACAGTGTCTCTGTGCCCCATCTCTACACTGTGTATCTACCAGTGTGGATATCAAACTGATGCTTCTGGTCCTAAATGAACTCCATGTACAGAAGTACTATCAGGTTTGTAACACTCTGTCATGGGAAGGTGTTCACCACAGGGTCCTACAAGAAAGGTGTAAAAGGGCTTTTTACAAGTCATAGGATGAGAGGGAATGGACTGAAGCTTGAGGAGGGGAGAATTAGCTTGGAGGTTAGGAATAAATTCTTGACAGTGAGGATGGTGAGACAATGGAACAGGTTGCCCAGGGAGTTTGTGGATGTCCCCTCCCTGGAGGTGTTCAAGGCCAGGCTAGATGAGATCTTGAACAACCTGGGCTGGTGGGAGGTGTCCCTGCCCAGGGCCGGGGTTGGAACTGGATGATCTTTAAGGTCCCTTCCAACCTAAACCATTCTATGAGTCTATGAGCAGTCCATGTATGAGCAGGGCAGTCCATATCCAAGTTGGCTTGGTTTTAAATCTGAATGTCCTAGGTTTTCCTTACCCTGCAGCTGGATATCTGGCTGCAACTGAAACAGAAGTTTCCTGGCTCAAGTTTCATGTTGTTGTCTCTTTGGTTTTTTTCCCCTAAAGAAGTATAGAATCAACAAGGTTGGAAAAGACCTCAAAGATCAAGTGCAACCTGCCACCCAACACCTCATGACTACTAAACCATGGCACCAAGTGCCACGTCCAATCCCCTCTTGAACACCTCCAGGGATGGGGACTCCACCACCTCCCTGGGCAGCACATTCCAATGGCTAACAACTCTCTCTGGGAAGAACTTTCTCCTCACCTCCAGCCTAAACTTCCCTGGTGCAGCTTGAGACTGTGTCCTCTTGTTCTGGTGCTGGTTGCCTGGGAGAAGAGACCAACCCCCTCCTGGAAGGATTCATCAAACCAGGAAAGATTCATCAACGCATGGCAGTGCTTGTGTTCTCCAAAAACCAGATCACAAACAACACATTTCCAAGTGCTTGTGTCAGGCTACCAACATCAAAGACTTGGCTTGCTCAACACAAGCAGCTTTTGAAAGACACCACAAGGAATCAAACATTTCCAGGGCACCACATCTCTTTGAACACGTTCACTGAAGGACTACCCCCCAAATGCAGAAGAGAGCAGAGTGATGTATAGCCTGCTGACTAGAAATGGTCATCTCTCTAGCAGGAAGGTTGTTGCCATTTTTGGTGTATCACAGAATCCCCAAGGTTGGAAGAGACCTCAAAGATCATCAAGTCCAACCTGTCACCACAGACCTCATGACTAAACCATGGCACCAAGTGCCACATCCAATACCCTCTTGAACATCTCCAGGGATGGGGACTCCACCACCTCCCCGGGCAGCACATTCCAGCAGCTAACAACTCTCTCTGTGAAAAACTTTCTCCTCAGCTGAAGCCTAAACTTCCCCTGGCACAGCTTGAGACTGTGTCCTCTTGCTCTGGTGCCGGTTGCCTGGGAGAAGAGACCAACCCCCTCCTGGCTAGAACCTCCCTTCAGAGATGAAGGACTCTCTGAGGCAAAAGGCCACCCTGCTTCAGCTGTGCCTGGGAATGGGATAACCAGAGCTGTGCTTACAGCCATGGGCTTACACTTGCAGAGCTGATTTTGGCCAGGGAAGGAATTCTGCTGGTAAATCCCTTTTCATTAATATATATTCAACACTATGTCCAAACTAGGATTATGCCAGCACATACATACACTGGAAAAAAAGCAAGGACGCTGCTAAGCAATCCCAGCTCCGTGATTAAAGCTCTGCCTATCCACTCAGACTGCTTTTTATGCCTCTCCTGAACATTTACTGGAAGGATGAAACATACAGAAGTGGAATCCACTCCATCTTTCCTGCAAAAAAGCAACACAGGGTATGGTTCATTTAATGTCTTGAAATAACATTAAGAGAACAAAACGCCCTGAAAGTTGGATTTGGCATGTGACAGATTCCTAAATCAGATTCCCATTGCATCAGATCCTCCAGTATTGGTAATAATGGCATTGAGGTTGAAGCCTTTAGCTAAGGAAAACAGACACTGAATATTGGAGAGCAGGTCTGATGAGGAGAGGCTGAGAGGGCTGGAATTACTTAGCCAGGAGATTGAGAGGAGACCTTACTATTCTCTACAGCTACCTGAAAGGAGGTAGGAGTGAGGCCAGTGCTGGCTGCTTCTCCCAAGTAACTAATGACAGAACAAGAATTAATGAGCTCAGGCTGCACCAGGGGAGGTTTAGGTTGGGTAGTGGGAAGAGTTTCTTTACTGGAAGAATGGTCAGGCACCGGAACAGGCTGCCCAGGGAGGAGGTGGAGTCACCATGCCCAGAAATGTTCAAAACATGAGTAGCTGTGGCATATCAGGATATGATCAGAGATGCTGGGTAGAAAGTTGGATAGGATAGGATGGGATGGGATGGGATGGAATGGAATGGAATGGAATGGAATAGAATAGAATAGAATAGAATAGAATAGAATAGAATAGAATAGAATAGAATAGAATAGAATAGAATAGAATTAACCAGGTTGGAAAAGACCTTTGGGTGATAGGTTGGACACAATAATCTTGAAGATCTCTTCCAACCCGGTCTATTCTATTCTATTCTATTCTATTCTATTCTATTCTATTCTATTCTAGTGAGTGCTCAGAAAAGCATAGATCTGCTTGGAGCAGGACAGCAGGTCTTTGATCGGAGAAAAAGAGACATTTTTATGGCTAGTAACAAAGTGAAACATCAGGGATAGCTGGAGCTGTAAGAGGAGAATACATTGTCTGAAAAAGCAGGCTTTGAAGGCAGGCACAGTCCTGACACAGCACCTGCCTTGCCAATAGCTGTTGTCAGGCAGATCCACCCAGAGAATGCTGCTTCAAATTAAGGATTTAAGCATCTTAAGTTTCTGTGCATAGCTTGGCCTTTCTTTTTTACCTCTGCCCCTGATGTTATTCATGGTTTGTGCACTTCTATAAGGCTAGTCACACAACAGTCTCTTACATCCAGTCAATAAACACCCAAACAGAGCTACAAAAAGCAAAAGCCTTGTTTTAAACCCAAACCATTCCTTCTCTGCTGTTTAATGGATCACCTGCAGTGCAGGGAATTCCTCTGGGGCAGGAAGAAACAGGGTCCAGATCTCCTGAGTATACTGGAAGCAAATAATTTCCAGACCATGGCAAGGTTTTCAGCATTAACACCACAGGTGATGTAGTGCAAGCAGGTAGCCTTCAGAGATATCATTCTCCCAATCCTGCTTCCTTCAAGTCAGGTCTGCAGCCTTGATTGACAGTGGACATAGAATAGAATAGAGTAGAGTAGAGTAGCGTAGAGTAGAGTAGAATAGAATAGAATAGAATAGAATAGAATAGAATAGAATAGAATAGAATAGAATAGACCAGGTTGGAAAAGACCTTTGAGATCATCGCGCCCATCCTATCACCCAGCACCATCTAATCAACTAAACCATGGCACTAAGTGTCTCATCCAGTCTCTTCCTAAACACCTCCAGGGATGGTGACTCCACCACCTCCCTGAGCAGCACATTCCAATGGCTAATCTCTCTTTCTGGGAAGAATTTCTTCCTAACATCCAGCCTAAACTTCCCCTGGCACAGCTTGAGACTGTGTCCTCTTGTTCTGGTGCTGATTGCCTGGGAGAAGAGACAAACCCCCACCTGGCTATGACCTCCCTTCAGGTAGTTGTAGAGAGCAAGAAGGTCTCCTCTTAACCTCCTCTTCTCTAGACTAAGCAACCCCAGCTCCCTCAGCCGGTCCACATAGGGCTGTGCTCCAAACCTCTCACCAACTTTGTCTGACTTCTAGGCAGATGCTGCTGTCAGGAGATGGTGTTTGTCAGGGCTGGCTGTTCAAAGTCTGATGGGTGGCACAGGCTGCTTAACTGCAGAAGGGTGGCCCTTTGATGTTTTCATTCTCAGGAGGAACTCACTCTGTCAACACCAGCCACACAGGCTCAGGCACTGGCAGCACGGAGAAGCCTAGCACACTGCTTATATCAGAACATATTAATTACCATCCTCTCTCTCTTATACAGTAAAGGTTTCTACAGCTGGTCTGCTGAGCAAGGTTCTTCATGGAAATGCCAGCAATGGTCTTGGCAGTTGTGGTGTTGGCTTGTCACCCACTGATGCAGTAGGCAGAGCCCTGCCATGGCCTGTGCAACACCTCTTGCCAATTGTTCCTTAGCCTAAGGAATATCAAATGCACGTGTCCCAGTGCCTGAACATTGATCTGCTAGAGGATGACTTCATACACACTTCTGGACAGCCAACTTCCCCTGGAGTTATAAAAGATTCACTAGGCCAAGAGAGAATTCTTCTGGTTTGGTTTCAAGAAATCCTTTGTGAGAGTGGACCTTGGGACCCAGTCCTTGCTGTGACCTGTTGAAATACCTTGTCACATGCTAAGGGTACTGTGGAAATAGGAAGCACAGTTCCTAAAGGCAATAAAACTGGGAGAGTGTGCTCACAACTGTCAGGGAAAGCACCCAATCACAGGAGCATTGATTTCATTACTTCTGCCCCATTCATTTTCCCTTGGCCAAGCTGTAAGGCTGTGATCAAAACTTACCAGAGCACCACGGATAGAGACTCTTTTCTTCTCTCTTTGGAAGGTCACATCCCTATTTCACTTCACTTCTAGTTTGCCCATGTCACAGTAGCACAGGAGCACACTCCACAGGATGCTCCCATTACAAAGTATCCCAGTATCACCGAGGTTGGAAGAGACCTCAAGTCCATCAAGTCCAACCTGTCACCACAGACCTCATGACTAAACCATGGCACCAAGTGCCACATCCAATCCCCTCTTGAACACCTCCAGGGATGGGGACTCCACCACCTCCCTGGGCAGCACATTCCAAAGGCCAACGACTCTCTCAGTGAAGAACTTTCTCCCTCACCTCCAGCTAAACTTCCCTGGCACAGCTTGAGACTGTGTCCTCTCGTTCTGGTGCTGGTTGCCTGGGA
>JAAWVA010000031.1:13427302-13513804 GCA_015227895.2 Colaptes auratus
GGCAGCACATTCCAGCAGCTAACAACTCTCTCTGGGAATAAACTTTCTCCTCACCTGAAGCAAACTTCCCTGGCACAGCTTGAGACTGTGTCCTCTTGCTCTGGGGCCGGTTGCCTGGGAGAAGGAGACCAACCCCCGCTGGGGACTACACCTCCCTTCAGAGATGAAAGGACTCTCTGAGGCAAAAGGCCACCCTGCTTCAGCTGTGGCCTGGGAATGGGATAACCAGAGCTGTGCTTACAGCCAGGGGCTTACACTTGCAGAGCTGATTTTGGCAAGGAAGGAATTCTGCTGGTAAATCCCTTTTCATTAAGATATATCAACACTATGTCCAAACTAGGATTATGCAGCACATACATACACTGGAAAAAAAAGCAAGGACACTGCTAAGCAATCCCAGCTCGTGATTAAAGCTCTGCTATCCCTCAGATGCTTTTTTATGCCTCTCCGAACATTTACTGGAAGGATGAAACATACAGAAGTGGAATCCACTCCATCTTTCTGCAAAAAAACAACACAGGGTATGGTTCATTAATGTCTTGAAATAACATTAAGAGAACAAAACGCCCTGAAAGTTGGATTTGGCATGTGACAGATTCCTAAATCAGATTCCCATTGCATCAGATCCTCAGTATATGGTAATAATGGCATTGAGGTTGAAGCCTTTAGCTAAGGAAAACAGACACTGAATATTGGAGAGCAGGTCTGATGAGGAGAGGCTGAGAGGGCTGGAATTACTTAGCCAGGAGATTGAGAGGAGACCTACTATTCTCTACAGCTACCTGAAAGGAGGTAGGAGTGAGGCCAGTGCTGGCTGCTTCTCCCAAGTAACTAATGACAGAACAAGAATTAATGAGCTCAGGCTGCACCAGGGGAGGTTTAGGTTGGGTAGTGGGAAGAGTTTCTTTACTGGAAGAATGGTCAGGCACTGGAACAGGCTGCCCAGGGAGGAGGTGGAGTCACCATGCCCAGAAATGTTCAAAACATGAGTAGCTGTGGCATATCAGGATATGATCAGAGATGCTGGGTAGAAAGTTGGATAGGATAGGATGGGATGGGATGGGATGGGATGGAAGGGATGGAATGGAATGGAATGGAACGGAACGGAACGGAACGGAACGGAACGGAACGGAACGGAAGGAACGGAAAGGAACAGAAACAGAACAGAATAGAATAGAATAGAATAGAATAGAATTAACCAGGTTGGAAAAGACCTTTGGGTGATAGGTTGGACACAATAATCTTGAAGATCTCTTCCAACCCGGTCTACTCTACTCTACTCTACTCTACTCTACTCTACTCTACTCTACTCTACTCTACTCTACTCTACTCTACTCTACTCTACTCTACTCTACTCTACTCTACTCTTCTACTCTACTCTACTCCACTCCACTCCACTCCACTCCACTCACCTCCACTCCACTCCACTCTACTCTACTCTACTCTCACTCTATCTTACTCTACTCTACTCTACTCTACTCTAACTCCACTCCACTCCACTCCACTCCACTCCACTCCACTCCACTCCACTCCACTCCACTCCACTCCACTCCACTCCACCCACTCCACTCCACTCCTCTATTCTATTCTAGTGAGTGCTCAGAAAACCATAGATCTGCTTGGAGCAGGACAGCAGGTCTTTGATAGGAGAAAAAGAGACATTTTTTAGGCTAGTAACAAAGTGAAAATCGGGATAGCTGGAGCTGTAAGAGGAGAATACATTGTCTGAAAACGCAGGCTTTGGAGGCAGCACAGTCCTGACACAGCACCGCTTGACAATAGCTGTTGTCAGGCAGATCCACCAGAGAGAATGCTGCTTCAAATTAAGGATTTAGCTCTTAAGTTCTGTGCATAGCTTGGCTTTCTTTTTACCTCTGCCCTGATGTTATTCATGGTTTGTGCACTTCTATAAGGCTAGTCAACAACCAGTCTCTTACATCCAGTCAATAAAACACCAAACAGAGCTACAAAAGCAAAAGCCTTGTTTTAAACCCAAACCATCTTCTCTGCTGTTAATGGATACCTGCAGTGCAGGGAATTCCTTGGGGCAGGAAGAAACAGGGTCCAGATCTCCTGAGTATACGGAAGCAAATCATTTCAGACCATGGCAAGGTTTTCAGCATTAACAACAAGGTGATGTAGTGCAAGCAGGTAGCCTTCAGAGATATCGTTCTCCCACTTCTGCTTCCTTCAAGTCAGCTCTGCAGCTTTGATTGACAGTGGACATAGACTAGACTAGACTAGACTAGAATAGAATAGAATAGAATAGAATAGAATAGAATAGAATAGAATAGGTTGGAAAAGACCTTCAAGATCACCACATTCAACCTATCACCCAGCACCATCTAATCAACTAAACCATTGGCACCAAGTGTCTCATCCAGTCTCTTCCTAAACACCTCCAGGGATGGTGACTCCACCACCTCCCTGGGCAGCACATTCCAATGGCAAATCTCTCTTTCTATGAAGAACTTCTTCATAGTTCTCAGGAGGAACTCACTCTGTCAACACCAGCCACACAGGCTCAGGCACTGGCAGCATGGAGAAGCCTAGCACACTGCTTATATCAGAACACGTTAATTACCATTCTCTTCTCATACAGTTAAAGGTTTCTACAGCTGGTCTGCTGAGCAAGGGCTCTTCATGGAAATGCCAGCAAGGTCTTGGCAGTTGTGGTGTTGGCTGTCACCCACTGATGCAGTAGGCAGAGCCCTGCCAGGCCTGTGCAACACTCTTGCCATTGTTCCTTAGCCTAAGGAATATCAAATGCAGGTGTCCCAGTGCTGAACATTGATCTGCTAGAGGATGACTTCATACACACTTCTGGACAGCCAACTTCCCCTGGAGTTATAAAAGATTCACTAGGCCAAGAGAGAATTCTTCTGGTTTGGTTTCAAGAAATCCTTTGTGAGAGTGGACTTGGGACCCAGTCCTTGCTGTGAGACCTGTTGAAATACCTTGTCACATTGCTAAGGGTACTGTGGAAATAGGAAGCACAGTTCCTAAAGGCAATAAAACTGGGAGAGTGTGCTCACAACTGTCAGGGAAAGCACCCAATCACAGGAGCATTGATTTCATTACTTCTGCCCCATTCATTTTCCCTTGGCCAAGCCATAAGGCTGTGATCAAAACTTACCAGAGCACCACGGATAGAGACTCTTTCTTCTCTCTTTGGAAGGTCACATCCCTATTTCACTTCACTTCTAGTTTGCCCATGTCACAGTGAGCACAGGAGCACACTCCACAGGATGCTCCCATCACACAGTATCACAGTATCACCGAGGTTGGAAGAGACCTCAAGTCCATCAAGTCCAACTTGTCACCACAGACCTCATGACCAGAACATGGCACCAAGTGCCACATCCAATCCCCTCTTGAACACCTTCAGGGATGGTGACTCCACCACCTCCCTGGGCAGCACATTCCAAAGGCCAACGACTCTCTCAGTGAAGAACTTTCTCCTCACCTCCAGCCTAAACTTCCCCTGGCACAGCTTGAGACTGTGTCCTCTCGTTCTGGTGCTGGTGCCTGGGAGAAGAGACCAACTCCCTCCTGGCTACAACCCCCTTTCAGGTAGTTGTAGACAGCAATGAGGTCTCCCCTGAGCCTCCTCTTCTCCAGGCTAAGCAACCCCAGCTCCCTCAGCCTCTCCTCGTAGGGCTTGTGCTCAAGGCCTCTCCCAGCCTTGTTGCCCTTCCAGCTTAACAGAATCAAACCAACGAGGCGCCTCCCAGCTCTGATGTTGTTGGGCTGCCATCTTCTTTCTTGATAAATACTTCAGAGCCTGAAGAAATTTGGTATTAAGCAACAATTTTAATACTCAGCTTATAGTTACACTGAGTTCATCCTCCTTACTCATGCCCCCTGGGCTATCACTCCCCTGGCTATTTTCATCTTTAAACAAACACTTGCAGCAGGTTTTCTTTCCCCTCTTAGTCACCAGTTGGACAAATTTGATTAGTTTCCTTTATTGTGGGGTTTCGGGGTTTTTTTTAGAGTTTGCAATGTATGATTTGTTTGGCTTCTCATTTCATACTGTTACTCTTCAAATTCAACATCTCTTCATTACTGTTGCAATTAAATTAGTTAATACCTATCTGAGCTTTACAGATGAAGCACTAAAACACTGGGCTCTGGAACTATCTCACGCCAAAAGCCGAGTTTTATTTCTTGATCCCTGCTGAAACTTCTTAGCTGACACTAAGTTTTCAAAACAGCTTGCTCCAGCTGTCCAACTCAGGCCAAAGCAAATCCAATGGGGAACATAATTTAACCTTCTTCCAGATTGAATCATATTTATCCAGCCTGCAAGTACTTCAGTCATCTAACCACTGCACTCCTCTGGTCTTTCCCCAGGTCTATGGAAGGGCGCTTCTAGACAGTGCATCCTTCCTTAGCCTTGCCACTTCTTCCTGAGGTGCCTTTTGCTCTTCATTTAATTTTTCTTTTTTTGTTTTTCCAGGAGAACTGAGAAAAGGAAAATGATCTAAGCCAGTAATAAATAGTTGGAGCTAGGCAAGATGTCTTCTCCATCTTCTGTAGGTTTTGGCAGCTGCTTTGACTTCAGCGTTCTTTAGTTTCCATTAACAATATAAATAATGGCTCTTAGTAAAGCTGGGCCTAGCACCAATTCCTTCATTACTCCTTATGTTCATCCTCCCATCCAAATTGGTACACTGCCATTATCATTAACCTTGATTTATGGTCCCTTGTCTGTTTGCCAGCCTACTTGAAAGTGCAGTTATCCAAGCCATTTTTAATTCATTTCTGAAATGAGACTCCATGCCATGCTGTTATAAAGTCCAGATTCAGCAAATACTCTGAATTCCCGTTGTATATTAATCCTGCCACTCCATTTCACCCAGCAGTGTCATTCTGAGGAGAACACAAAGCCTAGGGAGTGTTTCGAACCGTCACTCCCAGCGCAGCAAAACAAGGGAAATCGGTCTGACAGGTTGAAGAAATGACTCCAGATTTCAGGAGTACTCTTTTGCTGTGCAGCAGCACAGACCTTCTATTTGATTATCATGCCAAGGAGCCAGCATGAAGTTGCCTTTGTTCATTTTCCTCAGGAATTCATAAGTCTGGGCTCTATTCATCCACGTTATTGGAAACATTGTTCACTTCTCTTCATGTTTGTCTTCTGAATACCTGCAGGAAAGTTGGCATTCTGAGGGGGAATCAGCTCAGTGTGATTATCCTTCATTTATTTCAGGCAGCCCCACTGCACTCTAAGGACTCTTTTCCAAAGATGCTTTTCAGACAGTGTTTGTTCTCCAGAGGTTTGCCCTGTAATGACCAGCAAATGGGGGAGGGGGTGGTTAAGCTTCACACTGAAAAGTCATCTCTGCTTGATTTCTTTCCACCTTTGTCTTTACTGGCAAAAGGGGTGGAGGTAGTTGAAAATCTGATTCATATGTGCAGGAAGTCTGAATCTAGAGAAGGAAAAGCCTCCTCCCTGCAGTGGGGCAAACAATCCAGCACTCTGCAGAAGGGCAGCTCACAGGCAATGCAGCAAAAGAAATGGTTTCCATCAGATGAATGGGACAGGAGAGCTGTAGAGAGTTGCTTCTTGCCTACACCAGTAAGAAGAGGAACCTTTTATCCAGCTTTTAGGATGGAAAAGGAATCACTCTCTGCTTTTGTGTTCCACTGATAGAACTAGAACCAGAGTCCCAACTACATCAACAGGATCTTGGTGATGTACAGCATTGCAGCAGGATTTCGGATAGAACTAGTTGCTAGTCCCCTAGCAATAACTGCATGTAGAAATCTCTTGTAATTTCTTGAAGATGATAAAGAATATAAATAAGGGGAAGAATTAATTATCAAGCAAAGCTTTCTACTTAATGGTGCTCTTCATTCCTTCTTCCCTCAGTTCAGAACACAGAATTAACCAGGTTGGAAAAGACCTTTGGGATCATCAAGTCCAACCTATCACCCAACACCATCTCATCAACTAAGCCATGGCACCAAGTGCCTAATCCAGTCTCTTCCTAAACACCTCCAGTGATGGTGACTCCACCACCTCCCTGGGCAGCCCATTCCAATGGCCAGTCTCTCTTTCTGGAAGAATTTCTTTGCTGCACAGGTCAAGCACATGGTTTGACAGACTTTCAGGTGGTGTTAACTGCAGCGGTCAGCTTCTTCATGGAGCAAATTGTTTATCAACAAAGGCCTGGGGCTAGAGAGGTTTTGCATTTTCTAACTCTACAAAATAAACCCACACCAGTGGCAAGAGGTTAAATCAGGGCAACTGTCTCAGTTGCTAAGCCTTGGTTGTCATCTCACCCCAGGGCATCTCAAGTATAAAATACCATCAGACACAGAAACAAACTGATACCCCTGCTGTAATCTTATGGTTGGTGCTCACAGCTGTCTGTGCAATAAGATGACAGAAATAGTTCAGGAGCCTTAAGCAGATGAAAGAAATTCTCATACAGCAACCAAAAATGTTGTGCAAGGACATAAGGTGGAAAGGGAAAAGGTACAGGGGAGAAGAAATAGGACTTCAGGAGAGGGTTGGGGATTAGCCAAAACTGGTGGAATAAAGAACTTGATATGGCTCCTTTGGGCCTGGAGCAATGAGTGCTGGGAGGGTATCTTGGCTGATCATCAAGAATCAAGAGGAAGCCATGGCAGCCAGGAGAGCTGGGTTACAATATAGACATTTAGAGACAAGTAGTTGTCTTTGTTCCACCTAATTTATTTGAGAATTGTGGAACTGAAGAAAGGGAGACTGAAAGAAAGAGAGGAAGGGGAGGAGGAGGTGACAAAGAAAAAGAGAGAGAGAATCCAACCCTTTAATCAGCTTGTCCACCAGCTTCATCTGCCAGCAAACCCCCATTTTGATCCCTGACTTTTTATTCCATTTGCTTGCCCACCCCAGTTTCAACACAAGCTTTGGAAAGCATTACTGGACCTATTTGTCTGCAACAACTGTGCTCTTTCTTTACCATCTCTATCCCTTCAACAGCTGCTTTCCAGCAGCCTAGAAGGAATTTAAGTCTGCTAGATGTTAATTATTACACTGCTCTCCTACTCCCACCTCCATCTGCACATCCTGCCCCTGCCTTTCCTTATCATAAAAACATCACAGAAAGCAGGCTGCAGGCTTGGAGTTACAGTAAAGATGTTTCTTCACACAGAGATCCTTACTCAGTTGTTGCTTAATGCTCTCTCAGGAAAACCTGACTTCAGTGAGATTGGTCCCCAGGAGGTCTGGGGAGGGATTTCAGGGCATGACCTGCAGAGCACTAAAAACTCCCACAAAATGCTTTCTTAGCAGATCAAGGTGGGGAAGTTGACCAACAAACTGTTGTGGGAATACTGACACCACAACTGCAAAGTGTTGACTCCTGACCCTACTTAGGATACCCTGCAAAGTCAGACCCTACATCTATAAACCAGCTTCAGGCTGTAAAGCGTTTAATGACACTTGAGCTTTGATGAAAATGTTTTGCTATTGTTTTAACTGTTCTAGGATCACAATTGTTTCAGTTGGAAAAGTCCTCTAAGATCATTGAGTCCAACCATCAACCTAAGACCACCAGGGCCATTAAATCCTGTCAGCATGATCTAATGAAGAAGAGGCTTAGCGGAGACCATAAAGCTGTCTACAGCTACCTGAAGGGAGGTTGTAGCCAGGAGGGGGTTGGTCTCTTCTCCCAGGCAACCAGCACCAGAACAAGAGGACACAGTCTCAAGCTGCACCAGGGGAAGTTTAGGCTCAAGGTGAGGAGAAAGTTCTTCACAGAGAGAGTCATTGGCCATTGGAATGTGCTGCCCAGGGAGGTGGTAGAGTCACTGTCCCTGGAGGTGTTCATGAGGGGATTGGCTGTGGCACTTGGTGGCATGATTTAGAAGTCATGAGCTTGGGTGGTAGGTTGGACTTATGATCTCTGAGGTCTTTTCCAACCTTAATTGATTTTATGATTCTAATTTATAGACCTGAGAGTAGACTTCAGATGTGCTCTTGGTGGAGTTGGTAGCACTGCCCACTGTTAAACTTTCCCAGCACTTCCACTTATAAGACTCTACATTCAACAGCTTAAGGCCTTGCCAGACCTGAACCATTTGGGCTGAAACTTTCCATGTTGCTCAGAAAATTTAGCCTTAAGGCTGATTTTTTACTGGCAAGTATCAGCCAAAATTGTGCAACTGTTCAGCATCCTTCAGGAACAGAACTGGGAAAATTAGACATAATTTTTTTTGCAGCATTAAAGGCACAGAAACATTTTTGTCAAGGAGCTGAGAGCTTTGCTGCAAAGTGTATTGGAAACACAGTAAAAAAGGCAATGTTTTCTTACAGGAAGCATGTTTTCACTGTTTCCCACCAAATGTAGACAAAGTTTTACAAGATAAAATTCTATGAAACAACAGGTTGAGTGAGTTCACACCTTGAGTCCTGTGTCTGGTTCTGGGCTCCTCAGTTTAGGAAAGATGTTGAGTTGCTGGAATGTGTCCAGAGAAGGGCAACAAATCTGGGGAGGGGGTGGGAGCACAAACCCTATGAGGAGAAGCTGAGGGAGCTGGGGTTGCTTAGCCTGGAGAAGAGGAGACTCAGAGGAGACCTTCTTACTCTCTACAACTACCTGAAGGGAGGTTGTAGCCAGGAGGGGGTTGGTCTCTTCTCCCAGGCAACCAGCACCAGAACAAGAGGACACAGTCTCAAGCTGCACCAGGGGAAGTTTAGGCTCAAGGTGAGGAGAAAGTTCTTCACAGAGAGAGTCATTGGCCATTGGAATGTGCTGCCCAGGGAGGTGGTAGAGTCACTGTCCCTGGAGGTGTTCATGAGGGGATTGGCTGTGGCACTTGGTGGCATGATTTAGAAGTCATGAGCTTGGGTGGTAGGTTGGACTTGATGATCTCTGAGGTCTTTTCCAACCTTAACTGATTTTATGATTCTAATTTATAGACCTAAGAGTAGACTTCAGATGTGCTCTTGGTGGAGTTGGTAGCACTGCCCACTGTTAAACTTTCCCAGCACTTCCACTTATAAGACTCTGCATTCAACAGCTTAAGGCCTTGCCAGACCTGAACCATTTGGGCTGAAACTTTCCATGTTGCTCAGAAAATTTAGCCTTAAGGCTGATTTTTTACTGGCAAGTATCAGCCAAAATTGTGCAACTGTTCAGCATCCTTCAGGAACAGAACTGGGAAAATTAGACATAATTTTTGTTGCAGCATTAAAGGCACAGAGACATTTTCCTGAAGGAGCTGAGAGCTTTGCTGCAAAGTGTGTTGGAAACACAGTAAAAAAGGCAATGTTTTCTTACAGGAAGCATGTTTTCAATGTTTTCCACCAAATGTAGACAAAGTTTTACAAGATAAAATTCTATGAAACAACAGGTTGAGTGAGTTCACACCTTGAGTCCTGTGTCTGGTTCTGGGCTCCTCAGTTTAGGAAAGATGTTGAGTTGCTGGAATGTGTCCAGAGAAGGGCAACAAATCTGGGGAGGGGGTGGGAGCACAAACCCTATGAGGAGAAGCTGAGGGAGCTGGGGTTGCTTAGCCTGGAGAAGAGGAGACTCAGAGGAGACCTTCTTACTCTCTACAACTACCTGAAGGGAGGTTGTAGCCAGGAGGGGGTTGGTCTCTTTCTCCCAGGCAACCAGCACCAGAACAAGAAGACACCGTCTCAAGCTGTGCCAGTGGAGGTTTAGGCTGGATGTGGGGAAGAAATTTTGGAGGCACAGATATTTTGGTACAGAAAAAAAAAAAGTGATGCAAATGAAACTTGAATTTGGATGTGAGAGAGCAGAGAGGGGCTGCATCCAGAGAAGGGTGGCCAGCAGGTCAGGGAGGTGATTCTCCCCCTCTACTCAGCTCTGCTGAGACCCCACCTGGAGTACTGCCTCCAGTTCTGGAGCCCTTATTACAAGAGGGATCTGGAGGTGTTGGAAGGTGTCCAGAGAAGGGCCATGAGGATGAGCAGGGGGCTGGAGCACCTCTCCTGTGAGGACAGACTGAAGGAGTTGGGGCTGTTCAGTCTGGAGAAGAGAAGGCTCCGAGGTGACCTCATTGTGGCCTTCATGTATCTGAAGGGGGCTACAAGAAGGCTGGGGAGGGACTTCTCAGGCTATCAGGTAGTGATAGGACTAGGGGGAATGGAATGAAGCTGGAGGTGGGGACATTCAGGTTGGATGTGAGGAGGAAGTTCTTAACCATGAGAGTGCTGAAGTCCTGGAATGGGTTGTCCAGGGAGGTGGTTGAGGCCCCGTCCCTGGAAGTGTTTGAGCCCAGGCTGGATGAGGCTCTGGCCAGCCTGATCTAGTGTAGAGTGTCCCTGCCCATGGCAGGGGGGTTGAAACTAGATGATCCTTGTGGTCCCTTCCAACCCTGACTGATTCTATGATTCTAAGAGGGGACAAAGATAGGTCATTGAGGAACATGACAGTCTGAAAATGAGTGAACAAAGACTTAAACCTTTGCTGGAGGATGGGAACTGGGGTTGGACCAATGACAAGGAATAAGAAGGCCAGGAGAAGCAATGCAGTCATAGGAACATTCTGGAGACACCAAGTAACAAGTTGGGAGTCACAACAACCTTTTTTGTTTTAGTCTGTAGTGAATACTCAGCTTTCTAAATCTGTTCATTTGCTCTTGCCAGATAGTAGCTGTGAAACCCATTGGTGATCTATGTGCCTTTTCCTGCTTTACAGCTGCTCCCTATAAATTCTGTCCATTTACTTCTGCTGTAAATTATTCAACTGCTTGACAGCACCTTGCTGAGTTCAGCAGTGACATAGATTGAACTACCTCTGTTTCTCTTCAAGAAAAGCAACAGGAAATCCAGTCTAGTCAGAAATGGAGATGGTACCTTAAGGTGGCACTGCCCTCTTTGCCCAGAAGTTGGTCACTGTTCCTCCACATCACCACCATGAGTGCCTAAAACTTGTCTGCTCTGTATGTATTCAAATTCTGGTGACTTCTTGCCGAGAGATGCTCAGGCCTGACTGATGCTGCATGGAATCAGACAAAAAGACTTCACACAGTCCGGTCACCTAACTCCTAAGAACAGTACTCTCCAGCTAGGACCTGGACTAAACCACAAAGAATAATGGAAGAATTTGGACCCAAAGTCAGTGGCAAAATAACAAATAGGCCTTTGGTAGTTCACTTGGTATCATGATAATGTAGAGGACCTCTTCAAAGACTTTTCAGTGCAAGTTTTAGCTATACTAGAACAGATAAAACCCAAAACTGCCCCTTCCACAGTAGCCCCAGGCTGCCTTCTCCTTCTGGCTTTGTTCTCTGCTGGACCTTGGATTCCTTGTGGCACAGTGGAGAGCAGGAGCTCCAGTTCTCCACAGCACAGCCCAGGAGACCAGGCCACCGCTGTCTAGTATGAACATGATCAGTTGCCCTACATTCAGTGCCTGTTGGGCCCAGCTCCTCAAGAATAGGGCTGTTGTATAAAACAGAAGCACCAATTTCATCCTCACCCATTTCTAAAGAGAAGTATGAGCATTCTTCTTTCCAAAAGCAGATGCAAATGTCTAGCCACAGAAGACCCTAGGCTCTAAAATGGATGGATTCAACATTCTGTAGGCTTGGATCCAGTCTGTGCTCCAGAGGGGGATAGTGTTCATAACACATAAAACCTCCATTCTTAGTTTTTCCCATTGGTTAGCATTAATCTTCCTCCTTGCTTAATACTCATGTTATGTGTTTGCCAAGAGATCTCATTTCCCCCTGCTGTTCAAAGGGAGCCCATGTACTCCACACTCACTGATTCTTTGCTCTCAGAGGGTCAAGCAACTAAAGATACTGGTGTCTAAAGGCATCGAGGTCCTCTCAGGAAACCAAGGCAGACACATACCATTAAATTTCTTGTCTATGTAACACCATTTGGTATCTCACTTTACTTGGTCTGTCCCACCCATAGCCCACAGACTTGCCCTCAAAACAGAAAAACAACTCCTTGGTGTGGCAAGCAGCTAGCACGTGGCAGAATCTGAATACATTTATTTCTGGAGACAGCAATGGAGACACAGAGGCAGAGTCACAACAAACCACTGGCTGGAGCTTTGCCACTCTGCAACTCCAATTAAACACTTTTCCATCCAACCACTGAAGTCATCAGGCACATTCTGCTGAGTGGATGCACGTGGATGAGCTAGCTCAATCTGTAATCATTTCTCCTTAATGAGAATGAGACTAGAGAGACAAAGCCTAGCACACTGGATTCACTCACCACATGTTCCAGTCATGCCCTGGCCCTTACAGGAAATGGCATTTATCTTCCAGATTTGCTCAACCACATCCCCTAACACAGAATCATAACAGTGACTTCTGGAGGTCATCTTCCCAGCCTCCCATGGAAAGCAGGATGGTCACTAATGGTGGACAAACCACCTCTCAGTTTGTTCAGCCTGCTGTTGAAAACCTCCAAGAATGGAGACTCAGCAACCGTGCAACCACAAATCAGTCTAACCAAAGGAAACCAAGCAGTGTAAAGCTGACTGGAAGGCACCACCCCAAAGGGAGAACCAGCTCTGGCTGTGCAATCTATCAATTTGTCTTCAAGAATATTCTGCAGGTGCCTAGGGAGATTATATTGAACCAGGGAGCATGTAGGGGGATCCTCTGCTAGCAAGAAGACAAACAGAGAAGTCTTTTTAGGAATATTATTGCACACAAAAATGCAGACACAACCTGAAGCTCAAGTTCCCCAAGTCACAGGGCTTCTCAGTTTAGGAAGGATGTTAAGTTGCTGGAAGGTGTCCAGAGAAGGGCAACAAACCTGGGGAGGGGTCTGGAGCACAGCCCTGTGAGGAGAGGCTGAGGGAGCTGGGGTTGCTTAGCCTGGAGAAGAGGAGGCTCAGGGGAGACCTTCTTGCTCTCTGCAACTCTCTGAAGGCAGGTTGTAGCCAGGTGGGGGTTGGTCCCTTCTCCCAGGCTACCAGCACCAGAACAAGAGGACACAGTCTCAAGCTGTGCCAAGGGAGGTTTAGGCTGGATGTTAGGAAGAAGTTTGTCCCAGAAAGAGAGATTGGCCATTGGAATGTGCTGACCAGGGAAATGGCGGAGTCACCATCACTGGAGGTGTTTAGGAAGAGACTGGATGGGGTGCTTGGTGCCATGGTTTAGTTGATCAGATGGTGTTGGGTAATCACATGGAGCAAGACAGAAAAAGGAGGCTTAGGTGTTTAAGGGGGCTACACGTTTTCTTTGTGTTTTGCTTTGTATGTAAACCTCTCCATGCCTCTGCTTCACAACTTCAGCAATAACCCTGCAAGGCACATTTCACCAATCTATGTCCAAGCTGTGGTTAAACCACTCATAGGTCTTGCTAACAGATGCCATTCATAAATATCCAGATAAAAAAATGGGAATTGCATGATCACAGATTCAAGGTGATTCTCCCCCTCTACTCAGCTCTGCTGAGACCCCACCTGGAGTACTGCCTCCAGTTCTGGAGCCCCTCTTACAAGAGGGATATGGACGTACCGGAGCGTGTCCAGAGAAGGGCCACGAGGATGATCAGAGGGCTGGAGCACCTCTCCTATGAGGACAGACTGAAGGAGTTGGGGCTGTTCAGGCTGGAGAAGAGAAGGCTCCCAGGTGACCTCATTGTGGCCTTCCAGTATCTGAAGGGGGCCTACAAGAAGGCTGGGGAAGGACTTCTCAGGCTATCAGGGAGTGATTAGACTAGGGGGAATGGAATGAAGCTGGAGGTCAGGAGGAAGTTCTTCCCTGTGAGAGTGGTGAAGCCCTGGAATGGGTTATCCAGGGAGGTGGTTGAGGCCCCATCCCTGGAGGTGTTTAAGCCCAGGCTGGATGAGGCTCTGTCCAGCCTGATCTAGTGTGAGGTGTCCCTGCCCATGGCAGGGGGGTTGGAACTAGGTGATCCTTGTGGTCCCTTCCAACCCTGACTGATACTGTGATACTATGATCAAGGAGAACTGCCCAGATCAATGGACACAATAGAGAATTAGAGACTGGAATGAAAATGCCTAACTTCAAAAATCTCCTTAAATAGTGAAAACTCTGATTATTTCACCCCAAAAACTCTGTGAAGCAAACGACACCCCTTTGATACGGACTACACCGACCAAGCCTTCCCGGGAAATTATGAAGACAGCAAATTCCAAGGGATTCTCTAGCATCATTTTGATCATTCTGGGCTTGTTTTGTTTACACACCCTTTGGTTTCTCTGTCCCTGACTCAGACACGCATCATCCCTATTTCTGGGAAAATATTATTGACATTTTGTGTCCCTGGGTGTCAGTCAGTGGCGGGGGGCAGGGCGAGACTATCTGAGGCACGGAATGTAGGTCAGCAAAAGCTGAGGGCGCTCGAGATGTGTTTGAAGCAGAAAACAGGCTTCACAGGAGCGGGGGGAAATCAGAGAACAGACAGCTTCATGTGATGGCATTTGAGCTGCTGCACTGAAACACCGCAGCTGCTCCACTGGTAGCATCCCTTCTGGTGACAATGAGCTGAGTGTTCTTACAGCGGCTCAGCGCTGGTGGGCAAAGAGCGAAACCCAGCAGTGAAACAGAGCTGCTTTCTCTGCAGAAACACAGGGGGCTCGTCTTTCCTGTCCTCCAGTTCGGTCTGTGTGTGTGCACCAAAGCTGCTAGGTACATGCTGAAGCTGAGACACTACCTCACCAGCTCCAGCTCCATCCAAGGCAGGGGTGATGAGCACTTCACATCACCGGCAGAGGAATCTGGGACGCTCGGAAAGGGCCTCACAAGTATTTTCCATTCCAGTGCTTCTTTCTGGGCGGTCCTTACCAGAGCCTGCTCTGGGTTTTGGCTCTCCTCTACCCAAAGCTAGCCAGAATAATTTCAGTTCTGCAACACTGGCCAGGTACTCCATTCTTCAGGCAGTTCCTTTTCACCACATTACCCCAGATTTCCAATTTGCCTAACAGCATTTCCTCCCTTATCTACTTTATCAATTTCCCCCCTTGGCTGTCACTACCTCTCTAGGAAACTCTACATCATATTTTAAATTATTTCACATCCCTAACTCCTAATTTAGGGCTTTAACTGGGCTAGAGCACAACGTTGCTCTCTCTCTGCCTCAGATGGATACCCAACACTGACTGACAAAGAGAAATGTCCATATCATATGTTCCCCCCACAGCAAACTCCTGGTCAAGCTGTCAGCCCATGGCATGGACAGGAGCATTCTGTGCTGGGCTAGGAACTGGCTGGAGGGCTGTGCCCAGAGAGTGGTGGTGAATGGTGCCACATCCAGCTGGCAGCCAGGCACTAGTGGTGTGCCCCAAGGATCAGTGCTGAGCCCCATCCTGCTCAATGTCTTTATTGATGATTTGGATGAGGGCATTGAGTCCATCATCAGTAAATTTGCAGAAGACACCAAGTTGGGAGCAGGAGTTGATCTGTTAGAGGGTAGGAGGGCTCTGCAGAGGGACCAAGACAGGCTGGGCAGATGGGCAGAGTCCAAGGGCATGAGATTTAACGCATCTAAATGCCAGGTTCTACATACTGGCCACAACAACCCCATACAGTGCTACAGGCTGGGGTCAGAGTGGCTGGAGAGCAGCCAGGCAGAGAGGGACCTGGGGGACTGGTTGATGGTAGGCTGAGCATGAGCCAACACTGTGCCCAGGTGGCCAGGAAGGCCAATGGCATCCTGGTCTGCATCAGGAACAGTGTGGCCAGCAGGAGCAGGGAAGTCATTCTGCCCTGTACTCAGCACTGGTTAGGCCACACCTCGAGTCCTGTGTCCAGTTCTGGGCCCCTTAGTTTAGGAAAGATGTTGAGTTGCTGGAAGGTGTCCAGAGGAGGGCGACAAAAGTGGGGAGGGGTTTGGAGCACAGCCCTGTGAGGAGAGGCTGAGGGAGCTGGGGTTGCTTAGCCTGGAGAAGAGGAGGCTCAGGGGAGACCTTCTTGCTCTCTACAACTACCTGAAGGGAGGTGGTAGCCAGGTGGGGGTTGGTCTCTTCTCCCAGGCAACCAGCACCAGAACAAGAGGACACAGTCTCAGGCTGTGCCAGGGGAGGTTCAGGCTGGATGTTAGGAAGAAGTTCTTCATAGAGAGATTGGCCATTGGAATGTGCTGCCCAGGGAGGTGGTGGAGTCACCATCATTGGAGGTGTTTAGGAAGAGACTGGATGGGGCACTTGGTGCCATGGTTTAGTTGATTAGATGGTGTTGGGTGATAGGTTGGACTCAATGGTCTCAAAGGTCTTTTCCAACCTGGTTAATTCTATTCTATTCTAGCTCAGCTGTTGGCAGCTCTCTCAGGGGGCTCTCATGTCTCTTGGATATTTCTCTAATTTAGATACCAGGCATAGTTTCAAGAACCAAGCCTAATACATGGTTAAAACACTCAAATGCCCTGCTAACAGATGTCATTAATAAGCACCTGGCTAAAAAGTGAGAATGGAATGATCACAAATTGGAGGTACATGCATCAAAAAGAACTGCCCAGAGCAATCCTAAATCTGTGACTCAGAGGCCTGAGAGGCATTCCTGTAGAAAGCATAATTTCCTTCTAGGAAAGCAGAAACCTCTCCTTTGTGGTGCTGCATTCCAGGTTCAGTTTTTAAGTAACTAAAAGGAGCAATGACTTGGGAGTTATAAATAAACTGCTGTTGACCCTTCTAATTGGTCCCTTTGATGTTCTGTTTCCCTCCCTCTGTACTAATCAAGTGATGTGTGCAGAGCCTCCTTTGGATGCCAGCTGTCACAGCAGCTCAGGTGTTAGTCATAGCCTGGGCATGATCCTGAACCCACATCTCCCACATGGTCACTCATGAGCTGAGCTTTGGCTAGGACCTCTATTTTCTAACAGTAGCCACTTGGTTGGGGGGGTTCTGAAGGCCACTGAACCTGGTGATTTGCAACCCAATGTTTGTGCAAGAGGGAGGCACAGGATGTTTAATGTCTGGCTGCTAGACCTCAAGTGCAGTTTGCAGGAGCCATGGAATCCTCTATCATCATTTTAATAGCTCACTTGAGAATAACAAGGTGATTCCCTTTTCAACAGCTGTGGCCCAGAAACCATGAGATTACACAACTGCAGTCACCTGGTGCCAGGTTACAAGAGGAGAAGTTAAAGAGGCTTGGGGGGAGGGGTTGGAATTTGTGATGGCAGAAGCCTAATCTTAGAGGAAGCAGCATAAAGCATTGTCAGGAAATGAGAGACACTCTTTCAAGGCTGCAGACAAATGTACATTGCAGGCAATTTCTCAGTAAAAATGTCTGCTAGGAATCCTCAGGTGGGTCTGCAAATGTAATAACGTCCAGGAGAGGAAGCAGTGTCATGGATAAGTGATGCAGAAACATCTCTGCACTGGCAAGGAAAACACGATGCCATTCAGTCACTTGTAAAGATGTGATCTTGCTTCATCTGAGTTTTAGCAACGAAGGGGAAGAACTAAGAATAAATTTTCAAGTGCCAGTTCAGCTCCACATCTGTTGTAGATCTAATTAGCCCTTTCAAGGACTCCAAGGCAACTGGTGCAAGGGACAGATCAGATTAGAATGCTATTAAAAAGGAGAGCAACACCTGATCTAGCTGGAGGTGCCCCTGCTGACTGCAGGGGGAGGGGTTGGATGAAATGTCTTTCAAAGGTCCCTTCCAACCCAGTGCTTTCTGTGATCAAACTTGGATCTAAAAGTCCCACCTGAAGGTAGCATATTCAAGGTCTGGACATCCCAGTTTTTCTGTACTATCCAAGCTGAAGTCAAGAGAATGTTCTAGACTGACGTTCAGCCCAGGGGAAGAAATTGGATGGAGGCACTGCTTGAATATAATGGAACTCCAGATAGGAGTGAGGCTGTCAAGGGTAAGTTCTCCTGGGTAATTAATCCACAGAGAAGAAAAGTTCAGAGGTAAGGCAGTTAGGAAGGGCTGCACCACAGTGGAGAGGCAACTCAAATCAGCTGTTGGAGTTCCTGTCACAGCTGTAGCTCATGTGCCTTCTATTGCTTGGTTTGCTACCCATAAAGAAGTTAGGAAATGAAACAATTAGGGCCAATACAGAATGTAAGATAAACCTTGATCAAAACCAACCCCCAAACTTTTAAATCCAGTTCAGATAAGGCTTCATTCTGAAACCTCTCTGACTGTTAACTTCTACCCCAGTTGCTCAGTTACAGCCTGAAGTGTAGCCTCTGAAAATTAGCAGACTCCCCCAGGCATGCAGCATTTCAAATCACAGTGCTGTTGCACGTCTTTTTCCACTCATCTACCTGAAGTAAACCCAGCAGATTAAAGTCAGACTGCATAGGAGTTGGAGTTGAAGAAATCTGGATATGTTATTAAAGGCAGACACGAAGCAATAGAGAGCACACAGGGAAAATTCTACACTTTGAGCCATGATTCTTCTTTTCAGTAACGTTTTTGCAGCCCTGCTCTTTGCACAGGCTGAGGCTCCTCAGGTTTGGTCTCTCCCCTCTGTAATTCTCTGGTGATGCAGTCTGCAAATATGCTAAGTACCAAAGCCCTCAAATAATCGTGGCAGCACTTCAAGCCCTTTGAAAACCAAGCCTCTGTCAGTTTTTCCCTGGAGGAGGGCTAGCATGACACAGACAGCAGCTGCTCAGACCTGAACGAGGGCTTTTTGAAGTGAAAACACCTCGGGAGCACACCAAACATTCCAAAATGAGGCTGCAGCAGATACAGAGTGTCTGAAAATCGGGGCTGAAACAGAGCTGTGACACCTATAGTGGAGCAGGGAGGTCATTCTCCCCCCTGTACTCAGCTCTGGTTAGGCCACACCTTGAGTCCTGTGTCCAGTTCTGGGCCCCTCAGTTTAGGAAAGATGTTGAGATGCTGGGAAGTGTCCAGAGAAGGGCAAGAAAGCTGGGGAGGGGTTTGGAGCACAGCCCTGTGAGGAGAGGCTGAGGGAGCTGGGGTTGCTTAGCCTGGAGAAGAGGAGGCTCAAGGGAGACCTTCTTGCTGTCTACAACTACCTGAAGGGAGGTGGTAGCCAGGTGGGGGTTGGTCTCTTCTCCTGGTCAGCCAGCACCAGAACAAGAGGACACAGTCTCAAGCTGTGTCAGGGGAGGTTTAGGCTGGATGTCAGGAAGAAATTCTTTATAGAGAGAGAGATTGGCCATTGGAATGTGCTGCCCTGGGAGGTGGTGGAGTCACCATCACTGGAGGTGTTTAGGAAGAGACTGGGTGGGGTGCTTGATGCCATGGTTTACTTGATTAGATGGTGTTGGGTGATAGGTTGGACTCGATCTCAAAGGTCTCTTCCAACCTGGTTTATTCTATTCTACTATTCTATTACACAGATAACAGTAATTGGTAGCATCTTGGGTTAAGCAATAAATGAATCATCCCTCCCTTTGACTTGGCTCTCTAGCAGGTGACCTAGTTAAGAAAAATAAGTGCCTGCAAGACTGAAAAGTTGCCAAAGGGATGAGTTTTACAATTAAAACCATTTCATGCCAGGTTTCACAACACGAAATGCTTGCAGAGGATAACTTGCAATGATGCTACAAGGAGGCCACCAAGGTGCTGGAGCAGGTCCAGAAAAGGGCAATGAAGCTGGTGAAGGGTCTAGAGAAAAAGTCTTGTGAGGAGCTGCTGAGGGAACTGGGGCTGCTTAGTCTGGAGAAGAGGAGGTTGAGGGGAGACCTCATTGCTCTGTGCAGCTCCCTGAAAGGAGGCTGTAACAAGGTAGAGGTCAGTCTCTTCACCCAAGTAACAGGACCAGAGGAAAAATTCTCCCAGTTGCACCAAGGAAGGTTAGGTTGGATATAAGGAAAAAGGTCTTTGCTGCAAGAGGATTTGGAGCAGGCTGCCCAGGAAGGTGGTGGAGTCACCATCCCTGGAGGTGTTTAAATGTTGTGTGGATGTTGTGCTGAACAGCAGTGCTGGGTTAACAGTTGGACTTGATGATCACAAAGGTCTCTTCCAAACAAAACATTTCTATGGTTCTGACAGCAGATAGGATCATAGAATCATAGAATCAACAAGGTTGGAAAAGACCTCAAGGATCATCAAGTCCAACCTGACACCACAGATTTCATGACTACTAAACCATGCCACCAAGTGCCACGTCCAATCCCCTCTTGAACACCTCCAGGAACAGTGACTCCGCCACCTCCCTGGCCAGCACATTCCAATGGCTAATGACTCTCTCTGGGAAGAACTTTCCCTTCACCTCCAGCCTAAACATCCCCTGGCACAGCTTGAGACTGTGTCCTCTTGTTCTGGTGCTGGTTGCCTGGGAGAAGACACCAACCCCCTCCTGGTTACAACCTCCTTTCAGGTAGTTGTAGATGGCAAGAGGTCTCCCCTGAGCCTCCTCTTCTCCAGGCTAAGCAACCCCAGCTCCCTCAGCCTCTCCTCATAGGGCTGTGCTCGAGGCCTCTCCCCAGCCTCGTTGCCCTTCTCTGGACATGCCTCATGTTGCACTTTATAGCACACTCTCCTCTGCAGAAAATAGTCATACCTTTTTAAAGCTTTATCTCTAGAAAACTTCCCATTTCCAATGGCCTCATTGCTGAAGGAAACAAATCTGCTTTCTGCTGGAGAGGAGGGCAGGAAGGATAGCAATACATGGCTTTGGCTTTAGAAAGGACAGGTCACAGGTACCCCTGACAGGTCTTGTTGGTTACTATTAGAGCTGCTCTCCATTTTTATGTGTTCCCTCCCTAATAAGGCTACAAGCCCCTGAGAAGCTCTCTCCCTGGTGCTTGCTGTGTCTGTGCCATGGAATGAACACAAGCACTGGAGCAGGGAGGTTGGCCATGGCTCTCATGCTGTTACTAATGAGGTTCCTGGTATAGCTTCTATACCCCCTGATGATGCTGATGCTATAAATAGCAATCAATGCAGCCTTACATGGCTAAGTCTCGATAAAGTTTCTGATGGTGCCAAAATATCCTACTTCTCTGCATGCCAGATGCTTCTAATGAAGTGACTTCCCTCCCATGGCACTGTGTTTGCATTGCCCTCTCCCCCCTGAGCCACTCACACTGATGCTTACAGCTGGGTCAGCTTTCTCCTCCTCTCTTGCCCTCCTGCCTTTGTATAAGAAACGGGATCATTATTCTCTGGAGCCACCCACAAAGAAGACAGGATGTGTATGGGCAGCCTCTTTCTGAGAGCATTTCTCACTGATTTAAGACTTTGTTCCATTCAGGGCTCACTTCCACTGCTCTTACAGAAAGCTCTCTAAAAATGGCCAACAATAATTAAAGAATTTTAAAAGGAAAAGGACTCCAAAGTTGGTAACAGCACAGGGACCTCGTGTCCAGGTGATGTGCTGTGCAGTACCTGCTCCCACAGCCAAGTCCAAAACTCTATGCCAGGTGCTGAGCACCTAGGGAACATCCCTTTAAAACTGTCTTTGGGCACTTCTGCAGTGAGGGTGGCGAGACCCTGGCCCAGGTTGCCCAGAGATGTGGTAGATTCCCTATCCCTGGAACCATTCAATGGAATGAAGCTGGAGGTGGGGAGATTCAGGCTCGATGTGAGGAGGAAGTTCTTCCCCATGAGAGTGGTGAAGCCCTGGAATGGGTTGTCCAGGGAGGTGGTTGAGGCCCCGTCCCTGGGGGTGTTTAAGACCAGGCTGGATGAGGCTCTGGCCAGCCTGATCTAGTGTGGAGTGTCCCTGCCCATGGGAGGGGGTTGGAACTAGATGATCCTTGTGGTCCCTTCCAACCCTGACTGAAACTAATGAAACTAAGAAACTAATTCCAGGTCAGGCTGGATGGGAGCCTGAGCAATCTGATCTAGTTGCAGATGACCCTGCTCACTGCAGAGGCTAGAAAACCTTCAGAGGTCTCTTCCAATCCAAACCATCCTCTGCTCCTGTGCCCTCATTAAGAAATGACAATTCTGCAATCCTTTTTCTCTCAGTTTTTGCCATTATGCCCAAGTGACCTAGTTAAGCCAATTCACTTGGAGATGAGAGAACTCCTTTAGCCAACAGATGGATTCAAAGCCTGGATCCACATTTGTTGGGCAAGCGGCATGGTCACAAGGATGCTGTACTGAAAGGGTACATCCCCTCCTAAACAAGTTGTTGTTGTTTGGGGAAAGAGGAAACCACCACAAGGAACCAGAAAACAGCACAGCATAGCAGCCCTGCAAGATGATCTTTAAAAGCAAGCTGTGGAGCAGAGACTCTGAGATCCTACACAGCTTTTTTGGCTTAGCTACAAGATTTAATCTCATCACAACTGCATAGCCACAGGAAGGATGCAGAGGTGCAGCTGGAGGTGTGCACACCTCTGGAGGTCAGATGTTTCTCAGCACCAATGGCACCTGAGGTGTTTCAGTATGGCAATACTGGACCTCAGTTTAGGCTGACTTGAGATAGCTTCTCAGATTCTAGTCCCCATCACCTAATCTAACCAGGTTTTAGTTTTTCCCTCCTGGGGCAGGAATCACACAGCACTCACAGGACACTGAGTAAGGAATTCCAATTTCCCCTAGTCTTGCTTCCAGTGCAATTAGTTGACAGCTTCATTGGAGCTCACAAAAGGGATCTGCTGGGAGAGCTTAAAGGTCAGCTGGTCTGAATGGAACTAAAGCCACCTCCTGTGTGGAAGGGAAGAAATAAAAGGCATGGAAAAAACCCAACCAAACCAAACAAACCCCCTTTCCATAGTGTTTGTGTTCCAGTAAGTACAAAAGTGAAGCAGTTGCTGTCCCCTCCTGCTCTCACTGAGTAAGCACAGGGTGAACTGGCATACACTGCCTGCAGCCCACACTGGGATAAGGTCCTCAAGAGAAGATCAAAGGAGATGAAATGGAGATGAGGGTTTACCTGCAAGCCATAGGACTGCCCCCCAGACTGCTCAGTCCATGACTACTCCTGTTCACTGACTTCTACCTCTATGGCTCCACTGTTACACTCTGGTCTGTGTTAAAGAATCTCATGAAGTGAAGCCTTTTACTATTGATAAGGAAGAAGGAGAAGAAGAGGAAGAAGAAAAAAGCATATTCCCAGCCTCTTGCTGGGTGCACTGAGCCATATGCCAGGCACACAGAACATCCCAGACGGAATTCTGCAAGCATTTGGGAAATCTATCAAACCACAAACCCAGGCTGGGTCAGAGCGAGTCTGAGAGTCAATGCATTTATTTAGAGCTCAGCAGTAGCTGGGCTCTGGCTGTCAGCTGCAGGATGTGCACACAGAGGGCAGTCAGTGGCTCTGCAGAGTGCAGTCAGCCCACAGCAGGGAAGCAGCCCCACTGCACCGCAGCCCAGGTCTAGTGTTCGAAAGGGGAGCTTGGTTTTGCCCCAGAAAGGAAAACCCTAACAATAGCCTTATCAGAACACTGCCTGCTTTATTTAGACCTGGCAAGGAGGGTTGTAAAGGTTATTTTGTGAGATCTGATAACCCCTCGCTAAAGGAGGGAACTTCATTGCACGCTATTGGGGATCACATTAAAGCTATTCTATGGCAGTCTTCTTAATCTTCCATTATTGGGCATATTACCTCCTGCATCACCATAAATGGGTTTAGAAAAGTCACTGGGGAAAGAGCTGATCTAATTGCAAGAGTCAGGAGAGCCTCAGGATTCAAGGCAACAAGAAGATGCTGTGGGGTGTTCATTGTTTCCAGTTTCCCTGTCTGTGAAGGGAGGTTGTAGCCAGGAGGGGGTTGGTCACTTCTCCCAGGCAAACAGCACCAGAACAAGAGGACACAGTCTCAAGCTGTGCCAGGGAAAGTTTAGGCTCAAGGTGAGGAGAAAGTCCTTCACTGAGAAAGTTGTTAGCCATTGGAATGTGCTGCCCAGGGAGGTGGTGGAGTCACTGTCCCTGGAGATGTTCAAGGGGACTGGACGTGGCACTTGGAGCCATGGTCTAATAGTCATGAAGTCTTGGGTGACAGGTTGGACTTGATGATCTTTGAGGTCTTTTCCAACCTTGTTGATGCTATGATTCTGTGGTTTTCCTGTTCTCCTTTATACTGATTTCCCCCTTTTTGCATGTTGCATTGGAACAGACTGCAAACTGCACCATGTATGGTTTACAGTGTGTTTAAGCTGGAGTTCATGAGGTGTGGGGGCTGTGTCTTTGTCACTCTCAGGATCAGGGCTACTACAGACTTGCTACTAGTGGCAGATGAACTAGGTGTTGGACTGGCAAACTGCATGCACTCCCTTACAGAGATTTGGAGGGAGGCTTTAATTACTCACATCATGGGAACTCAGGCATGGAGCAGATTTCAGTGCTCCCCAATGCCCCATCGTGGCTTAACTTCAAGCATATGTTTTCCTTCACAGATTTGAGGATCAGGCCCTGGGTTTCCATGGTGTGCTTGTGCTGGACCCACGGACAGTTTATTGGCTAAGCAGAGCCAGCTCCAGCGAGCAGAACTCTGAGGATCAGCTGAGGGTTAACTCAGTGGATAGCTAATTTACCTCTCCTCTCTTTCAGGCTCTTGGCTGCACTGCATTGCCAATCAGTCTCCTGTTGCAAATGAGCAACGTGGTGTTTACTCCTGAGACTCCACGTGGAAAATGAGCAGAGCTCTTTTGATTCATTGTTCTAACAGACTGTAAACCTCTCCTCTGTTTTAGAAACATTTACCATAGCAGCTGAAAAATGGTTTTTCAAACTACTGCTGCAGCGGGATCAGAGCTTGAGTTAAACCCAAAACACCCTCTCTGCCTCTACAGCCCCCTTCTGTAATCATAGAATCATAGAATTGTCAGGGTTGGAAGGGACCTCAAGGATCATCTAGTTCCAAACCCCCTGCCATGGCCAGGGACACCTCACACTAGATCAGGTTGCTCACAGCCACATCCAGCCTGGCCTTAAAAACCTCCAGGGATGAGGCTTCTACCACCTCCCTGGGCAACCTGTTCCAGTGTCTCACCACCCTCATGGGGAAGAACTTACTCCTCACATCCAATCTGAATCTACCCATTTCTAGTTTTGCTCCATTCCCCCCAGTCCTATCACTCCCTGTGACCCCAGAAAGTCCCTCTCCAGCTTTCTTGTAGCCCTCTTAAATACTGGAAGGCCACAATTAAGTCACCTTGGAGCCTTCTCTTCTCCAGACTGAACAACCCCAACTCTCAGTCCATCCTCATAGGAGAGGAGCTCCAGCCCTCTGCTCACCCTCGTGGCCCTTCTCTGGACACATTCCAGCACCCCCAGATCCTTCCTGTAATAGAGGCTCCAGAACTGGATGAAGTACTCCAGGTGGGGTTTCACCAGAGAGGAGTAGAAGGCGAGAAAGCAGAGTAGAGGGGGAGAATCCTCCTAATGTCTGCTCACACACAGAAGTTCAATAACCAACTGATGGGGGTGGGGAGGAGGGGGAGTCTTTTCTGGTTCTTTCAGGGGAGCATTTCAGTCTAAAGCCAAGCTGCCCTGTGCACTAGATGACAATCAATACAACTTTCTGTTTGTTAATTTTGGCACTGATAGAGGCAGGGACTCCTCAGTGAGAATGAGCTGAAGTGTTTTTGGTCCTAACAGCAGAAAGACTTCTGCTGCACATCATTAAGCAGCAAGCTTTAATTTGATGCAGCTTTTAAATTTCAGAACAGGGCATGAAGCAGAGTCTCAACATGAGCAGTTTGGGCTTAAGACACAATACCACAGTGTGAAACTGCATTTCTTTTCATTGTATACAGGGCTGACATGAAAAACTCAACTCAATGTCAAAATATGCCTGTGACGGTTGCTGGCTCCTTGTCAGAATTCTTCACCTACTACTCATATAGAGAGTGAGGTTCACTGCATCACCTACTTAATATCGCATTTCTGAGCTTTATAGGATGTGAAATAATAATCACAGAACCATTTTGGTTGGAAAAGCCCTCTAAGATCATCAGGTCCAACCTTCTACCCCCACACCGCCATGGCCATTAAACCATGTCCCCAAGTGCCAGGTCTACACATTTTTGGAACACCTCCAGGGATGGGGACTCCACCAGCACTCTGGGCAGCCTGTTCCAATGCCTGACCACATCACCTCTCACCCTACCTTCTCTCCAGGTTCTCTGTGTGGTCTGTGCTGCAAATCATTCTCTCTGTGTGTTTGGGAGGAGATAAATGGACATCAAAATGTGCCCCTGCGATTGGAAGCATCGAGACGAACGTGTGGGAAAGTCTGTGCTCCGAGGCCAATGTTTGCATTCTGACTTTCTCTGCCCTAAATCAGGACACAAACCAGTGCTGTGGTGTCAGATATTGCCACACACATGCAAACTGTGTCTGGTGGTCAGTCTCTAGGAAGTGTGGTACCCATGAGCCACACACAGCGAGCCCTGTCATCTGTGAGGCATTCATTGCACACCACCTGCATCTGCTGGAAGGGCTGAGCCTCAGATGCCATGGGAATGGGACTGTATAAAGACATAGAGAGTTAAATAAGCCATCAGCCAACCACTGCTTACCCCAGGAAGAGCTAGCTGCCACTTCAGGCCATGATTGCCTTTCTCTTCATCTTCTTCCTCCTCCATGCTAAGAGAAAGCAGGATGGGGAGCGGCACATTTTTCACTCTCTGACTTCTTCCTTTACCCTTTTTCCTTTCTGTAAAAAAATAAAAGCAACAACCACAGAGGTTGGATTTCACAAAGGATGCATCTGTGACTGCACATGCACAATGAAAATGTGTCAAGAGTTCCTTTTGTTCAAAAATCTCTTTATTATTCAACTGCACAACTCCTTGAGACCTTGCTGACCTTCTGAAGTGTAAGCAGCTCTGTGTTTAGCCCCCAGACATCACTGCCATGACCAGGATGATAACAGGCTATGTTTTTACCTGTTACAAGAGGAATCTAGGCACCCTCAAATGAGAGCCTTCTGGAGAAAAGGAATCCTCCTATTCTATGCTGAAGCATGTTCTCAAACCCAGTCAGAGGGAGGTGGATAAGGAAGCTCCTCACCGTCAGCAAGCTGAGATAACTTCTGCTCAGCTGCCGTAGTTAATAGAAGCTGCTGCAAACTCTTACAGCCTGCCCAGTTACATAGAATTATCAGGGCTGGAAGGGACCTCAAGGATCATTTTGTTCTGGGCCAGGGACTAGATCAGGTTGCTCAGAGCCACATCCAGCCTGGCTGCGTAAACCTCCAGGGATGAGGCTTCCACCACCTCCCTGGGCAACCTGTGCCAGTGTCTCACCACTCTCATGGGGAAAAACTTCTTCCTAACATCCAATCTGAATCTACCCATTTCTAGTTTTGTTTCATTCCCCCCAGTCCTATCATTACCTGACACCCTGAAAAGTCCCTCCCCAGATTTTTTGTAGCCCCCTTCAGATACTGGAAGGCCACAATTAGGTCTTCTCGGAGCCTTCTCTTCTCCAGGCTGAATAGCCTCAACTCTCTCAGTCTATCTCCCTAGGAGAGCAGCTCTAGCCCTCTGATCATCCTCATGACCCTTCTCTGGACACATTCCAGCACCTCCAGATCCTTCTTGTAATGGGGCTCCAGAGAGGCAAATGGATACCTGACCTGCAGGAGATGCACAAAAATCTACCCAAAGGCCACAGAAAGGCTTTGCCAGCTGACAATCCAACATCCAGGTATCGTTTATAGAACCTCTGTGCTTCAGTCTCCTATGGCAGAACCTGACTCCATGCCACCAGGGTTGACAGCATTAGCAACTGTCTGTGGTGGGTCCAACTGCCTCAGTACTATGCAAGATCAATGTTGTGCTATGCAAACACTGGCCACTTAAAAACCAACTTCAGGCAAGCTTAGCATTTCTCTTGAGAAAATATTGATTCTGCTTTATTATAATTCTACCATATTTGGGGGGGGGAAGCAGTTGGAAAAGTAAGGTTTGCAAATGTTGTTGCAAGTTAAGGCAAATCTGTGATGCCTACCAGGGCAAGATGTGTGAGCGTGACTGTTTTCTGCTCAACACAGCCATCAAACCACTTCAGTGGTGTCACCAGGCTGTAGAAAGGCTTGCTTTATTCTAGAGGGGGGTGGTGATGTACAGAGGATTGCCAGGCTGCTTTCAGAGGCTGCCCTTTCTCAGCTTGCCAGGATTTACTCCTGTTTCACCCCCTCTGTGCAGCTGCTCTTAAAGATGTGAGGCAAAAAAAAACCACCCCAACTCCCCCACCCCAGAAACAAAGCATCTCCTTCACCTTTCACATGACATCCAGCTTCTGTTTGGGGTTGCTTAGCTCCATACCAACAACATTTAAGATGCTGATCAGCAAGAAACCAGGTTAAAAAAAAAACACAGAAGCACTCAGAAACTTCACTGCAGCAAACCCAGTGAAAAACATAGACCAGAAATACAGAGCCTGAGGGGCGGGGGATTGTGAAACAATGATTAATGATTGATTAATGATTGTGATCAATCATTAATGATTGCACCTCTCAGCACTTCCTCACCTTCTGCCCACTGATTTCTCCTCTTTATCTGACATCCCAGAGAAGCTACAAGGAGTTTTTCAAAGCATCAGAATTCCCCTAACCTTCCCTAAGATTTTCTTTCTGCTTTTCCCTGACTGGAAGACTTCAGTGTAAGACTTAAAGAATCATAGAATCAATAAGGTTGGAAAAGACCTCAGAGATCATCAAGTCCAACCTGCCACCCAGCACCTCATGACTACTAAACCATGGCACCAAGTGCCACATCCAATCCCCTCTTGAACATCTCCAGGGACAGTGACTCCACCACCTCCCTGGGCAGCACATTCCAACAGCTAACAACTCCCTCTGGGAAGAACTTTCTCCTCACCACAAGCCCAAACTTCCCCTGGTGCAGCTTGAGACTGTGTCCTCTTGTTCTGGTGCTGGTTGTCTGGGAGAAGAGACCAACCCTGATCTGGCTACAACTTCCCTTCAGGTAGTTGTAGACAGCACTAAGGTCTCCCCTGAGCCTCCTCTTCTCCAGGCTAAGCAACCCCAGCTCCCTCAGCCTCTCCTCACAGGGCTGTGCTCCAGACCCCTCCCCAGCCTCATTGCCCTTCTCTGGACTTGAACAAGAGTCTCAATGTCCTTCTTAAATTGAAGGGCCTAGAACTGGACACAGGACTCAAGGTGTGGCCTAACCAGTGCTGAGTACAGGGGCACAATGGCTTCCCTGCTTCTGCTGGCCACACTATTCTTGATGGATAGGATGCCATTGGTCTTCTTGGCCACCTGGGCACACTGCTGGCTCATGTTAAGCCAGCTGTCAATCATCACCCCCAGGTCCCTTTCTGCCTGGCTGCTCTCCAGCCACTCTGACCCCAGACTGTAGCTCTGCATGGGGTTGTTGTGGCCAAAGTGCAGGGCCTGGCACTTGGACTTGTTGAATGCCATCATGTTGGACTCTGCCCATCTGTCCAGCTGGTCAAGGTCCCTCTGGAGAGTTGTGGTGGTTTGGGCTGGGTGCTGTCTGCTACATGGTGTGCTTCCTGTGTCCAGAAGTCCTACCATAATCCTCTGCACTGCTATAAAATCTGGCGTGGGGTCTGGCACTTCCTCTTTCTTCCCCTCACCCACACCCGGTAACTGGGGGAGACATCTCCCGGCCTTGGGGCTGGCTAGGCCCAAGGCCAGGGGGATGGGCGGTCTCAGGTCTGGCCAGCTGAGACTAGCCTAGCGGGGGCGGGGGGGGAGAAGAAGGAGCCCTGGGGAGCTTGGGTGCACCCTCAGGTGGGGATGGGATGTTTCTGGGTCTGCTTTGGGGTTTCTTTAGTCACTGCTTCTGGCTCTCTGTACACATTCACTGTTTTCTATTTAGACTTTCCACCACTTTTGCAATCCCTTTGTCAGAGTTGTTATTTTTGCCTGTGGTGGGGAGGGGTCTGCCTCAACCCACGACAACAGTCCTTCTAGCCTCCAACTGATCAACCTCTGCTCCCAGCTTGGTGTCATCTGCAAATTTACTGATGACTGGCTCAATCCCCTCATTCCCTTAACCTTCCCTAACACTTTCTTTCTGCTTTTCCCTGACTGGAAGACTTCAGTGTAAGATTTATAGGCCAGGAGGACAATACTTTAGGACAGCAGAAGGACAACATTTAATCCCAGAGGAGTGATATACTTCAGATGTTAAAGTCTTTCTGCAGAGGCACAACCAGCAGCTCTATGCCCCTCATGTAAACCACAGCTTGTTTTCCAGTGGGATATACTTTTCCAGCTGCATAGCTTGAGGTGGGAAACAGAGCACTGGTGGCTAACCACAGAGACTACCAGCATGATGGACTCCAAAGCTCAGATATTTTTATGGACAGCAAAAATGGTATTTGAGAGCAGATTCCTTGCATCTGGATTTCTAGGTGGGGAAAGAGACAGCTAGAAAGAGAGGGGTCATTAGTGCATTGCCAACTCTGAGCAGACAGCTTGTGGCAGGCATGTCATGGTGTAGGGAGCTTAACACCTGAGTGAGGCAGGATCCATCTTTTTGCTACCTCCCATTGAACAAACCTACCCCATGGTCTAGACTAAGCCATGAAATATCACTTCCTGCTTCACTCAGAGTTCATTTCCCCAGAGCTCTGTGGATTACTTCTGCTGGACATGACAGAGAGTTGCATGGTTTTTCACTCATTCAAAATTAGGATGGAAATCTAGCTATTGACCAAAGGCAAAACATTCACTACACTGAAATGGGCTTAAGGTTGTACAGGTGAAAGCCAGCTCATCTTACCTCAGTTCTGGTCATCCAAGTCCTTCTGCACAGGAGAGAGGTTTTAGAGTAAATACTTTTTAGAATACAGCTTCTTTTGGACCTCTGCTTTCTGAGAAGAGGAAAGCTGCTCCTTTCATCTGATGCTAAGAGACATTTAGCCAGGGAGCCCCCACAAAATGACCAGCAGCCTATGTGACACCAACACTGGGGTGGACTTCCACAGAAAGCCAGACCAATTGGCACTGCTGCTGAAGGACTCCATGACTTCTTGACCAACCAAGATGTTAGAAAGGCATCTTCAGGAGCATTAGCACTGCCCTCTCTAGCTTCACTGTCTTTCTTGGACATCACTGAGAAGATGGGTGAAGGCTTCTTGTTTTCTTGTTGTGTGCTGGGTTAGTTAGCAGGTTTGAGGTGTTCCCCAAACTGCTGCTGGGACTTCAAGCAGCAAGTGCTCATGCCCAGCTATTTAAAGCTGTGGAGGTAGGAGATTGTTTCAGAGAGGAGCACAACTTCAGATGGAGGCAATTGAGAAGTCGTTGAACCCAGCAGCTGTGCAGCTGCGTCACCAAACCCCTCCTGCTGCCCAATTATTTTCCTTGGCGACTCCTTCCCCTCAGAACTTGTTTTTTCCTGACTGTGTCTCAGCTGGCTGTTTGGGAAGGCCTGGCCAGTGTTTGTTGAAGAAAGAAAGAGTGAGCAGTTGCTTCTGGTAGTCTCCAGAGATCTTTAGAGGGAAGATGCTGTTTCATACTGACATGTTCTCACAGTCTCTGGGGGAACCTTTCAACAGCAAGGGAGGGGAAGAGGAAGGGAGGATGGGGGGAGACCTGCTGTGTCTGACCTTTCTCCCCAGAGGAGACGAATCAAAAGAGAAATAATAAATATATTTTCCTCCTGTTTTGTTTTGTTTTGTTCTGTTTGTTGCATTTGAGGCTCCACTCCTGTATCCGTGCTCCCCAAGCATAAGTTCACTGCTGGTGAATATACCCTTGAGTGGCTTTTAGTAGAGAAATGCAGTGTTTAGGAAGAAGTTCTTCCCCATGAGGGTGGTGAGACACTGGAACAGGTTGCCCAGGGAGGTGGTAGAAGCCTCATCCCTAGAGGATTGTAAGGCCAGGCTGGACGTGGCTCTGAGTAACCTGATCTAGTGTGAGGTGTCCCTGCCCATGGCCAGGAGGGCTGGAACAACATGATCCTTGAGGTCCCTTCCAACCCTAACAATTCTAATTCTATAGCATCAGCTCACATGTTTGCCAGAAAACAGAGAACTGGATCATCCAGCAAGGTCTTCTAAGCTACTCTGCCTTAATTACTAATGGCTCTTTGTGCCTCAGTTTACAGCCCATGGCACAACCTGGAAAGTTCTTCCACAGCAAAGCCCCACCAAGCAGTCTGCTGACACAGGCACTTGGAAGATCTGGAGAAAAAGACCAAATCTACTATTTGCAGAGCACCAAAGTTGCAAAACTAATCTGCTGCTGTGGGAAGGGAACAAACACAGACCTGGATGCTTTCCCCAGCCCTGTCCAGCTAAAGGAAGATTACAGAAACCCAAGTAACTAAGGGGAATAAAATAAAATAAACATGCTCTTTCCCCTTCCCTTTTTAAGTCTTCCTCCTACTTCAAAGCAGTCCTCAGACTTCACTCCTATGTGTGGGCACAGAAAGCATACCCTTACTAGCCATACACATCCCCTCTGGGGTAAGCTCTCAGCCTTGCATGACTTTGAACACTGGCTCCTAGCTGGTGGTACCTGAACAGAGGCAGCAGCACCTTCTGTGTCCTGCAGTGTCTTTGGTTAAATCAACTTTTCCTCAACCCACTGCCCTGGGGTTATGCTGTGGACCTGAAATGCTCATCATAGCCTCCAAACTTCAGAGCTTGGGAAGAAAAAAAACCAAAATTCCTCTTTCCTTTGGATTTCTGCTAAACCAACAAAGCCTCAAGCAAGAAGTAAGCAGTGACAACAAAATGAAAGGTGTGAGGCTGCTGTCTGGGGTCTGTGTTGGGACAGAAAGGCACAGCCAGTGGAGAAGAGCAAACACAGCAGTTGCTGTGGAGGGCAAAATGCAGAAGTTTGAAACAGCCCCTGTGGAAGGACCATGTGGAAGAGCTTTGCAGAGAATAGCTGCTGCAGAGGCAGTCACAGGAGAGGTATGGGAAGGAGGACCGCTGGCTGCTGTGTGGTCCTGCAGAGCAGCTTGTGCAGAACATAGTGAACAGCAAGCAGACAGCAGCTCATGCAGGAGAAACACAGAATCACAGAGTGGCTTGGGTTGGAAGGGACCTTAAGGATCATCCAGTTCCAATCCCCCTGCCATGGGCAGGGACACCTCCCACTATCCCAGGTTGCTCGAGGCCTCATCCAGCCTGGCCTTGAATATCTCCAGAGAGGAGGCATCCACAGCCTCCCTTGGCAACCTGTTTCAGTGTCTCACCACCCTCACTGTCAAGAACTTCCTAATCTCCAGACTAAATCTGCCCTCCCCAAGCTTCAGTCCATTCCACATTGAAAAGAGGCAGAAATGTGGTGCTGAGGGACATGGTTTAGCACCAGCTTTGAAAGAACTAGAGAATGATTGGACTGGATGAACTTGAAGATGTTTTCCAACCAAAATGACTCTGATTCTGTATCTTGCCTTCCTAACCATCTCTCTTTATGGATGGCACAGTATTATGCAAGGTGTTATCTCATTCTGGTTTCTACTGAGCCTGAAATGCTGTTTTAATGTGGTCAGCCCCAGAGCAGGCACAGGTGGGCAGGACAGGGCAGAGGGAGCTCCCCAGCAGGATCAGATCACTGGCAGAGCTGCACAGCTCCCACTGCAGACCTTGCTGGGCTGCAGTGCAGCAGCTCCCTGAAACGCTTACATCTTCTGGGTTGTCATTGCTGAGCTCTCTCTTTCCTCATTTTGCTGATTAGGCCTTGCAGAAGGAATGGAGAGGCTGTAGAAATCTTTGTGGCAATAAAAGTATGGTCAGACTGATGAATATCAACAACATTCATCGTGTTGACCCAGCGCTGACATGGAAAAGCTGCAGCTGCCAGTCCACTTTTACAGAGAGACCAAGACCCCATTTGGTTGGCCTGTGAGACACAGGCAGTGACTGCTGACAGCAAAGGTCACCTCAGGGCTTTCTTTCAGGCACCGACTGCTGTCTTGTTTAATCTTAGCCAGGAAACAAAGACATCGAGGGTGTGTTGTAGGCTTAACACTAACTGCTGCCATCAGCAGATGCTGACTCCATCTCCAGACCCAGCAGTTGACCTCTGCAGCTCTGGCCAGGATCAGGGGGTTGAGTGGCAATTAATAAAGTCTGCTCTTCTATCTCAGCAGCTGAGGGTCACACCCCAGCTGGAATGACACAGCTACTGCTGCAGCCAGAGGAGGTGACAGTGCTTTCTGAAAGAAGTTCAGCTGACATAGATTGCCTGAGTGAAATCTGCTACTCCACAGCTTAGGAAAAAGGACCTTTTGGTGGAACACAACTCTGTAAGAGTAAGGAGCCAGCCCTTCTCACCTCCACACCGTCACAATTCAAAGGCCAAGGCACTTAGGCAGTGCCACTCAGAGTTTATCTTCATTTTAATGCTGCTATGCCACTTCCAGACTCTATTCAGTGATGTTGGCATTAGAGTTGTCTGCAATTTGTTTCAAAAGCATCAATGTTACCAGGGAGCCAAAAACCCTTCTCTTAGAGTAGAAGAGTCTAACCATGCTGTGGGCCTCCAAACAATTTGTTGGTCAGAAATCTCCGAGAAATATTTTAACCTATCTAGAACAGGTTGCCCAGGGAGGTGGTGGAAGCCTCATCCCTGAAGGTTTTTAAGGCCAGGCTGGATGGGGCTCTGGGCAACCTGATCTAGTGTGAGGTGTCCCTGCCCATGGCAGGGGTGTTGGAACTGGATGATCCTTGAGGTGCCTTCCAACCCTAACAATTATATAATACTAAGCAGTAGGCACAGAGTCATACACCCCTCACAACATGTAGGATTGGTCCCAAGGTGGTGCCTTTGGCCATGACAGCAGCACTCTGCCTGTTGTGGCTCTCCTCAGCTCAGAACATGTTTTTGCTTTTCTGCAAGTGTGGATGCTAAGGCTGTACTTTGATGGAAAGGAGACAGTCCCACTGAATGTGGAATACTCAGCAGGTACAACAAAGAATCTTCTGTTGGAGGGGTGGAAACAGCTCTGTTAGTGACAGCGTGGGTGCCACAGAATCAATAAGGTTGGAAAAGACCTCAAAGATCATCAAGTCCAACCTGTCATCCAACACCTCATGACTACTAAACCATGGCACCAAGTGCCACATCCAATCCCCTCTTGAACACCTCCAGGGATGGTGATTCCACCACTTCCCTGAGCAGCACATTCCAGTGGCTAACAACTCTCTCTGAAGAACTTTCGCCTCACCTCCAGCCTAAACTTCCCCTGGCGCAGTTTGAGACTGTGTCCTCTTGTTCTGGTGTCATGCCATTATTGAAGAGGAAATGACCTTACATTGGCTCAGGGGAGGTTGAGGTTGGGTATCAGAAAAATTTCTCCCCAGAGAGGAAGAGATTGCCCAGGGAGGTGGTGGAGTCACCACCCCTGGAGGTGTTTAAAAAATGCATGGATGTTAGGAAGACCCATGGAGGTGGTGGAGTCACCTTCATTGGAGGTGTTCAGGAGGAGACTTGATGGGGTGCTTGGTGCCATGGTTTAGTTGTTTAGGTGGGTTGGATTGGTTGATGGGTTGGACGCGATGCTCTTGAAGGTCTCTTTCAACCTGGTGTATTGTATTGTATTGAGGGACGTGGTTTAGTGGCAGTGGTGAGATGGGGAGCTCTAGGTGAGCTGATGGACTTGACAAGCTCCAAGTTCTCCTCCAACCTCAACAGTTCTATGACTGTCAGACTTGTTTAAGAAGAAGGGCTTTACAGCAACAGGCATTTGTGTAAACTTTAATCTCCTGACAGTAGAAACATACAGAGTCCAAGCCCAAAGTAGTGTAACAATTTTACAGCAAAGCTTACCAGTACAATGCAAAACTGATTTGTATCAAATGCTTTAAAAAAAAACAAAGAAAAACTGTGCACTTTCTCAAACCTGACTTTGTTCAGCACATCCTTTTGCTTTACAGAACAAGGCAGTAATTCTATAAGAATCATTTACTATATTCCAAACTCGCATGACCTAGGTGCCACACTCCATAGCCTGAGACCATTTTTGCTCCTTGCATATTTACAGATTTCACCTCCCAGCAGCACAGAAGCACCAGGAGCAAGCACAAGCTTTGCCAACAGCAATTTCACATTGGGGAAAAAGAAAAGCTACAGAAAACAAAACAAAAAAGCTCAGCTGTGCCTTGCAAGAGCTTGGTTCTTGGAGCTCAAGACCCATTTCCCCTCTTGGCATGCTTCTCGCTTCCAGCAGGATTTTGATCTACCCAGATGCAGAACTGGATCTGCTCTGAACCTGCAGGAAGTGGCCCCCATATTTTTTTTAACCAGCTACCCAAAATTTGTTTTCCTCCACCCCAGAACACAGTTCTTTGACAGGTGAAATCTTCTAGAAGGAGCACAACTGAATTCACCTCAGCTACTATGTACAGAAATGGCTCAGGCAGTTAAGTTAGTCCACCTTGTCATTAGTCAAGAGGAAGGGAAAGGACTGCAGCTGTAAAGGAGGTATCTAGTGTTCCAGGGTAAGTGAGTTTACTTATGGTGAGAGCTTCCTCACTCCTATTTACATGACAACTTCAGGCTCAATATTAAATAGTAAGTCATCATTTCCTCTTCGAACTTCAAGTAGTAGAGGTGACTCGTTCATCACAGCCTCCTGCAGGTCACTGGAGGTCACCAAGGGCCGCCCGTTGACTTTCACGATGATGTCTCCATCTTGGATCCCTCCTCTGCAAGGACAAGAAGCAAAAGGCAGTTCATCATAGAATCAATAAAGCTGGAAAAGACCTCAAAGATCATCAAGTCCAACCTGTCACTACAGACCTCATGACTAACTAAACCATGGCTTCAAGTGCCACGTCCAATCCCTTTTTGAACACCTCCAGGGATGGTGACTCCACCACCTCCCTGGGCAGCACATTCCAATGGCCAATCTCTCTTTCTGGGAAGAACTTTCTCCTCACCTCCAGCCTAAACCTCCCCTGGTGCAGCTTGAGACTGTGTCCTCTTGTTCTGGTGCTGATTGCCTGGGAGAAGAGAGTAACCCCCTCCTGGCTACAACTTCCTTTCAGGTAGCTGTAGACTGCAATAAGGTCTCCCCTGAGCCTCCTCTTCTCCAGGCTAAGCAACCCCAGCTCCCTCTGCCTCTCCTCACAGGGCTGTGCTCCAGATCTCTCCCCAGCCTCATTGCCCTTCTCTGGACACGTTCAAGTGCCTCAATATCCTTCTTACATTGAGGGGCCCAGAACTGGACACAGGACTCAAGGTGTGGCCTAACCAGTGCAGTTAGGAGTGTGTTCTGTGCAGAGAAAAAGAACAGGATGTTCACCACCATCTACTTGAGGATTTATTTCTGGGGAAGCAACCAGTGTGCTCTACATACCGATGAGAAGGTGAGTTTGGAACAACTTCATGGACATAAATGCCACTTCTGACATCAGGGAAATCAGCATTGCTGTGCTTCAGTTCTTCCACCAAGCTGAAAGGAGAAGAAAATCATGCAGCATTTGATTCCACCACAAAATCAACAGCATTCCAACATTATTTTTAACTTCCTCTCATTTGTGTGTGTGTGTGTGTGTGATGAAAATGACTTCACTGATAGCTCCTTGTTCTTGTGATGAGCACATACAGGATTTGGACCAAGACAAGGAAGATTTCAGCAAGTCAAAACTACTTCCCTGTGCAGAGCATGCTCCATTTAAGGGTCCTGCACATCTCCCACATGAACCTGACTTCTGCTGGTTGCAGCAGTAGCAGAGAGGACACTGTAGAAGAGCACAGGGACAGTAGCACTCTTTGACCTGGTCAGAGATATCCCTGTCCCAAAGAAGCAATCTGGTGATGGTGCACACATCTGCTAGAAATGTTGCTTTCTTCATTGTGCAAGTCATTTGTCTTTATCCAGACAGCATAGCTTTGGATAACTTCAGGCATCAGATAGCTCACAGCTGTGAGAGCTTTCCAAGGAAACTCAGCTTCCTCAGGTTTCCTCAAAGAGCTGTTAGTGCATCCCTTTCCAAAGAAAGAAGACAGGAACCAGCTGCCAAACAGAGACTCTGAAAACATCCCCTCACTTATAAGGAGATGGCATCATTTTAGGTGTGTTCATTGTGTGGGTTCAAACTCACTTCTAGATGGATGACTTTGCTGTCAGCCATGAAAACCATCAAGTCCAACCTGTCACCACAGACCTCATGACTAAACCATGGCACCAAGTGCCACATCCAATCCCCTCTTGAACACCTCCAGGGATGGGGACTCCACCACCTCCCTGGGCAGCACATTCCAATGGCTAACAACTCTCTTTGGGAAGAACTTTCTCCTCTACCTCCAGCCTAAACCTCCCCTGGCACAGCTTGAGACTGTGTCCTCTTGTTCTGGTGTGTGCCAGAGAGAAGAGATTAACCCCCTCCTGGCTACAACCACCCTTCAGGTAGTTGTAGACAGCAATAAGGTCTCCCCTGAGCCTCCTCTTCTCCAGGCTAAGCAATCCCAGCTCCCTCAGCCTCTCCTCACAGGGCTGTGCTTGAGGCCTCTCCTCAGCCTCCTTCCCCTTCTCTGGACATGTTCAAGTGTCTCAATGTCCTTCTTAAACTACCCTCCTGCCATGGGCAGGGACACGTCACACTAGATCAGCCACATCCAGCCTGGCCTTAAAAACCTCCAGGGATGAGGCTTCTACCCCATGGCTGACAGTGATTCTCCAGGTCTCAGAACATATTTCACCAGCATCACTGAACTGTCTGCAAGCTTCAGAGAAGGTAATGCACACTTCTGGATTCTCTGGAGAGCTGTAATGAAAGCTGAATGGCGCAGTTCTGAAGCACTGCTGACCCCAGGCACGCCCACCCAGATCCCCTTGCCGAGGTACTCACGCGGGCGTTATGGTCAGCATCCTGATGCCAATGAAACGCTTCTTCCCGTCTGCAAATCACACAGAGGATAGCTCAGAAATGGAGGCAAACACTGACAAAAATAATGACTTTGATGTGCTGTCAAAACAGGATGTGTGAGCTTTTCACAGGATTCAACAGAGATCAGACATCTCCACTGAGGACAGGTTTTGTTTCGGTTAGCCTTGGTGTACAGAAGGGCAACTCTCTGCCCTGCAGGCGAGGGTAAGGGAGGGGTTCATTTACACTCCAGCAGAGTTTTCCTTCAGGAACTTCAGGTGAGTTGCTGTGATCTAGTAGCACATGGCTTCAGTAAATGGAAAGTTTTGCAGCCAGCTGCCACTTCATTTGAAACTGCTCAAGATAATGAAATCATATGGTGTTGTCATGAAACTGGAGAAGCGAGATTTAAGGGAATGGAAGGGTCCACGTTTCAGAGAAAGGACAACCAAGGACTCCCCTGGATTCTAACCTTGTTATCACTGCCCCCAAAAAATGAAAAGCAAGTTTTAAAAAGACTCCAGAGAGATTAGCCAAACCAATCACAAAAATGATCAGGAGCTGGAACACCTCTACTGTGGCAACAGGCTGAGAGAGCTGGGGTTGGAGACCCCATTGTCTCAGCCTCCAGAGATGGGGAAGGACATTTGCAGAAGGGCAGGAAGGGGACATGGTCTTAAACTCTAAGAGGGAGATTTAGATTAGATAGAAGGAAGGAATGTTTTACAGTGAGAGTGGTGAAACACAGGTTGCCCAGAGAGGTGGTAGATGCCCCATTCCTAGGGACATTCCAGGTCAGGTTGGATGGGATCTAGTTAAAGACGCTCCTGCTCACCGCGGTGGGGCTGGACTAGATGACCTTCAGAGGCCCCTTCCAGCTCAAACCATTCTATGGAGTCCATCATCAGCCAGGACTCCACAGAATTCTGAGTGGTGACAATTCAGCCCTTTAGGAACACCACCACATTTCTGTAGCTGACTTTTAGTAGTCATGATACTCCACAGCTGGCTTATGAAAACAGTGCAGCTTGATGACATCCTGGAGTGAGTGGTTCAGTACTTAGTTACATCCGGTATGAAACAATATTTCCCCTTAACTTGTTCCAGCAGAAGTACTTCACAATTTTATTTGGGCTTCTCCATGTTCTCATGTGAGGAGACAGTTTGAACAAAAAAAAAAAAAAAGGGAGATGTACACAGTGTCTTCTAACTCTTATTCTTTCCAAGAAAAATAGTCCCAAGTCAAGGAATTAGTCCTGAACCTTATGCATGTCAAACATTCCCATCAGTGTCAGGGAAGATGTTGACTACTAAACACTGGATTTACTACACTGAACATCTGTAACCACCAGCCTTGCCTCTCCCAGAAATGTTCTGCCTTTCCTCTATTTTGAAGTGAAATCAATCAGCTGTACTAAGTGTCAGGTAGCTGTAGAGAGCAATAAGGTCTCCCCTGAGCCTCCTCTTCTCCAGGCTAAACCACCCCAGCTCCCTCAGCCTCTCCGCACAGAGCTGTGCTCACGGCCTCTCATCAGCCTCCTTGCCCTTCTCTGGATACATTCAAGTGTCTCAATGTCCTTCCTAAACTGAGGGGCCCAGAACTGGAAACAGGACTCATGGTGTGGCCTAACCAGTGCTGAGCACAGGGCACAATGACTTCCCTGCTCCTGCTGGCCACACTGTTCCTGATGCAGGCCAGGATGCCATTGGCCTTCTTGGCCATCTAGGCACACTGCTGGCTCATGTTCAGATGCTGTCAACCAGTACCCCCAGGTCCCTTTCTGCCTGGCTGCTCTTCAGCCACTCCAACCCCAGCCTGTAGCACTGCCTGGGGTTGTTGTGGCCAAAGTGCAGCACTTGGACTTGTTGAATGCCATCATGATGAGATGTGTAGAGGACAGACTCTCTGGTGACAGTTTACTGTTTGCACTAAAAAGTTTGTTGCCTGCGAGAAGCAGAAATAGGCAGAAGCACGAAACATACTCAGGGAGCTCAGTTAGGAATGTTTACACTACAGGAAAGTGAAAATGAAAGAAGAGATAAAAGAAACTGATCTGAAAGACAACACACAAGCAGGAGCTTGGGCAAGAATGAAATCACAGCAGAAATGATGCAGATCTAAAAGGGAATTATTGCCCCAGGCCAGATTCCTTCCCTTCCCAACCTCCAGCCAGTTCATGTGGCAGAACACAGGTGAAAAAAAATTCAGGCCTCCATTCCATTTAGCTCAAGTCAAACATCTGGCACAACCCCCCAAGTTTTCATCAACAATGATTAGAGGGAATAGAATTGTCCAGTTTATTAGAAATAGCAGCAGAGACTGAGGAGGCTCAGACAAGCAGTTGCAGCATTTATCATCCCCAGAGGAGAGCCCTCTGGACGTCAGGGTTAAGCCACATTGGCAGAGCATGGCACCTGGAACTACCACTGTCACACTACATCTGCTCTGTGAGCAACAACTCCCAACACCTGCCATCCTGACATCTTATGCAGTGAAGAGGCAGAAAAGATGGAATAAAAAGTGAAGCTCTAAATCTCTGCAGCACATCAGCAGGGTGAAGCCCCAGGAGGAGTTAAATGAAGGTTAATTAAGTTAGATTGGGTGGAACAAATGTGAAACCTCTTGTGGCTTAAAGCAGAGCACAGCAGAGAGAGAGAGAGATTCAAATAATTTCATTTTTGGAAGCCCCAAGCCAGATTAAACACTGCTTCCAGGGGTACAAAACCAAGTGAACCACTGCTTTAAACTTCAGTCTGTTTTGTGTTAATAGGAAGTCACAGGCAGCTGACCCCAGGCAGCCAGAAGCACAATAATCACTACAAAGCTTAAGTCCAAAGCAATCCTCTCCATTTTCACCCCTCTCAGCTCCTGTTGATTTGCAGTTAGATGCAATGGACAGGCCTTCAGCAACAGAGGCCCTCCTGTACCTGAAGGGGGCTACAAGAAGTCTGCAGAGGGGCTGTTTCCAAAGGCCTGCAGGGACAGCACAAGGGGCAATGGTTGGAAATGAGAGAAAAGCAGATTTAGATTGGATGTTAGGAACAAGTTCTGCAGAGACCCCACCTGGAGTACTGCATCCAGTTCTGGAGCCCCTATTCCAAGAGGGATCTGGAGGTGCTGGAGCGTGTCCAGAGAAGGGCCACGAGGATGAGCAGAGGGCTGGAGCACCTCTCCTATGAGGACAGACTGAAGGAGTTGGGGCTGTTCAGTCTGGAGAAGAGAAGGCTCTGAGGTGACCTCATTGTGGCCTTCCAGTATCTGAAGGGGGCCTACAGGAAGGCTGGGGAGGGACTTCTCAGGCTATCAGGGAGTGATAGGACTAGGGGGAATGGGATGAAGCTGGAGGTGGGGAGATTCAGGCTAGATGTGAGGAGGAAGTTCTTCCCCATGAGAGTGGTGAGGCCCTGGAATGGGTTGTCCAGAGAGGTGGTTGAGGCCCCATCCCTTGAGGTGTTTAAGCCCAGGCTGCATGAGGCTCTGTCCAGCCTGATCTAGTGTAGAGTGTCCCTGCCCATGGCAGGGGGGTTGGAACTAGATGATCCTTGTGGTCCCTTCCAACCCTAACTGAAACTATGAAACTATGAAACTATGAGGGTGGTGGAACACTGGAACAGGTGGCCCAGGGAGGTAGTTGAGGCGATATTCAAGATCAGGTTTGGCAAGGCTCTGGGCAACCTGATCTGGTGAAGGATGTCCCTGCTGACTGCAGGGGAGTTGGACTGGATGAGCTTTGGAGGTCCCTTCCAACCCAAACCATTCTGTGATTCCCTAATAAATGCTTTCTCTATAGAACTGGTAGTTAGCTGAACAACTGGGATTTGAAAGACCAAGGTCAAGCTTATGAAACAATATTCCAAGTACCTCCTGTGTGCCAGAGTGTGGCTGGAAGGAACAGCTTCCTGAGGGGATGTTATCATCTTCAGGCAATACGACGTTTAGAGCAAACTGGTAATACCTTTGAACTTCTATGAGCTAATTGTACCACAAGGGTGGAGCCCACTGAGTGTAACTGGAGCAGAAGAAGAGAGGCATGATAGAAACATCCCAAAAATTCTGCCTGCATCAATTATTTATGTCAAGAAATTATGTCTATAAAGACCTGAAAACTATGACCACAGGCTTCAGAACAATGCAAACCAGGTCTCAAATATGGTGAAATGATCTCCTGGAAATGCTCTCTATGCATCAAGGGATTGAAATGGCTGCTCCTCTGCCTGCAGCAGAAGTACAGAGGTGCTTCAGACAAGCAAAAAAAGAAGAAAGGGGCAAAGAAAACCCCCCAAAAACGAGCAAAAAAAGTAACCCCTAAAAAATTTAAAACTTGCCTATGCCCAGGGTATGCCAAGCAGCAGAGGCCACACTGACCATGAGAATAAGTGTGATCAGAGGATGATGAGAATGATGAAAAAATCAGACAGCACATTACAGCCACAAGAGAGACTTGAGTCCTTCACTGTGGTTTTTCCTTAGGGTTCCACAAGTGAAGTTCTCTCTAGGCCCTGTTGGAAGAGGACTTTTACAAGGCCCTCTAGCTGGGCTCAGCAAATCCACCCTCTCTGGAGGCAAAGATTCCTGAAGGAGTAAAGTGGCTAATTTCAGTGGTGGCCTTCACTGACTTCCCAGCTCCAGTTCCCAGGGATCCCCTGGCAGATGGGAGGCTTCCCGAATGAGGCTTCTTCAGGCCTCTAGAGCCACACCTGCAGGGTAAGGAATCACCCCCTCCTGGTTTGAGAGAAGCAGCTTGGTTCTGAAGGGTAGCATCCCTCATGACACACACCTGTGTCTCAGAAGCCAACAAACAGCTTCACCTGGGTGAATAAATGAGGTTCTGACATGTTGGCTGAAACAGAATTGTCAGCTGCTTGGAAATGTACTTTCCAAATGATAATTAACAACTTTCTTCATCAATTGCACACACACACACACATCAAGAAGTGAAACCAATCTAATTTGGGGAATTCAGAAAGCCACAGATGAGGTGACACTCATCATAACTGAGGTGGCCTCAAACACACAATCAGATGCACAACTTCAAAACCTTTGACTAAGGAAAGCTTCTGATATCTGAGAGAACACTCAGAGGACAATGGTGTAGGGAATGAATCCTGGCATCAGCAGCTGGATGAATTCAGAAGACAAGATTAATATCAAAAAGATTCAAGAGAAGCAGCAGCAGCCAACAGCCATGACACAAGATGAGTAGGGTGTGGAGAGATGAATTGGCAAGCAAAAGAGATAGGAAGGTTTGGCCTGGCTGAAGCATTACTTGATTAGCTTTGGCTGTGCAGCATGTAGTAGGACACCCCCACAGTGTCACATAAACAAGGCAGCCACATGAAGAGCCCAGAGCACTGCAGCTGTCAGTTGCTGATTTATTCAGATTTCTGTGCTCTTTGGTGCTGGGACCTTTCTTTTTTTTCTGCCTCTCCCTTCTCCATGCAGTTCTTCAGGAACTGGCACACAGCTCTTCCGCCACTGGGGGCTCAGAGTCTACCAGAACATCCAGTTGTCCAGCACTGAGAGGAATGACCATGGCAAAACAAAGATCATCCAAGAACACTGCACGTGCTACACTCCATCTGTGGGCATTAAAGTTTTCACCTTATTGTCTATAGTATATCTTCACCTCCTTTTTCCTTGGAAGGGGAGAAGGATAAGGCTCCTTGAATAAACCACCAGATGTTCTCAAGACCATGTCAGACTGTTATGACTCCCCTGTGTCCTGTCCTCAGAGGCCCTTTTCCCCCCAGATTTTTTACAGATATTGTCTGCTCTTCAGGGGGTTGAACCATAAACCATCTCTCCTACTTCTGTGAAGCTGGTTTCTATTTCCAGGTCTGTGGTGTTCCACACTGAAAAATAATGCTGCTCCTCGCAGTAACAGGATCCATGTCCTTGGGCACCTCTCCCACCAGATGATGGCAAGCACTGGAAGATGCCACTGCTCCCTGCAGGCCTTACCTTTACTTTGTTTGTCAAGAGACTCTGTGAGAAACTGAGTGATGCGGTCTGAAGGGATAGCGAATGAAATTCCAGCGGTGACCTTCAAGGTGTTAATCCCAATCACTTCACCATCCTGTGGGGAGACAACACCCAATGCATCTGTTCCTAAGTGACAGGGTTCAGCTCACTGCCCAGCATTTCATGCTTAAAGCTGGTGTAAGACATTCTAAGAGTGTTGTAATCACTTCAGAAACAAACATTTCTTGTAAGGGAGGATCTGGGCTGTGATTCACCATCCCTCTCACATTGAGCTGTGATGGCCAGAGAGATTACATTACAGTTTGTTCATCCAAAGCCCACCCCACCACTCAGCATGAGATTCCCTCCACTGGGTAGTGGTATCACTACAGCTACAATTCAGCAACCTCCAAAAATCAGTGCTGGTTTAAAACAAACCAATTTAAAATCATCTGTGCTGATTAACCAGGTCCCACCCTTGCTGTGCATCCCAGGTTTCATGGTGTGAACAAACATAACCAGACCCTGTTTTCCCCACTGCTGTGTGGAACAACTTCTGCTCTATGGGGAAATGTTTTTCAGTGGTGCATAAACTGAGATGGAACTTGCACAGGGTGTATTAGTTTAAGAGTATTTGCCTACAGCTAGCTTTAGTGACTGGAAGCTGGTGTGACCTATGAATCTTGAAACAAAGCAACACACAAACCAAGCCACCTGCACTTACCAGATTAACTAGAGGTCCTCCAGAGTTGCCATACTGTGAAAAGGACATAAAGGGACAATAAATTGGTGCTTCACTGTAGGAAAGGCCATTTTCAGTTCAAACTTGGTTTTAAGTGAATGAAGGAGAGCATGTTATTTCTTAGGCAGCACTGAAGAACACAATATCGATTACAGACTATCACAGGAAAGGTTCACAGGTTCACAACTCTTGCAAGTAGATTATTTTCATTTTCAGAAACAGGCTGTAAATTAAGAGCAGCAACTTATCACTCCAGAGTTAAGCCTCTAAGTTTAAGAGGAGTCACAGAACAGTTAAAACCAGTATTTAAATTCTTCTAAAGACTCTCAGGGCAAGGTTTTGAAAGACTTCATTGCAATTGAAAGTCATAGTTCAGTGAGGTGCACAGCCAGGTCTTAACTGGGTTTGTTCCTAGTTTTGGTTTGTAAGCCTGTCAGTCTCTCCACCAGAGAAGAGCATGGTGCCCCCCATCTCTAACCACAGCACATTGTATAAGGCAGGTACCACAGAAGGGCTGATTTTGTAACCAGAGACATGCAGCTCTCTCTAGGGAGAGCACACAGCAGCTCTGAGCAGTCTGAAATTGCCTAATACATAATGGCCTTCAGAGCAAACATCTAACAGGGCTACAGGAAATGAGATTTGGAGGGGTTTCTTGTTCATCTTCATGTTGGCTCAACAAGATTGTTTTTCAGCAAGGCCAGTTTTCAAGTAGGTCTGCTGAACAGCCAAGAGCAGCAGCTTAACTGCTCAAAAGAAACAACAGCTAAGTGATGCATGACAGCAGCTTGAGCCACAAACTGTTTACACTTTGATAGCACTGGGCAAACCTTATCAATTCTCAGAATAAAACAGACACTAAAGCTTCTAGAACAGCTTAGAAGGTCGAGTTTAAAGCAAGAGACCAGTTTGACAGATTGCATCCTTTCAGCGAGCAGAGGCTGCACACTTGATTTTATGTCTGACTGACACAGGAACCAAGGCAATGATTTTTCAGCCTTGCTCAGCCTAGCACTTTTGCTTCACCTGTCCTCTGCCTGAAGGATGATAACCTCAGCACATGCAGTACAGCTCCACTTTGGAAGGCAGGGTCCTATTTTCTCCTGCCCCATGTTCCTAGCAGCTCTCAGAAGGCAGCTGCATGCACATTCCTGCAGGGAAGTCTTGGCTGAGCCACAGGAATGCTCTGAATAGCCCAGCTCTGAAACTCCTCCCGTTCTCAGGAGAGAACTCCCGCATTAGCTAAGCACAAAGCATCCCTATGCCAGGGACTAGCTTCACATTTTGTGGTTTCAGATGGCAAAGCAATTCAAATCCGGTGTCATTTTCCTTAACCTCCTCTGCTATCGCCGTTCCTTGTCTCAATTTGCTCATCAGCTCTTGAGGGCAGTGAAAGCCTAGGTACATACCAAGGCAGCAGTCTGCCCTTGAGGAATCCTGAGGAATTCCATGTTCTAATTTCACTTCTGCCACCAGTTCAGTGTCTGCTCCCAAGGAAACTATTTCATGTATTTTTTTCCTATGCTCCTTATACAACTAAGGGTCATTCCGCTTCAATGTTGAGGTTCAGCTCCTGGATCAGACAGAAGCTGTTGGGAAAAGCTCCCTTTCATGTCCTCTTCTGGTACCAGAAGAGATCCCCTCTTTCTTCCCCCTACAATTTATCTCAACAAGTCCATGATGATAAACAATTGTGAAGTGCTTTATGTGTGTAAAACACTAAGAGTTATGACTTGTCATGTCAAATTTGATACTGAGGTACAGGAAATAAATCCTGAAGGTATTTTCCTGTCAATGTATAACATATTTAAGCCAAACACTGCAGGCTGCTTTCTTTCAGGCTATTTTCCTCCTCAAAGATGCGTGCAGTGCTCTTTTTAGAATGAGTACAAGTTGCATACACACCCAAGGACTTGACTTAAGCTCTCTGGATCCCTCCAAGCTGCTCTGAGGGGACATTACTTTCCTGTGTTTCTGTATAATATGCACTGCTGAGACCCTTAACTCCAGACTGCACCTCAAACTTCATGATATTCTACACCTAGATTCTTCCTTGAAGCATGTGATTTGCAAAGGGAAAACAAGAACAACAATAGAGAAAACAGCCCCCTCCTTGTGTTCTTATCTGAGTGTCCTGTCATGAAATTGAAGCAGATACTATCGACCTGAGTACTCCATCTGCTTCCAATGCAGGGAGATGAAAGAAACTTTGGCTCATGTTCTAGAGCTTGCTTGGCCAGATCAGCTGAACAAGCAGACAAAAGTGTTGATTTCCTGGTGGTCTACAGAACCATGTGTAACTGCACAAGACCTGCAGGATGAGAAGGGTCTGCCATGTGTTACACCTTCAGAGACAACCTCAAAGAGGGCAGTTTTACTCATCACAATACCAATGCTGACCATAACCTACAGACACTGCATAGTATCTTTGTAAAAGAGGAGCCTATCACTGATTTGTTCAGTGGTTCCATCTCTGAGAGCACACATGTCCTGCTGACTAGGTGGGGAAGGTGCCAGGCCTGTGAGGCTCAGCTGCTCACACCCCAGTACTTACATTGATGATAGCATCTGTCTGGATGTAATCCATATCCGAGTCCCGCAGGCCCAGCTCTTTGCCGTCCCGCTGCGCGGTGCTGACAATCCCCGTGGTCACAGTGTTCTGCAAGGCAAATGGACTCCCAATTGCCACCACAAATTCTCCTGGCCTCAGATCAGCAGAGTGTCCCAGTAGCAATACTGGTAGCTTTTTCTTAAGTAAACACAGAAAGAAAGATTTGTTTATAACATAACCTGACTGGAAAGATCAAGAACTAGCAAGAAGTTAGAAACATCCACTTGCCATCACGTGAATGAAAAAGCCACTCATTATCACACACCCCAAACTGAAGCCAGGTAAAAGTAGTATACTGCAGGGTGCTCACTTTAAACCCTTCAGAAAGTAACTGCTAGCAGCAGCACCTTGCAATTTCCCCCAGAAAAATGAAGCCAGAAAGATTCTGAAAGCGATTTCCCCATTTTCAGCAGATTGTTCACTCCTCCTCCTCCTGGAAGCAGCATGCAAACCAGCTGCTGACCAGCCTGTTGCTCTCCCTACACCTGCAGTCCAGCTACTGGCACAAAGCTGGAAGGATTAACCAAAATAACCTGGGTCTTCAGGTCACCATAGCAAAACCTGGCTACTTACTAATTGAGCTGCATGTTTCCCCTGTTTGTAGGTACTCCTAGCACAGAAGACAAAGTGATTTAACTCTAAGGCCTGTATTTCAGTACCTTGTTTTCCTAGACACATTTCCAAGGAATTCCTAAACACATTCCAGCCAATCCCTCTGTACTAAATGAAACTGAAGGAGGGGTCCCAAATTAATTCATCCCCCTGCCTATGGCTGCTCACCTTGGGGTGAATCTTTATCGTTGCAATGTCAGATTTCTTGTCAATGTCTCTGATGGTTGCTTCATAGGTGTCTCCATTCTGTAGCTGCACTTTCAGTTGCTGTCTCCCTGATATAGCATTGGTGCTTGACACCACGTGGGCATTGGTCACAATTAAACCAGAGTCAGACATAATAAAGCCAGAGCCACTGGAGAGGGGCACATTTCGGCCAAAGAGAGGGTGCCTGTAGAGGAAGCAAGTAATTAGGGCTCATGAGAGAAGCACAATTTAAGAGATTACATTAGAAATCATTCATGACCTTCCACACTGAGAAGCAAAGCATTTGATGGCCTACAAGCCCTGCAAAAATGTCATTTTAAAAAAGGACAAAGAAAGGATCCTCTGCTGAAAACTGTGACTGCTTTTAGTCAGTCAGGGAGATAGCCACTGGGGGTTTCCAATTCCATCTTCACAGGCTTCCTTGCAAAGAGGCTAGGTGACAAACAGGGAAAAAGGAGCCCATCTGATCCCAGCAGTTGCTCTTCTATACAGGAAGCAAATGATGTCAGGAACTAGCAGAGCTAGTCAATGGAGGAAGACAAAAGAGGAAGACAACTCAACCTTGCAGCTGGACAGAGGAGTAAAGAGATGACATCTCAGGGAATCATGACACCCAAGTATTGACTGGCAGGAAAAAGGAAACTGACAGACTGGGAAAGTGAAAGAAAGGAAATGAAAACCCACTAACAATGGATAAAAGTTGTTGGGAAACAAAATTTGCTGCAATAGAGACAAGTTAAAAGACTTCATAAACTCTTTAAAAGTATTAGGACTTTTCTTTATGAACTGCTGCTGTAATGTCTTCCATTTGTTAGGGGAAGAAAAAGTGCCTGGGCAGCAGAAGATGAGAAAAGGTCCACAACTGCTTTTTTCTTCCAAGCTGTGGTCCTTATTAGGAAGTGGTTTGGAAGTTCTGGGCTATTGAGCAGTAAAGAACTGGAGCCAACCCCAGGCAGAAGGCAGCATCACAATTAGCGCCCAGCAGGCTGCTGGACAAACATTTACTTATAGGGAAAGAACAAACAACCCCAGCAACATATGCAGAGAACTTAAACATCCTCAGCTGCAGCATCCTCTCCAAAGAGCAGTTAGCACATGCACAAAGCTGGGGCTCAGAAAACAGGGTTATCTTGACATTGCACACTGAAAGAGCCTGCACAAATTCTAAGCAAAATTGAGAGTACTCCAAGCAGAGAGGCACTGAGGTCATGGAGTAAACATACTATTGGTAGTAGTTTATTCTGACAGCAGGCTGGTTTGAGCACTCACTGTTAAACCTGCCTCCCAGGCTGTTTGGAGCACTCAGTGCTAAACTTGCTTCAGCACAGTGAATATTAGTATGTCTTGGGCAGCAATTCAGTTCCTTTCTCTCCCAGCAGAACTCATTTCTGTTTAGACAGGTTACACCTGGCCTAGCACACTACATTCTAATCCTCTCCATGCCAAAATGAAACCACCTCTCACTGAAAGAAGAACAAGCAAGAAGGAGCTATGTTTTCCCAGTTTAACTTCTAGATTATTGCTGCTTGTTGGACTATGTTTAATTATCTCAGTGGAAAAACAACAACACATTGTAGTGAAGGCTGAAGAGAGCTCCAAAGATGAGCTAGGCTTATTTTATGGCAGCCAGCATGTAAAGTGCTGTGCAGAACCTAAACCCAACAAAAGTGACCTACTGAAAAGGAACAAAACACATCAATGGGGACTTCACTGGGTGAAAGAGCTTGCTCTGAAACAGGATTTGGGAACATTGAACAGTTGCAAATGAAAGTGACTACACTGGAAATTCCCTGTTCAACAATGCAATTAAAATCCAAAGATCTGGAAGTGTTACCTGAGGAAAAGTTCAATGTGTACAACTGCAGGTGCAATCTTCTCCACCACATCTGCTATGAAGTTGAACTTGTACCTTGGGCTGCTGGACTGTAGGTGACCTATACTAGCAGAAAGAATTGGATATGTTAATAAGACAACACCCACTCTTACCAAGGAGGTGAAATAAATATGCTTGGAATTGCTTCTCCTACCAGGGTAATTTCCAACCAGATACTGGCAAAACAATCAAAGTCACTAAGATGGGTCAACATTTATCCAGCATTTTGCTTGATCCTGAGAAAATTAAATATCAGCATCACTTGCCTGTAGGTACTTGGATTTTCCTGGAAGTCTACAAGCCTTGTCTGGAGTACTTTTCTCAGGACAACAGCTAATTATTAACCAAAACCCACAGGGCCACAGGATGAATCAGGCTGAAGAGACCTCAGGAGGTCTCTCAAAGCTGGGTCAGCTGCAAGGGCAAATCAGGCTGCTCAAAGGCTCTACCCACCTGCATATACTGCCAGACATGAAGTCTCCCAAAACTCTCCAGCCAGCTTGTCCCACTGCTTCACAGTCCTCCATGAGGTACCTAGTCTGAACCTCTCCTGCTGAGACTGATGTCTCAACTCATGCCCATTGTCTCCTATCCTCCCGCTACGAACTACAGAGCCTGACAACTTCACTGAGTACAGGAAGGCTGCTGTTAGGTCCTCCTGAAGCCTTCTCTTGCCCAGGCTGAGCAAGCCCAGTTCTCTCTTGTGAAAAGAAGCTGAGGGACATCCAGCCCCATCAACCACCCTTGTGACCTTCTCCTGAACTCACTCCAGTTTGCCAACACCTTTCTTGTATTGAAGGGTCCAAAACTAGATGCAGCAGTCCAGATATGGTCTAAAAAGTGCTGACTTTCAGAGCTGCAGCATCTGGGAAGCTGTTAGGATTTTTTGAAGCAGATACCTTAGAAACCTGCTGTAAATGGCAAACTTTGCACCTGAAAGGTGTTGCAAATTCACATTTAAGCTGCTGCAGGCAGGTGGATGTAGCGATAGATGGATAAATGCTAAGTGCTCTGCTTAGAGCCAGTGCAGCTCTACATTTAACAGGACCACACACAGCATCTCTGAACACTGAGTAGAGTCCTGTGGGATGAAGATCTTAGGAGGGGAAAAAAACCCACAGCATCCTGGCTGCTGGTATCACAAGGTACTAACACTGCTTGTGCCATAATGTTATACATCCCTGCAATCCCTAATCCACAGGGACACATCTCTACATGTTAAAGCTATGACAGGAGACTTATTACTACACTCAAAGAGCAATCCTCCTTGCTCACACATCCTGATGTTTGAACAGGAGCTATGGGATGTAGGGATGGGAGTAGTAAACAGATAGAACACTAACACTTTGGGCTTTTTTCAAACCTGGTGCAAGAGCACGCTGCTTACCCAGGAGATGTAATTCTTTTCCTGCCATTTAGTCAGGATGGAGAGGTTCTATTTTCTAAATTCTAATCAGAATCAACTTCTCAGAAGTTATGCCTTGCACCATCATGACTTGCTCAAAACATGCTGAAGGATGAACATACTCCACATTAGCATTTGTGTGCCAAGTCAACACCCGGTCTTTAAAGGTTCAGGGTTTGCCTATCTCTACACCACATACAAGTCATGAGTCCAGGCCAGATTCTGTCTTTACAAGGAAAGCAGGGAGGAGGCATCACACAAAAAAAACGATAAACACACAAAAAGAATAGAACAGAATTAACCAGGTTGGAAAAGACCTTTGAGATCAAGTCCCAACACCATCTAATCAACCAAACCATGGCACTAAGTGCCTCATCCGTCTCTTTTTAAACACCTCCAGTGATGGTAACTCCACCACCTCCCTGGGCAGCACATTCCAATGCATTTAAGCGTTCTGTGTAGTTCTTACTTCAAAGGTCATCTTCACCAGTCCTTATCTACAGATGTTTTACTGACCATTAAACCTTGCAACTTGTAAGTTACTTGGGATGAATATAAAGATTACAGCATGATGGAGTCTAACCCATTTGGAAAAAGAGTTGTCTCACTGACTGATTCATGAGAGTGGGTGACAGAATAGGTTGTTATGGTAGCTACAGTCTCTTAGAAAGAATAGAATAGAATAGAATAGAATAGAATAGAATAGAATAGAATAGAATAGAATAGACCAGACCAGACCAGACCAGGGTGGAAGAGACCTTTGAGATCATCGAGTCCAACCTATCACCCAACACCATCTAATCAACTAAACCATGGCACCAAGCACCCACTCCAGTCTCTTCCTAAACACCTCCAGTGATGGTGACTCCACCACCTCCCCAGGCAGCCCATTCCAATGGCCAGTCACTCTCTCTATGAAGAATTTCTTCCTAACATCCAGCCTAAACCTCCCCTGGCACAGCTTGAGACTGTGTCCTCGCTTTGACAATGAAGTGTTAAAGGCTGTGCAAAGTCAGAAAGCAAAGGCCTTACATTACAAAAGACATGAAGCAAAGACAGGAACTTCTGGAGTGGAGCCAACACTGGTACCAAGGAAGAAAGTATTGAAGAAACCAGATCAAGACAATTAGGCACTTCATAGAAATCCATGAGCTCCTTTTCCTGTTGCTGGCCATGGGATTTACTTGTGAAGGGGAAGAAACCATGCTTACACTGAGCAAGCTCCATTTATGTGAGTTGGTATAAACAGAAGAACAACTTGGCAGGCCTGGCCTGGGTCTATTATGCTCATGGACATTCCCACGCACGCTGACAAATCTCTCTACCCAACTGTGTCACTACTTAGTTTGAAAGAGACACTGCAAACAGGAATCACAGAGGACAGCCAGATGTAAGCACAATTTGCTGTTACTAATTCATCTTCCTAAGCCACTGAAGATTTCTCTGCCTCTCAGTTCGCACAAGCAGCTTGCCTGATCATGCAGTACCTCCTTTGCAGCCTGCACTCACAGCAACGTCCACTGATGGGATGGAACATGATCATCACACTTAGCATCTATGAAAGGCAGGTGGCTAGACACTCAGCTGGTGAGCTAGCATAGAATGGGGGGTGTGAGGGAGGGGTGTAGAAGTGTGGTGAAAGTAAGCTTCCAGTTGGTAGAAACCAACATAGCTTTATGTATGTCAGGGCAGCAAAATCAGCACTATGCATGGCCACAAGCAGAGGAAGACACCTGCCAAAGAACTCAGGTATAAACCACTCCTGACTAGCCCCCAGAGAAACATCACAGGTGGCACTGGCTTTCCAGTGAAGATTTGGGGTGGAAAAGGGGAAAAGAAGTCTGAAAAAGCAGTGGATGGATGTAAACATGGAGAGAGTCAGCAAAAACAAAATGCAGCAACAGAGAGGAGGCTGTAAAACTGAAGCATATCTTGTCCTCCTTCCACACCATACTGAAAGCATTCCTTAGTCTGAGCACAAGTCCAGAACCTCCATACTGGGGCCACAGGACAAGAACACTCAGACCTGAATGAGTCCAAATCTGCACTGCATATTAAAGGGAAAGCTGAAACCAAGGAGCATCAGAAACAACAGACATCCAGGCTTTGTAGGAAAGGTGTAGCTGAAGATCTGACAAGAGATGAGCTGCTCTTACTGTTGTCTGGTGGGAACTAATTCCTGATGACAGGACATTGACTTAAAGTTCAGATGCCTCCATAGAAACTGATCTCTCTTGAATCATTTCCTGGGAGTGATGAGCAGCTTTAACCATTATAAGACATACTAGGAACTCAAGCTGTGGACTTGTAACTGCAAGCTAACATTTACTCTCACACTGTTTAAGGGAACTGAATTATTGATTACTGTTAATTAATAATAATGCACTAAAATGTTAAGTGCTGGTTTTCATCAGAAGTTCTCAATATCCTTTAAAAAGGAAGAATTGCAGCTTGATAAAACTGAAGAGGGAAGCAACAGCCAACATGGCACACATTGTGCATAGTGACCCTGGAAGCAAGTATTGTAACTAGGAGTGGAATCAGGGCTTTCAAATCCAAGTGCCAGGTGCTGCACTTTGGCCACAACAACCCCATGCAGTGCTACAGGCTGGGGTCGGAGTGGCTGGAGCAGCCAGGCAGAAAGGGACCTGGGGGTACTGGTTGACAGCATCTGAACATGAGCCAGCAGTGTGCCTAGATGGCCAAGAAGGCCAATGGCATCCTGGCCTGCATCACAAACAGTGTGGCCAGCAGGAGCAGAGAAGTCATTGTACCCGTGTATTCAGCACTGGTTAAGCCACACCTTGAGTCCTGAGTCCAGTTCTGGGCCACTCAGTTTAAGAACAACATTGAGACTCTTGCACGTGTCCAGAAGGGCAATGAGGCTGGGGAGAGGCCTCAAGCACGGCCCTACAAGAAGAGGCTGAGGGAGCTGGGGTTGTTTAGCCTGGAGGAGGCTCAGGAGTGGCCTTATTGCTCTCTACAACTACCTGAAGGGAGGTTGTAGGCAGGTGGGGGTTGGTCTCTTCTCCCAGGCAACCAGAACAAGAGGACACAGTCTCAAGCTGTGCCAGGGGAGGTTTAGGCTGGAGGTGAGGAAAAAGTTCTTCCCAGAGAGAGTCATTAGCCATTGGAATGTGCTGCCCAGGGAGGTGGTGGAGTCACCATCCCTGGAGGTGTTCAAGAGGGGATTGGACGTGGCACTTGGTGCAATGGTTTAGTAGTCATGAGCTGTTGGGTGACAGGTTGGACTTGATCCCTGTGGTCTTTTCCAACCTTATTGATTCTATGATTCTACCCTTTAGTTTGCTTCAGTTGGTAGACACTAGCTGCTGCTTCTGTTCTTTCTAAAACATTTAACATGTGTTGTCTTCTTCCCTTCCCACCTCCCCAGGCCGCTCTTGCTGCCCTGCAGAGCTTCACGCAGCTCTCAGACCTCTGCTGGCCCGTGGAAGCAAAAGCTCCAAGCCTCCAGCAGCTTTGTGCGTTGTGACCTATTGATCTACTGATATTTGCCACACATTTTTCTCAAAGGTCACTCAGTAACATCTGTTATTTCCCACATTATTACTGCATATTCAAAATCATCTCACACTAACCAAAGCTAATTTATCTTGGCAAAAAAGCCGTAATTTGGTCCAATTAACTACCTCTTGTATAACCAAGATGTTAAAGGTGCTGCAATCAGGCTGTGCTTCAAGCAAAACCAAATTTACATAGTGTGAGTCTTTAGCAGTCTTCACATTTCAAAAGAATCAGATTTTCTCAATCTTCTCCAACCACAAATGCAGCAGCTTTTGGAATAGAATAAACCAGGTTGGGAAAGACCTTTGAGATCGAGTCCAACCCATCATCCAACACCATCTAATCAACTAAACCCTGGCACCAAGCACCCCATGCAGTCTCTCCTAAACATCTCCAGGGATGGTGACTCCACCACCTCCCTGGGCAGCACATTCCAATGGCCAATCTCTCTTTCTGGGAAGAACTTCTTCCTAACATCCAACCTAAACCTCCCCTGGCACACTTGAGACTGTGTCCTCTTGTTCTGGTACTGGTTGCCTGGGTGAAGAGACCAACCCCCACCTGGCTACAACCTCCCTTCAGGTAGACAGCAAGAAGGTCTCCCCTGAGCCTCCTCTTCTCCAGGCTGAGCAACTCCAGTTCCCTCAGCCTCTCTTCACAGGGCTTGTGCTCAGCAGGTCTAACTCCCACCCTACCATCTGAACTAGTTACATCTTCAGAAACTCTCCAGCTCCTCTCACAGAACACTCAAAACCCAGATTTGGATGTAGGTGCACAAGCCAGAGCTATCCTGTAAAATGAGATCTTACATTTACAGCTCTAAGGGCTCCAGCTACATTGGATTTACAGGGCCAAAGCTCAGCACCTGTCAGGCAGGAGTACCCTTCATTAGCTTAAATCTTTTCTTGGACAGTAGTGTCACCGACAGATCTGAGTTCACCTAGCAGCGGTTTTATTGTCTTTCTTGCAGAAACAGAACCTCTGCAATCTCATAAAGACTCCTGCAAATCAGGAGCTGCAATGATTTAGTAGAATTAATCTACTATGAACAGAAAAAAAGAAGAAAGAAAAAAAACAAACAGTAGAAGTAAACTGTTATAATCCCACTGAAGAAAATAAAGCCAGACCCATTTATATTTGCAAAAGACTGCAAGTCTCTGAATATCTGCCAAGTTACTCCCTACAGAATACAATCAGATCACATTCAATGCTTTCTTAAAGACAGCACATTGTATTAAAATCCACAACTTTGTATTCATTAGGAACCTGTGAGCCTGGGAAACTCAGTCTTTTAAGGCTGTTCCCCCTTTTCAAACCAGCTTCAGAAAAGATCTGTGCTCAGCAGAATTATTATGGCTAAGGGAGGACGGCAACCTGGCAGATCTGATCACCAGGGATAAACACTGTCCCCACTGTGCTTTCATGGAGAGAAATGAAAGACAAATAAAAGATTATAATGTCTCTGCTTAAAAAACAGAAACATCTGCTGGAAACATAGGTTCATGGGCAGCTTTTCTGATGAATTCAGCATTAAGATCAAGTTGCATAGCTGTGCACTGACCATAAAGCCTTGGTGAGTTTAATGCCACATTATGGTTCAGGCAACTTGTTTATACAATGCATGTCTACTGTGCACAGCTGAGAACAATCTGGTGAACCAGCACCAAAGGGGCTTTCTTGTGCATTGTAGCAGTCACATGGCCAGACAGACTGGCACAAGCCTTCCAGCACAGACACCTCACTGCCTTCAGATGCTTCTTACTCCTTCTTCCCAAGTGACTCTCATAAGGCAAACCTATGGTGTCAGCCTGGAAGTGCTATACTCTGAGCTAAACCCAATGCTGTACAACTTCCAGCCTCACCTGCAGGAACTCCAAACAAACTCAGACACAAGGAAAACAACCGGTAAGGAATGTGACTAGAGTCTGTTTCTAGCCAGTACCTTGCAGCGCATTTCCCTAAATACAGTTGGAGGCAGCTGCAAGGCTTTGATGGCAGGGATGGGAGGATGGATAGGATAGGATAGGATAGGATAGGATAGGATAGGATAGGATAGGATAGGATAGGATAGGATAGGATAGGATAGACCAGGCTGGAAGAGACCTTCAAGATCATCGCGTCCAACCCATCATCCAACACCACCTAATCAACTAAACCATGGCACCAAGCACCCCATCCAGTCTCCTTCTAAGCACCTCCAATGATAGCAACTCCACCACCTCCCCAGGCAGCCCATTCCAATGGGTAATCACTCTCTCTATGAAGAATTTCTTCCTAACATCCAGTCTAAACCTCCCCTGGCACAGCTTGAGACTGTGTCCTCTTGTTCTGGTGCTGGTTGCCTGGGAGAAGAGACCAGCCCCCGCCTGTCTACAACCTCCCTAATACCAACAGGAGACCTCAGCATCTCAGCCTGTCAGAGCCAGACTCTAACTCAGCATCAAGACAAGCAACTGGAAATGGACAGGGCAGAGGTTTCAAAAACTGCATGTTCTGAAATTGGCCTAAGTCACTCTGCAAGGCTACAGTTATCTGAGATTGTTTTAATGTATGTATAGTTAAGTGGCATGACTAGCTAGCCTTTCAAACTCTGAGTCATCTGAGGCCAAATTGCTTTCGAGAACAGGGAAGAGAGACACAGTAATTTTAAACTCTCAGCTTTCTTTTAGACCTCTCATTACAGCCTTTGCATGCTATTGTTAAAACAACAACAAAACACCCCAAAACCATCACTGAGCTCTATTCCTGGCTCAACCACCACCTCAGTCTGACCTTGAGCAAGGCATTTGGTTTCTTTGAGCTTCAATTTGTCCAGCTGTAGAATTGAAGAGAAAGACTTTTAAACTTAACAGAGAAACAGATGCCTCAACTAAAGCTGAGGTTTTCTGGGACAAGAAAAACAAAGCCAAAAGAAAGTGAACACTAAAATAGTTGCCTGGAACAAAAACAAGTTATTTCTACTTCATGGCTCCAAATTCCTAAGCCTGTTAACAGTAGATTCAGGAGGATTCCTTAAAGAAAATGTCATATATACCAAAGCCTAAGCACTCAGTAAGCCCCTAGCTGCAGGCTAGCTCACACTCTGATTATTTCACGTGGATCAGTTCCAACCAAGTATTAGGAGTACGAGAGCTAATGGATGATGATGTGAAAAAGAACAGACAAACAGCAACTTACAGCTACACACCACCAGAGACACTGATCATTTCCTGCTCCAGGCTGGCATTCTGAGCAATTCTTGGCGCTGACAAGGGATACTCCTAAAGGAACTCCAGGAATATCACTTGAGCTCCTCACTCTCCGCACCATGGTTTACCTCTTCTCAAGAGTGGGATATATGAAAGGTGCCCAACTCAAAGAGAGGCTACAACAGTAGCTCTTCTCCCTTTGACCTCCCCCAATAGTTTTGTCAAGCTTGCTATCTATGAATAAACAGGGTGGTCAGTGGTTCACCTGACTCAAAGGAAACACTAATGCATGATCTAAAGCTCTATTATGCCTATGAATTTTCTTTCCAGGAGCAAAATGAGAAAGAGAGCAGAAACAAACCCTCAAAACAACCTATTAGTAATCAGTATGTATATGGAAAGATACTAGCAGAGTGGCACTTCCATGAAGTGACCCACTTGAATAATAGGTTTTAAAATGACCAACTTCAATGATTACTAAACTGCCTCAAGTAAAACCTTCCAGACTGAAGTTGCTACAGCGTATCAATATCTGAGCATAGGCCCTAGTCTATTGCAGACAGAAGACTGTGCTGTCAGGTGCATTCACCTCCAGCTCACCAGAGCCTTGCAGCCGCATGCAGCACACCAACTGTCCACAGCCATGCCAAGGTAAAACCTTCTCCAACCACACCACCAGGCCTCTAGCCCACAATGATGTTTAAGAAGGATTCCTGCCGTTCAGAAAGGACCTGAGCACCACCTTTACGTCACAGTGATTGCTGGCAGCCAGGTGAGATGCCTTTGACCTTGCAGCCGCTTGCCACCCCTAGAGCCACCCAGCCTTCCCAGGTCACACAGAATCACTGAATGGTAGAGGTTGGAAGGGATGTCTGAAGATCACAGAAACAGTCAGGTTGGAAAAGACCCTCAGGATCACCAAGTCCAACCCAGAACCCTACTCTACAAGGTTCACCCCTAAGCCATATCCCCAAGCACCACCATCCAAACCACCTTTAAACACACCCAGGGTTGGCGACTCCACCACCTCCCTGGGCAGCACATCCTAATGCCTCACCACTCTTCGAACTTTTCCTAACATCCAGTCTAAACCCACCCAGTCGTAGCTTGAGGCTATTCCCTCTTGTTCTAATTCCCTGTTCTATCATTAATTACCGGATCATCTAGTCCAACGCCCCTGCTAGAGCAGGACAACAGGATCATAATTTTTCTTAGTGTGGCAAACAGCCCGGCCCTCCGCTGTCCACCCACTGCCCTCTGCCCCCCGCCCCCCTGGACATGCCCTGCCATGCTCCTACCCGATTCACAGGCTCCCTTCTGAACCTGGGCAACGGCGGGCAGGCCGTGCTGCAGCGCCTTGCGGCTCACGGCCTTCAGCTGGCAGATGTTATCGTAGGTCCGGCCGTCGCTGCCGCACACCTGGGCGCTGAGCTTGCACTGGCAGACCCCCTTGGCGAAGCGCTTGCCCATGGGGTAGCGGCAGTCGAGGCTGTCCCCGCAAGGCGGGTCCTCTTTGCGGCCGCAGGAGTCCCCCTCGCCCGCGGCACAGATGAGGCAGCAGTTGCAGCGGTCGGGGACATAACCGCTGGGGCAGCTAGGGCTGGGGCACTTGGAGACATCGCAGCGGGTCGGGCACTTGGCTCGGGCCGCCAGGAGGTCCGCGGCGGCCGGGCTGCAGCTGAAGGACAGCAGAAGCAACGGGCTCAGCAGCGAGAGCCGCATCCTCGGCGGACTGCTGGCGGGGGACAGCGGCCAAGAAGGGGTGCGAGCCCGCCCGCTCCGAGAGGAGGAGGAGGCGGGGAAAGTGCAACGGCGCTGCGGCGAAAGAAGGGAAAGTCGAGCTTTATGCACACACGGGCAGGGAAGTGTCTTCAGCCCCGAGCAGAACTTCTGCAGGCCGAGCGGGAAGGAGCAGTAGATGGAAGGAAGTAAGAAAGAAGGCTGCAGTACAAAGGCGCAGAGTCAAGACCAGCTCGGTCCGTCCGAAGCGCGGCAGCTCAGCTGCTCCTCAGGACCGGCTCACGGGACTGAAGCGCCGAGCCATGGCCAAGCTGCCGCGCAAGGTGAACGCTGTGCCCGGGAAGCAGTGAGGCCGGCGCCGAGCGGAGCCGCACGGTTATATGTGGGACGTACCCCCCGTCACCTCCAGCAGCGGCCACGGCAGCTCCGCGGCTGTACCGCCGGGCAGGCCCCACCCCGGCCGGGGAGGGACGGCTCTCCGCGGGCGGGCCGCCGGGCCGGGGCGGGACTGGCTGAGGGCAGCGCTCCGACGGGATGGGCTGGCTAGACTCCCGATGGGAGGGCAGAGCCGGGTGGGGTTCGCACCCTTCAGGTAGGGGCACTGCTGGTAAATCACCGCTCCGAGGGGTAAGGACCTGAGGTCAGCCCGGCCGCGGCACCCACTCGATGTAACCAGCTGTGGGCTTAAAAGATTGCAAACAGATACAAATATAAGAGCATATAAGTGAAGCAAGCATCTGCGATCTCTTTGAGTGCAGGGGGCAGAAAGCCGGCCCGGTATTTTGTCTTCCCTTATGCTTGCCTTCAATGTTATCAGCCCTTAAAAAGGATCACCAGTGTCACCAAACGTAATCGAGGTTGGCCCCCTGTTGTGATATAAACACAATGGCACTTGGACATGAATCCCTTTTTAGAGGTGATACATCCATGGCATCCTAGTAAGTTGTACAAGACACTTTCCAAGAGCACAGAGATCAGTGGGCTCCCCACCTTTACTTCAACAAAAGATTTGGTAGCTTCTCTATAACAGTAATTCAAAGTATTGCCAAAGCCTTAAGTATTGAGGTTTGGGGTTTTCAAAAATCTGTTATGTATCACAAAGTATTTGTAGTATGGTTTGGTGGAGCAGAGCATCTGTTGAGCTCTATTAACTAGCCACCCATGCAGCCTTCATAAAATACACAGTAAACCTTGCCCACATGTGCATCTTGGTCAGCAAAACACATTTACTCTGAGGTAACAACTAGTCACAACTTCCAAACTAATTATCATAGAATCATAGAATCATGAATAAGGTTGGAAAAGACCTCAAAGATCATCAAGTCCAACCTGTCACCCAACACCTCATGACTACTAAACCATGGCACCAAGTGCCACATCCAGTGCCCTCTTGAACACCTCCAGGGACAGTGACTCCACCCTCGGCAGGCATGCCAATGGCCAACAACTCTCTCTGTGAAGAACTTTCTCCTCACCTCCAGCCTAAACCTCCCCTGGCACAGCTTGTGTCCTCTTGTTCTGGTGCTGGTTGCCTGGGAGAAGAGACCAACCCCGTCCTGTCTACAACCTCCCTTCAGGTAGTTGTAGACAGCAATAAGGTCTCCCCTGACCCTCCTCTTCTTCAGGCCATACAATCCCAGCTCCCTCAGCCTCTCCTCGTAGGGTTTGTGTTCGAGGCCTCTCCCCTTGCCCTTCTCTGGACACTTTCAAGCGTCTCAATGTCCTTCTTAAATTGAGGGGCCCAGAATTGGATGCAGTACTCAAGGTGTGGCCTAAGAAGAGTTAAGCTGACTTCAGGAAAAAGACTTTTGACATAGCTCACCCAGGGGTTATATCGACCTTGGCAGGTTTAGTTGCTGCATATGACACTTCCAACCTTGACTTCTGCATGCAGTCCCCCTTCCCTCTTTTTCATGCAAGGGATAAAACTTACGAAATTCCACAGGTGCCTTGGGCTTTCTCCTGATGGGATCCTGTGAACCAGGTTTAAACAGGTGAAATTTACTAACTAGCTGCATCTGCCTATAAGGTCATAAGAAAGGAGAAATGAGGGGGCTGACTTCTTGAATGCAGTACGAAGCATTCAGAATCTCTCACTACAGTTACTGGTTTGTTGTTCCCTGTTACAGGGGCAGAGTCGGTCCCAGGCTGGATCCTCCAACAGCTGCAGTATCACTTACATAAAAGTTTAGAATAGAATAGAATAGAATAGAATAGAATAGAATAGAATAGAATAGAATAGAATTAACCAGGTTGGAAAAGACCTTTGAGATCATTGAGTCCAACCTATCACCCAACACCATCTCATCAACTAAACCATGGCACCAAGCACCCCATGCAGTATCGTCTGATCTTAAGGTCTTTTCCAAGCAGGAGATTCTGTGATTCTCATCACAGATTCCACAGTGGTGGAATCCCCGTGCCTGCAGGCGTTTGAAAGCCACTTGGCTGAGGAGCTTAGGGGTGTGGTCTCACAGTTGTGTGCAGGGGGGCGTCAGGTGCTGCGGGGCGCGGGACATTAAGACTTAATTGGTATCACCTGAGGGGGAGGTTGTAGACCGGTGTGGGCCGGTCTCTTCCCTCAGGCGAGCAGCGACGCAGCGACACAGCAAGAGGAGAAAGGATCTCAAGCTGGAAGTTTAGGCTCAAGGTAAGGAGAAATTTCTTCCCAGAAAGAGTAATTTGCCCTTGGGATGTGCTGCCCAGGGAGGTGGTGGAGTCCCTGTCCCTGGAGGGGTTCAAGAGAGGACTGGATGTGGCACTTGGAGCCATGGTTTAGTTGTCAGGAGGTGCTGGGTGGCAGGTTGGACTTGATGATCTCTGAGGTCTTTTCCAACCGTATTGATTCTATGATTCTATGATTCTATGATTCTTAAACACCTCCAGTGATGGAGCTCCCTGGGCAGCACATTCCAATGGCCAATCTCTCTTTCTATGAAGAACTTCTTCCTAACATCCAGTCTAAACCTCCCCTGGCACAGCTTGAGACTGTGTCCTCTTGTTCTGGTGCTGGTTGCCTGGGAGAAGAGACCAACCCCCACCTGGCTACAACCTCCCTTCAGGGAGTTGTAGAGAGCAATAAGGTCTCCTCTGAGCCTCCTCTTCTCCAGGCTAAGCAACCCCAGCTTCCTCAGCCTCTCCTCACAGGGCTGTGCTCCAAACCCCTCCCCAGCTTTGTTGCCCTTCTCTGGACACCTTCCAGCAACTCAACATCTTTCCTAAACTGAGGGGCCCAGAACTGGACACAGGACTCAAGGTGTGGCCTAACCAGTGCTGAGCACAGGCGCACAATGACTTCCCTGCTCCTGCTGGTCACACTCTGCCTGATGCAGGCCAGGATGCTATTTACCTTCTTGGCCACCTGGGCACACTGCAGGCTCATGTTCAGCCTACCATCGACCAGGACCCCCAGGTCCCTTTCTGCCTGGCTGCTCTCCAGCCACTCTGACCCCAGCCTGTAGCACTGCATGGGGTTGTTGTGACCAATCTGTGGAACCCAGCACTTAGATGTGTTGAATCTCATGCCCTTGGCCTCTGCCCCTCTGTCCAGCGTGGCAAGGTTTGTTTGTTTTAAAATTCATTATTAAAAAAATAAAAAATAAGTGATGCAGAGAGCAAGACAGGGAAAAAAATGGAAGTCACACCAAATACTGGGTGTTCCTCTTCAGAACAGTAAAAGGTTTCACAGCTCACTGCTTCTTCTTGGTGAACACTTTTCACTGGCATTTGAATTCATTCCACATTCAGATGTGGCAGTAAAAGCTATGTGAATGAGAAGTCACTCAGGGAAGGTTCTCCATCACTTGGAAAAATGACCGTTTTATGGGTTCTGAATCACCTCTGTCTGCTGGAAATGATGCTTCCTGCATGGCTGGAAGGGAGGTGCCTCGAAACAAATCCAAAGCAATACAGGAAATATTCCTGGTGACTCAGTGGATATCTGTCTTCTCCCTTGAGGGCCAAAGTGTGATTTTTATGCAAGTCCCAAAGGACAGTGAGGCATGTACTCGCCAAGCCCTTACAAAAATAGCAGGAGCTGGCTCCAAAATTCACCTACTGCATTCTAAATCACACAGAATCACAGAATCACCAAGGGTGGAAGAGACCTCAAAGATTGTCAAGTCCAACCTGTCACCACAGACCTCATGACTAAACCATGGCACCAAGTGCCACGTCCAATCCCTCTTGAACATCTCCAGGGATGGGGACTCCACCACCTCCCTGGGCAGCACGTTCCAATGGCTAACAACTCTCTCTGGGAAGAACTTTCTCCTCACCTCCAGCCTAAACTTCCCCTGGCACAGCTTGAGACTGTGTCCTCTTATTCAGGTGCTTGTTGCCTGGGAGATGAGACCAACCCCCTCCTGGCTACAACTTCAGGTAGTTGTAGACAGCAATAAGGTCTCCCCTGAACCTCCTCTTCTCTAGGCTAAACAATCCCAGCTCTCTCAGCCTCTCCTTGTAGGGCTTGTTCTTGAGGCCTCTCCCCAGCCTTGTTGCCCTTCTCTCTTCCTCTTCCCTTTGTCACAGCAGGGGGAAAAGTCTTTGTTTGCTTTTTATGAATTTAATTGTGCTGTTGTGCTTGTCCCCATCTCTTGGTGTGCATGCAGGGCAGGTTGCTGGTCTCTGGCAGTTGCTACTTCTCCCTGGCTGCGTGGGTGTCATCGGAGCCATGGGTGTTGGTCTCTGTTGTGCTGTGTAGTCCATATAGTCATGGCAGGGTGGCACACGGTGCTAGACAATTAATAGTAAAATTAGTGCTACACTGGGAACTGTGTGCTGCTGGAGAAGGAAGTGCCATTTGGATGCTGCCTAACTAAATATATGCCCTATAACCATTACAATGCAGGCTTAGTTACCTGACTATAATATTTTCCACTCTGTCTTGTCCCGATCCAAACTGGGTAACTGTGTATCAGCTGATTAAAGATCTCAATCTACGTCACAGAATATTCCAATTCACACTGCCCTAAGCCCTGTAATTCTAGTTCATCTGTGCAGATTGAGGTCTTATGAGTATCTCTGGAGTTAATTTATATGTAAACCAATGTTCTTGTTACCATTTCTTTAGTAATGGTTACAGTTCAGAAACATTCACTTCTGTTACAGAAACATTCACTTCTGTTACAACAGAAAGTGGTTAAAGAGCGCTCTGACCTTGTCACTGAGGTCTCCAAATGAGGAGCACATGTAGGAGGATTTTAAAAAGAGATCCAGAGCACACTTTAAACTGGAGTAACAAACACTGTTTATTTATCAGATTGTCTGCATCTCATTTCCTAACCTAAACAGCCAAAGTCTGTTTGCACTCCTGACATTGCAAGCCTCACAAGCCGATCCAAGGGAACATCTGGCCATTTGTTTTCAAAACTGGACACTGCAGAAGAAAGAAGAGGTAGGAGAAGAAATAAGACTTCCAGAAACATAACAGTTCAAACAAAGTGACAACTTCCTCAACTGTGGTCATAAGCCAGACAAGCTGTGCCTCAGAAACAGACTACTGAGAACGATTTCTTCTTTTCCCCATCCCTTAACAGCAAGTGAAAAGCAGAGGTCATTTTTTTTCTTCTCTGTGTTCTGCTGAAACTGATGAAAATAAATAATTTTTGGAAGTGTGAGTGAGTCCAAAAATGTGTGCAAGAAACACTCTGGAAGCACACTGCAAGCAAATTGCTAAATCAAGAGTTTGCTCCCTTCTGCCGCGACACAGAGCTACTCTGAACTCAGTGCATTTGGGCAAGAGCAAAAGGGGGGAAATCCCACCCCAAACCCATTCAAGATTCTCCCCCTCACTGAAGTGCACAGAACCTCTGTGTGTTTTACACAAACCCCCTCACACTGCCACCTTACTTACTGCTCACAAGGGCTCAGTGAGAATCCTGTGCCTAGGTTTGCATTTGCTGCTCCAAAAAGAGATGTGAATCGGTTGGAGAGAATCCACAAGATGTAAAATGGTGAGAGGTTGAGAAGTATGCCTGCAAGCTAAGCTTGAAAGATCTGAAATTGTTTAGTCTAAAACAGCAGAAGACAGAAAAGGGACAAGATAAGAGGATTCAAACATGTAAAAGGTTGCTGAAAGAAGAGGGTTACAAGCTGTTCTCCATGTTGGCTGGGAGAGCTCAAGAAGAAAAAGACTCAAAATACTTCTAGGGAGCGTTGGAACTGATACTGTGAAAAATCTTTCTAAATATAAAGGGACTGAGCAAAGAGAGCAAAGCACTGGAACTGAGTTTTCTGGAGAGGATGTAGAATATCTTTGCTTTTTAAGGACTTCTTTTTAAGAAAATCTACATAGTTATTGTTCAGAAATTGCTGCAGAAAGAACTGAGCTGACCTGGGTAGGTAGAATCTTGAATACCCTTCCTACCTTTGTTTTGATTTTGTGACCATAATGCAGACAATCTGCCTGATTAAGGAGTACATAATGAGAGAGCAGATGGCCTAAAATCAGTTTAGGAGGCTCACTCAGAATTTCAAGAGAAAAGAAAGTAAGGGATGGATTAGAATCAGAGATGAAGGAGGCTTCAGTTAAGGCCATTGCAGCTTAATAGTTTCAGTAGTGTGACAGAGAGTGATTGCCCATTGGAATGTGCTGCCCAGGGAGGTGGTGGAGTCACCATCACTGGAGGTGTTCAGGAGGAGACTTGATGGGGTGCTTGGTGCCATGGTTAGTTGTTTAGGTGGGTTGGATTGGTTGATAGGTTGGACGTGATGATCTTGAGGGTCTCTTCCAACCTGGTCTATTCTATTCTATTCTATTCTATTCCTATTCCTATTCTATTCCTATTCCTATTCTATAAAACCACAAGGCAAAAGCCAAACAGAAACACAGTGAAAGTGAAAAAGGTTGTACAGCTGGAGTCTGAGGTCTAGGGATGATCAGAGGATAAAGTGCTGAGGGTGGGGAGATCAAAGAGATCAGATGGGAGATCAAAGAGAACAGATGGGAGGGTAGAAGAAAGAGAAACATTTCTGCCAGGTGGCATGTATGGTGTCCTGGGAAAGGTTGGCAAGATTAGAGCATCTTGCCAAGAAGAGGAAGTAGGGTGAGTAAAACAATACTAAGGGTGTTGTACCCTAGTCAGCAAGTAGGAAAACTGGTTAGGCCACACCTTGAGACCAGTGTCCAGTTCTGGGCCCCTCAGTTTAGGAAAGATGTTGAATTGCTGGAAGGTGTCCAGAGAAGGGCAACAAAGCTGGGGAGGGGTTTGGAGCACAGCCCTGTGAGGAGAGGCTGAGGGAGCTGGGATTGCTTAGCCTGGAGAAGAGGAGGCTCAGAGACCTTCTTGCTCTCTACAACTACCTGAAGGGAGGTTGTAGCCAGGTGGGGGTTGGTCTCTTCTCCCAGGCACCCAGCACCAGAACAAGAGGACACAGTCTCAAGCTGTGCCAGGGGAGGTTTAGGCTGGATGTTAGGAAGAAGCTCTTCATAGAAAGAGAGATTGGCCATTGGAATGTGCTGCCCAGGGAGGTGGTGGAGTCCCCATCACTGGAAGTGTTTAGGAAGAGACTGGATGGGGCACTTGGTGCCATGGTTTAGTTGATTAGATGGTGTTGGGTGATAGGTTCGACTCAATGATCTCAAAGGTCTTTTCCAACCTGGTTGATTCTGTTCTGTTCTATTCTAAAAGACTTCTGGTAGGTGAGTTCCATGTACTGCAGCAGCATGCTGTCTTTGTGCTGTCATTACCGGTGTCGCTAGGTACTCAGGAGAGAATGAGGGGCCTCAACAGTCACAACCCCTTTCAAGCCTTCCATCTCTTTCCTAACTTATTTTTCTGTTGGTACCATCCCCTTTTCTGTGAGTGTTTTTTTCCTTGCTGGCAGAGTGACAAGGTTCAGGGGCCTGCAGATTTTATGAATCTTTTTATGGTGGCCTGGCATTGTAGGAGGGTGGTGTGGATGTCACTGGATGGATGTCAGCCAACCTTTCTCAGGGAGGGTCAGCACGGAGGGTGCCAAGAGGGATGAGGACTGGAAGGCTGAAACAGAATCGTAGAATTAATTACAGAAGTGCAGAATTAATCCTAGAAATCAGAGTGAAAAGTTTAAATTCATGAAGAAAGCTTTATTCTACTTAATCCATGGAGAGACAAGTTGTTCCTTTTCACTTGGAAACACTTAGGGGATTTACTCTAGAGGTGGTGCCTGCCTGGGGTACAAGATGCTTTTCTCATCAAATTTATCTAATTAAACCACCAGTCCAAGGAAGACTGCTGAAGAAAAGTGGATTTAGGATTCTTGCCAACCTCAAGTTTTCAAACTCCTGAGCCTTCTTCTAATGATGAATTATGAAATGAATGATCTCCATTTTATTTCTTTCTATGGCCTTCTTTTCCTAAGTCTAGGGGTTGTGTTGTTGAACTTCCCTTCATGGAATGAGAGCTAGAAAATGGTTTTATTATAGAACAGAGGCTCTCCAATGACTGCAATAAGGGTTTTAAAGAGAACACCACATAGTCAAAACTTCCCATAAAATTAAAAGAATGGCAAACTTTGGTTTAACTTAGAGGTCTAGAACTTGAAGGTAAGTAGAACTTCTTGTGAGGAAAGAAAAACACATCATGAGGAAAAGAAGACAGACATAAAAACCAACATAAGCACAATGAGGATTATAACACTGCCTATTCCCTGGCAAGGCTGAGGGATGGCAGGAGAAAGGAGCTAATAGAACCCATAAGCTAAGGTAGGGAAGTTTAGAATGGAAAGGAATGGAATGGAATGGAATGGAATGGAATGGAATGGAATGGAATGGAATAGAATAGAATAGAATAGAATAGACCAGGTTGGAAGAGACCTTCAAGATCATTGCATCCAACCCATCATCCAGCACCACCTAATCAACTAAACCATGGCACCAAGTACCCTATCAAGTCTCCTCCTAAACACCTCCAATGATGGTGACTCCACCACCTCCCCAGGCAGCACATTCCAATGGGAAATCACTCTCTCTGTGTAGAATTTCTTCCTAACATCCAGTCTGAACCTCCCCTGGTGCAGCTTGAGACTGTGTCCTCTCGTTCTGGTGCTGATTGCCTGGTGAAACCATGACATGGAGAAGCAATGGATCAGCTGTGGAGAAGATAAGCTTGTAAGGGTGATCTGTCAGGGTCAGTCCAAAGGGCCAGTGTCTTATTTATGCTGGCATAACACAGATCCTTGGAAAAGAACAGAGCTAGTCTGAACTGAGGCTTGTGCTAGAAGGAGCTGCTGATTTGGAAGTAACAGTTTCCCCCCATCCTTCCACCACTATTACATTTTAAACTGGAGCTCTCCACTAACTCTGTGACTCAGGCTAATGTTGAGCTGCTGATTTGGAAGCAACAGTTTCCCCCCATCCTTCCACCACTATTACATTTTAAACTGGAGCTCTCCACTAACTCTGTGACTCAGGCTAACTTTGATTGAGAGGGCTAGAATGCAAAGATGGTTGTGAGAAATTCTCACCCAGGCTGTGGGCATTTTTATCAGCTTAGCCCTTGGCCAAAGCAAGTTAAGAAGACAGGTGCTGCTCTTAGACCAAGCTGGTTTATTTGCTTACCCTGGCACGTTTTGCATGATGTCAGCACACAAAGAATGCTCCTGCAGATAAAGCAAACGGCAAATGATTCCATGAGCCTGTTTGTGGCAGATGTGTGCAGTGTGAAGGAACACGCTAGCTCAAGCTACAGGGCTTGTCAGGACCGTGCTATTCCAGCTCATGAACTGCGTTTCTCTGGTTTGTCTCCACGGATGATTATCTGTGAAACCTCCTTAGCAGTCAGGACAAGGCCTTCTGCTGGCCACCCTGCCACGGGAATGCCTGTTGGAATGCTGCGTGCCACTATGGAAGCCACAGGGAAAGGCAGATGGATGTTTGTGCCTCTTTCGTGTCTGCCTCACAGCCCTCTGCCGTCAGGGCCAAGTGCTGCCTTGCATATGCAATCTCCCACCATTTTTTGTGATGAAAAAAACCTGCTTTATCAGTGTTCTCACCAAGTTCTTTTTAGCAATGTGCTTTAACAAACTGCCATGGGTTTTTTGGGTTGGGTTGCTTTGGGGTTTTTTGACAGTGACTGGGTAAAAGAGTAGATAAGAGATGCTCTAATTTGCCCAGGAAAATGACTGAACCATATTAAACTTATTCCCATCCAATGTCTGGGTGGTATCTCAGTTCTCTAGATGGATACCTACATCCTCAGTAAAACCAGTGAAGTTGATCCCGAGGTTATGCCCAAGTCTCAGGCTTTGCAATACAATAAGTGAAGTTTGATGCAGCTTGCTAGCTCAAAGGCTCTGTAGTGGGGCACTACTTGATAGTCTCAGCAAACCCAGCAAAGGCTAACCAGGCATGTGCTTGTACACAGGGAAGGCAGTGAACAGCTGGCACCATCACATTCATTTATTAGTCCTAAATCCATGCAGAGACTTAGAAAGAAGAATATGCCTTTAAAAGGAGACCAATCTCTCTGCTGTTGAAACTGTATTTCCAATTTGGCTTCTCTTTGGCAGAAGAGAGAGTAGTGGAACACATAGGATGTATGAATTGTCCCCAGCAAGCTTGTGTTTCATCTTTTAGCTACATTTTTACATTTGAAAATAGCATCTGCTCCTTGCCTCTTACTCAAAGAGACTTTTTTAGAAGAGATTAGATGCAACAATTTTCTGAAAGCCTAACAGAAGGAGACAGCTGAAAGAGAAGCTTGAAAGAAGGCAACTGAAAAAGAAATGTATCCCCCACCATGACCATAACTCATAGCTCTACTTTGTGAGAACTCAAACTAATCCATCTGGTTTTGGTTTTTCAGTCACAGATGAATTAATAGCCTCTCATTTAAGTTACTGCATGGAACCACTGTGAGCTTAAAGAGGCATTAGTCATTTTATTTGCATTCAAAGGGTTCTGGTTTTTTTGGATGTTAGGAATATGTCTTTGCTTCAGAAAGGAACATATCCTGCATAGCAAGGGTTACCAGAGAGGTAGGAAAATCTGTGTTAGCTGAAAAATTGATTACATAGACTCGTTTGGGTTGGGCAAGGATCCTTCTGTGTCATCAGTTCCCTTCCACTGCACCAAGACCAAACCGATGATACCAATTGGGTTGTGGGACAAAGAAAGTATAATTTCAGCAAGAACAAACCTAGAATTATTTCAGTGTATGTGTATGAAATTAAGGACCTCGAGCTGTCCTGGTCTGCCTCCTGCAGAAAACCCCAGCAAGACTGGGATCGTGTCTGCCAACACTGTCCTCAATATCCTACTTGGATATCAAAATGATACATTTACACTCTTAATATTTGTTTTCCCTCTTCTCACTGTTCTTCAAGAACATTACTAAGAGCTCTTCAGCAAGTGGTTGTGAGTGGGTTGCTGGAGGTGCAGCCAAGTCACAGAGCAAAGAGGGTAACGCCGGACCTTCGGTGCCTCTGCTTCATCAGGGCCTGCAGCAGTTTATGTTCATTGTGTATGAAAACAGTTTGAATTGTGGGAATATGCCTCCATTCAAGGGAAGCCATGCCCTGAGGAAGCAACTTGAGTCCTGTGACCAGTTCTGGGCCCCTCAGTTTAAGAAGGACATTGAGACACTTGAACGTGTCCAGAGAAGGGCAACGAGGCTGGGGAGAAGTTTGGAGTACAGCCCTGTGAAGAGAGGCTGAGGGAGCTGGGGTTGCTTAGCCTGGAGAAGAGGAAGCTCAGGGGAGACCTCATTGCTGTCTACAACTACCAGAAAGGAAGTTGTAGCCAGGAGGGGGTTGGTCTCTTCTCCCAGGCAACCAGCAGCAGAACAAGAGGACACAGTCTCAAGCTGTGCCAGGGGAAGTTTAGGCTGGAGGTGAGGAGAAAGTTCTTCCCAGAGAGAGTTGTTAGCCATTGGAATGTGTTGCCCAGGGCGGTGGTGGAGTCACCATCCCTGGAGGTGTTCAAAAAGGGATTGGATGTGGCACTTGGTGCCATGGTTTAGTAGTCATGAGGTCTGTGGTGACAGGTTGGACTTGATGATCTCTGAGGTCTTTTCCAACCTTATTGATTCTATGATTCTAACTCTAGTCACAGCAGGCTTCCTCCTCCGAGGACTGTTTCAACTCTCTCTTAAGTGTGTCCTAGTTTTCCCATTGCTTCCATGTGGCTTTGGGCCAGATGTCTTCGCTGATGAGTTTGAAACCCTGATAGAGAGGAGAATATTTAGTCCACGCAATAACAATTCCAAAAATGACCATATTACAGTGGAGCATCATGAAGAATTTTGCTGCAGTAGGAATTCTGCTCTTTCATTTTGGTTTTGACCTAGAAATTATCTGACATGCTATAGACCAATAAATTGTTCCCATTTTTTTTCCATGGTATCCATAGTTTTGAATAAGCTCAAGCAGTTGTTTTCCAGTCTGCTCTCTTTTTTTCCCCTGTTAGGCTCATCACCCTTACTCCAGATTTCATATCACCAATTGAAATTGCCCTGTCCTAAACTTGCCACTGATGTGTTCTTCATTTTTAAAAGGTCATTTGCTCAGAGGTTAATAAAGCAGCACTCAAGCTCAGGAGCATGTTGCCTGTTCTTGAATACATATATTAGTCAGAATGTATCTTGTCCTCTTGTAAATAGAAACCCAGTCTGGTATGTACTGCATGGCCATAGATCCATAAGACTTTTCATGTCCCAAGGAACAGGAGGTAACAGCTTTGTTCACAGTAAGCATTTTTAGGGTGTCATAATGGCATCCTAGCCTGCATCAGGAAGAGTGTGGCCAGCAGGAGCAGGGAGGTCATTCTGCCCTGTACTCAGCACTGGTTAGGCCACACCTTGAGTCCTGTGTCCAGTTCTGGGCCCCTCAGTTTAGGAAAGATGTTGAGTTGCTGGAACATGTCCCTTCTTGAACACCTCCAGGGATGGTGACTCCACCACCTCCCTGGGCAGCACATTCCAATGGCTAACAACTCCCTCTGGGAAGAACTTTCTCCCCACCTCCAGCCTAAACTTCCCCTGGCACAGTTTGAGACTTGTGTCCTCTTGAAACTGTGTTCTGTTCTCCTCTCAGTTCACTGCTCTCATGCACAGGTATGGATATGCATTAAAATTAAAGGAGCCCAGTAATATCAATTAGGAGACAGTAATTAGGACCAGAGGCTTATTCTGTAAGCAACAGCAAACAGAACTGAAAACTGCATGGAGCAAATAAATAACTCTATTGCTGCATCACGTCTAGCACCTGTGGAAGACAGAAATCATCCACTCAGGCTGTAAATTTGACATTTTTTTTTTGTTCACATAAGCAAGACTCAGTTCTTGCAGCCTGCCTCCTGAGCTTTGCCATTACCTCACTGAGGATTTGTGCTCAGGGGTGTGTTTGTGTTTGCAGAGCAGTGGAAATTTTGGGGTTGTATTTTTTTTTTTCAACGACTCTGAAAATAAAGCCTGCATGGTTTTCAATTTGGAAAATATTTCCCTTGGCAGTGCAAGTGATAAACTCAGTGGCTAAAAATGGTGGACTTTCTAGGGTGGATTTCTTGGGTTGCACCTGAAATAGGACAGCACACTCGCTGAAAATAAATCTCTCAGGTGGCAAAGTTAGTACAGTAGCGTGAGATTTGCCCATTAAACACGAGAAAGCTCTCACTAGTCTGGACTTCTGGAGGTATGCAGTGATACAGGGCATTCACTGCATATATTGGTTTGGTACTGTGGAATGGGTGCTTGCATCTGTGTAAACTTCATGGTGGGACATAGTGGAGTATTGCTGCAGGCAATGCAAAACCAGTAGTGGGACACAGTGGAGTGGCCAGGCAGAGAGGGACCTGGGGGTACTGGTCGATGGTAGGCTGAACATGAGCCTGCAGTGTGCCCAGGTAGCCAAGAGGGCCAATGGCATCCTGGCCTGCATCAGGAAGAGTGTGGCCAGGAGGAGCAGGGAGGTCATTCTGCCCCAGTACACTGCACTGGTTAGGCCACACCTTGAGTCCTGTGTCCAGTTCTGGGCCCCTCAGTTTAGGAAAGATGTTGAGCTGCTGGAAGGTGTCCAGAGAAGGGCAACGAAGTGGGTGAGGGCTTTGGAAGACAAGCCCTATGAGGAGAGGCTGAGGAAGCTGGGGTTGCTTAGCCTGGAGAAGAGGAGGCTCAGGGGAGACCTTATTGCTCTCTACAACTACCTGAAGGGAGGTTATAGACAGGTGGGGGTTGGTCTCTTCTCCCAGGCAAGCAGCACCAGAACAAGAAGACACAGTCTCAAGCTGTGCCAGGGGAGGTTTAGGCTGGATGTTAGGAAGAAGTTCTACACAGAGAGAGTGATTGCCCATTGGAATGGGCTGCATGGGGAGGGGGGGTGGAGTCAGCATCACTGGAGGTGTTTAGGAGGAGGCTTGTTAGGGTGCTTGGTTGCATGGTTTAGTTGACTAGGTGGTGTTGGCTAATAGGTTGGACACGATGATCTTGAAGGTCTCTTCCAACCTGGTTTATTCTATTCTAGTCTATTGCTGTAGGCAATGCAAAAGCAGCAGTGGGACACAGTGGAGTATTGCTGTAGGCAATGAAAAAAAAGCAGTTGTCTTTGAGGCTGCAGGGTGTTTGCCTCAGTTTTCATCAGCTTCAAACCACAGTACCCAAAGCTGGAATGCCAGTGCAGGCCAATCAGCAAAGGCAGTTGATGAGTAATGGAAGTTTACAACACTGAGGTCATTGTGCTTTTCGCACAACTGAGACCCAGCAGCACGGTAATTGCTCCTCTGGTTTGCTGCTGTCACTTCCTCTTGTCAAAGCAAAAACTGCTTCCAATCAGAACCTGCTTTTGGAACTGCAAAGCCCACGTATGGTTATCTGGACCCTTAGGCTAAGCACTAAGATATTCAGTAGTGGTGCCCAGCAGTTTGTAATGAACCACAAAGCCAGAAAGATTCCGTGTTTTTTCACAGTGTGCTGACCTCTCAGGACCACACTGATAGAACTTCCTCTTTTTTCTAGCACCCCCTCCCCCAGATTAGCATTGCTTGATCATTAGGGACGCCAACCTCTTTCAGTTATTCTTTGTAAAGGACAGATTCATTAACAATGTTTGGAAGTGCTCTCTGGGTTGAGGTGTCGACCACAATACGGCAAGGAATGTGTTGTTAGCAGATCCTGAAGGGATTTAAGTCCTGAAGGGACTTAAATATGAGGTCTGAGCTACTGGTGATGTGGAACTACTGTTCTACCACAGGAGCAACAGCTAGTCAAGAGAGTCCAGTAGCTAAAATTCTAAGTGTCTATGAACTTCAGACTGCTGTAAGCATGAGTTTGGAGGACTGGAGCTTTGGTGTCAGGTGCCTAACATCTGACCTATCCATTCTTCTGTCTAGCCCACACAAGTGTACTTTTGAAGTATTTTTATTGAGGATGATGGATGGAAAAGAGATGGAGGCCAGCAGAAACATGTAACAAACACTGCTGTAGAAGTTTGTGTTGTGCCTGCCCCACTGCTGAGTCTGATTCTTCCCAATAAATGTTGCACAGCTCTGGAGGCAGCTGGATTTTTCAGTTAAAATAGGGGAGTTCCACATTCAGCTGAAATAAAACTCTGCATATAAACCAGTTCTGCTTATAAAAAAATGTTTCAGTAGTGGAAATGGATTGCTCAACAGACCAGTAGCATACAGTGGATATTGCATTTCTGCTCTAAATGATGTGTTTATAGTCCAAGACGTTCGTGACAGCTGTTCATTAGCCTGCACTCCTCTTTCAATCTCATTTCCTAGTGGCCAGGCACACATAGAAGAATCATCAGTCCTGGTGAGTAATTGGGTTTGCATTAGCCTGAAGACTGAACTGTCCTCTCATAAACTGAGAAAGCCTTTTGGCATCAGCACTGCCTCTGTATGTCATGCTGTGCCTGAACAGATAGAGATATTCTGTCTGTCCCTTTTGCTGCCATATCTGCTTTCATTCACAAGCACTAAGCTTGTCTGAGCACGAGAATAATACCATGCAAAAGCTCAATCTTCCAAAGGTTGTTTTATTGTTCAGCTTGGGTAGACCAAAGCCCATTCAGTGCCTGTAGGGTGCAGGATTCCTTACTAAGCATCTATCCGGGCTTTGGTGCAACCACCATTCAAACTCTCCTCTGAACCCTTCAGCCTGATTAAATTCCGTGTGCGCTCACAGCGCTGGCACTGCTCACATGCACATCAGCACTGACAGTGCCAACCACACAGATCTGCCCTTACAACACTGAAGAAAACCAGGTTTCCCCTATCTGTCTTTAGTGATGTAAGCATGAATTGGCCCCACACCACACAACCAAATGAAGTAAGGCCACCTTAGATGGTGGTTGGACAGCTCGATATGGAAGAGCCTGAATCACCACCTCCTTTGGCTTGTATCCACCAGGCTCTGAGCCACTTACAGATGGAGGTCTTTTGATCTGCCTATAGCTTAAACTGTTATGTTTTCACAGAATCACAGAGTCTTGTCAAATTGAATTATAGTTTCATAGTTTCATAGTTTCAGTTAGGGTTGGAAGGGACCACAAGGATCATCTAGTTCCAACCCCCCTGCCATGGGCAGGGACACCCCAGACTAGATCAGGCTGGACAGAGCCTCATCCAGCCTGGGCTTAAACACCTCAAGGGACAGGGCCTCAACCACCTCCCTGGACAACCCATTCCAGGGCCTCACCACCCTCACGGTGAAGAACTTCCTCCTCACATCTAGCCTGAATCTCCCCACCTCCAGCTTCATTCCATTCCCCCTAGTCCTAGCACTCCCTGATATCCTGAAAAGTCCCTCCCCAGCCTTCCTGTAGGCCCCCTTCAGATACTGGAAGGCCACAATGAGGTCACCTGGGATCCTTCTCTTCTCCAGACTGAACAGCCCCAACTCCTTCAGTCTGTCCTCATAAAGAGAGGTGCTCCAGCCCTCTGATCATCCTCGTGGCCCTTCTCTGGACACCTTCCAGCACCTCCAGATCCCTCTTGGAATAGGGGCTCCAGAACTGGCTTTTTTTGTTTGTTTGGTTGTTTGTTTGTTATATTTGAAATATAGTTTATTTCATAACTTTAAAACTCAGTATGCACCAATATTGTGGTTTATGGCATTCAAACAATTTGAAATAGATACTGAATTTCCTGAAGATCTTCCATCTCTCTTTTGCTAAAACATTAATTACAATAAATAATTAAACAAAGTAACTATATCTAAGCAATCACAGAGAAATCTAAAAGCAAAGTTCATGTTTGTGGCAGCAATACTTCAGCTGGGAAAATTTAAATGAGATTAATTAGCTAGTCATTCAGGGGGAAAAAAAAAGTACAGAATAATTCAGCATTGAAACAGAATGATCCACCCAAAATCATGTTAAAGGGTGACATTGATCTGACTAAAAGGAAAGAAAAATCCCAAATTATTCTTGGCTGTGCCTGAGCTAATCACAATAGGATTGTAAAGGTCTCGATCCGGAGAGGGAAAGAGATTCAGGTTTTTAATGAATATTCCCGTGTTGTGAAATTAGAGGCACAAACAAGGCCAAAATAGCAACAGCTAGACTATTGATTACATAAATACAGTGGATGGACATAAATACAGTGGATGGATCAGAAGGGGAGAGAGAGAAAATAGAGAGAGAAGAGAGAAGAGGAAAGGAATTATATTACCACACCCCTCACCCCCCAAGACAGTTTGAGTCTGTGGAGGAAAGGTGCTGCAGGAGATGTTGGGTCTGTAGAGGAAGGGTGCTGAGGCTTTGGCTGTAGAAGGGATGTGGTCCTCTGGGCAGCTTCTTCAGCTCCATGAGTTGCAGCAGGCGGAACTTAGGGCACGGAGAGAGGGTTTTCAGAGTCCAGGATCCGTTGTGTTGGCCCCGTGATCTTTCCAGCGTGTGGTGCTGCATTTTGCTTCTCCAGTTTTCTTCTTCAATTTTCTTCACCAAGCCAGTAGTTGCTCCAGTCTTTTATCCAGTTTTTTAGTCCTCAGGCAAGTGTCCAGGTGTTGTTCCCCAGGGTATCGTTCTGGGAAAAATCATCCTTAGGTAAGTGTCCAGGTATCGTTCCCCAGGAAATCTTTCTGTGTACTCAGGTAAGTTTGGGCAGCCGTCTGGATGGAAGGGGGGGAGGCCTCCATCTCCTCCTGCTCCATCTACCTACCCACACACCCTTTACACATCAGGAAACAGGTGGTGAATCCATTGTCCTTTCCTGGGGTATCTGATGGCTGGAAATGATCTTGTCCTGAAGGTGTGCTGGCTGGGCCCTTGGACCATTGTTGTAGGCCAGCTGCAGTCCCGTGAGCAAGGTTATCTTTGCACCTTCCAAGAGTCCTTCCAGTGGCTCTGCCCAACGCACATCAGCTATTGTCTGGGCAAGCAGCAAGGGATTTTATCTTTGTAGAGTCACACCAGGAGAGACAAGCTTTAGTCTCTCACAAGGTTCCATTCACAATCATTGTAGAGAAATAGACATTTGGAGGTGTGATTAATTAATGGAGGTATGAATCCTGAAAGCATTCAAATGCAAGGGATCAGAAGGATCTCTAGGGTTCCAGTGCAACCCTGGTGACCCTGCACGAACCTACAATTCATGAACCTACAATTAAGATACAACATATAGACAAATATATATTTCTCTAACTTGATTTTAAAAGGCTGCAGTGAAGGAGACTCTCCTTATGGAACAGATCCTGGTACTTCCTTACTCTGCTCTTATGAAAATACACAATGTAAAGCTTTTCCTTCCCCCTGCAGATGAGAAGAGCTATCTTCTTGCCAAAAGGCTTTTGGGAAGACTGTTGTATTTGCCCTCAGTTTGTTGTAGACTAAACAAGCATTATTCCTTCAACCCTTCCTCAAAGGTCATGTTTTCTTAACTTTTTATCAGGCTTACTGTTCCTCTTTGTACTCTGTCAACATCTTTATTGAGTTGTGTTGTGCCTAACACAGTTCTTCATCCAAGGTCTCACTGGACAGAGAATCCCTTTCTCTGCGTTGTCCATGACACTTCTACTGATTTGAAGCTCCCCGTTTTGGCACGACAGACAAAATGTTTAGCCCTGTCTGACTTGTCACCCATTACAGCCCCTCATCCTCTTCTGTCACCCAGTCAGCTGTCCCCCATCCTGTGTTTATTTTTCATAACACAGGTGTTTAGCACAAGTTTCCATTCTCAAAGATCTCTGACTTCTCGGCCTGTCCTCAGCGGTGCCTTTAGCCCCTTTCGGTTTGCCATCAGAAGCTAATTATAGACATCAAAACTGCCCAAAATACTACTTCTGAAGGTTGCTGTTTGAAATACTTTCCATTTTGAATAGCAGTCCCAATATCTGATTTCCCAGTGCTCAGTATTTACATCATGTGTGTTTGTACTACAGGATGCATGATGTGACTCTTTTTTATGGTCAGGCATTTATTACTTCATCTTATTTCACTGTCCCATTAAAGTCCCTATCCTGGCCCTCTGGCATATGAGCACAAGCCCTATGAGGAGAGCCTGAGGGAGCTGGGGTTGCTTAGCCAGGAGAAGAGGAGGCTCAGGGGAGACCTTATTGCTCTCTACAACTCCCTGAAGGGAGGTTGTAGACAGGCGGGGGCTGATCTCTTCTTCCAGGCTACCAGCACCAGAACAAGAGGACACAGTCTCAAGCTGTGCCAGGGGAGGTTTGGGTTGGGTGTTAGGAAGAAATTCTTCATAGAGAAGTGATTGCCCATTAGAATGTGCTGCCCAGGGAGGTGGTGGTGTCACCATCACTGGAGGTGTTTAGGAGGAGACTGGATGAGGCACTTGGTGCCATGGTTTAGTTGATTAGGTGGTGTTGGATGATAGGTTGGACACGATGATCTCGAAGGTCTATTCCAGCCTGGTTTACTCCTATTCTATTCTATTCTATTCTATTCTATTCTATTCTATTCTATTCTATTCTATTCTATTCTATTCTATTCTATTCCATCCCATCCCATCCCATCCATCCATCCCATCCATCCCATCCCATCCCATCCCATTCTATTCTATTCTATTCTATTCTATTCTATTCTATTCTATTCTATTCTATTCTATTCTATTCTATTCTATTCACTAAGATAGTTTGCCATCATCTTGGTATTCCCCACTGCCAGTCTCATGCCACTGGCATACGTTAGGCCTTGTTTTAATTCAACCCCATTTCTGAGGTCCTCGGGGTTGCAGAAGAGAGATGGATACCTAAATGACCACTGCAGATTTCCCAAAGGGTAAGCACAATGCTGAGTTAGGAACTGCTGTGGTGGTGTCAAATCCAAACCACAGAGACTTTGCCCCTTTTCTCAGTGGACTCTTTATGATAATAAAAAAGTCCATCCAGGAGCAGGCCAACCAGACTTCTATGATGCTTGGAAAAGGGTGTGTGAAATAAATCTGTACCAGGCTCTTTTATTTCAACAAGTTCAATTATAAATGCATAAACTTATTTCTAAGTGATGATTTCAGCCTCTGGAATAGCCAAATGGTTTATTTGCATGGTGAGTTCTTCCAGAGACTTTTATGAGGTTGTTTTCCCTCGTGAAAGAAGATTTTACTGCAGAGTGTGGACCCAATGAAAAGTGGTACTTGACTGCACCCAGCAAAGAAGAGCCACCTCCCCTTAGTGGGTTGAGCATCTGAAAGGAAGAAAAATGCCTTCAGGGTGTCTTCAGCTGTTTTCTAAAGTTGGATGAACACTGATATTCCACCACTCCCCAAAGTAGGAGACACAGCAAATAAGCATGATAGTAAAAAAAATCAGATATTGGCCCAAACTTTGTGCATATTGAAGACATTTACAGGCAGCTGACTGCACCTGTAGGCCTGGGGAACTCAGGGCTTGTCACTTTGGTGCTTTGTTTCTGGTCCCACTCCAGCACCTCAATGCCCTTGTAGTGAAGGACCCAAAAATGAAGAACCCAGTGCTCAAAGTGTGGCCTCACCAATGCTGAGTACAGGGTGAAAATCACCTCCCTGCTCCTGCTGCTCACATTATTCCTGATCCAGGCCAGGATGCTGTTGGCCTTCTTGGCCAGCTGGGCACACTGCTGGCTTATGTTTAGCTGGCTGTCAACCAGTACCCCCATGTCTTTTTCAGTGGGCAGCTTTTCAGACACTCTTCCCCAAGCCTGGAGTGTTGCATGGGAGTGTTGTGACCTGAGTGCAAGACCCAGCACTTGGCTTTGTTGAATCTCATACAGCTGGCCTTGGCCCATGAGGCCAGCCAACAGCTAGATCCAGATAAGACCCAAGTATCTCCCACCAGCCTGTTGTGTTAGATGGACTTTAAGAAAGGTTAAGAGCCAGCCTGTGTTATTTTTAGACAAGGAGAGGTGCTCTGTCGCACTCATTCCAACTTCCAAAACATTAAATATTTTCCATGCAATGGTGGAATTCCCTTCTGGTGACTTGGCAAAGAAAGGGCACTTTGAGCAGATTTTGTACATCTGCTACATCAGGAAAAACACCTGCTGGAAATTTTCAGGAGCTTTCCAGCACATAACTCTCTAAAGGAACAAAGCCTCTAGCTGGCATGTGGGTTTGATGGGAGTGCAAGTCAGAGCAATGAGCTTGCCTTTTCATGCACAGGACCAATCCCTTTGGTGTGCAGGGCACCACAAAGGCAGCTTACCTGCCACTCAGTGTCTAAAGTGCCAGATAAAGAGAGTAACATTCTGGGAAATAAGTGTCATTTTCCTTCCTTTTGTGATCTAAAATGAAAGCAGAACAGTATCAGAAACAAAATATCCAGAGGAACATCTCCTCAGCACTTCAGCAGACAGCATTCTAATGTGCCTGTCTGTGATAAGTGGGCTGCTAACCCTGCTAATGCCTTTGGTAGGTCTTCAGATGTGCTTTGTTCTTGAGGTCAGCACTTTGAACATCACTGCTTAAGATGGTATAGCAAAGATACTATTCTATATGTTTATATTGAGTTGATCTCCAACCCCTATCATTCTGTGATTACCAAATGAAGCTGCACACTTCCTTGAATAGAGAATAGAGTAGAACTAACCAGGTTGGAAGAGATTTTGAGATCATCAAGTCCAACCTATCATCCAACACCATCTAATCAACTAAACCATGGCACCAAGTGCCTCATCCAGTCTCCTCCTAAACACCTCCAGGGATGGTGACTCCACCACCTCCCTGGGCAGCACATTCCAATGGCCAATCTTTCTTTTCTATGAAGAACTTCTTCCTAACATCCATCCTGAACCTCCCCTGATGCAGCTTGAGACTGTGTCCTCTTATTCTGGTGCTGGTTGCCTGGAAGAAGAGACCAACCCCCACCTGGCTATAACCTCCCTTCAGGGAGCTGTAGAGAGCAATGAGGTGTTTAAGCCCAGGCTGGATGAGGCTCTGGCCAGCCTGATCTAGTGTAGAGTGTCCCTGCCCATGCCGGGGGTTTGGAACTAGATGATCCTTGCGGTCCCTTCCAACCCTAACTGAAACTATGAAACTAAACTATGAAACTATAAGGTCTGCCCTGAGCCTCCTCCAGGCTAAGCAACCCCAGCTCCGATTCCCTCTGAGCAGCCAGCTTTCTCTAGGCTGGGGACAGGTCAATTTTCAGAAGTTTAAGGCATTTGAGAGTAGCTTAGAATTATTATCTTCACCTCTTTTTACTCCCTGCTACTGCTTCATTTGCTTTTTTGAAGGATATTTCCTTTGCAACAAAGCACACAGATGCTTGTCTGGAGATTCAGGTCTTGCTTGTTCTGGTAAAGGGGCTTGAAAAAAACCACTCGTTGTAGGTCATCACTTTTTGAAGGATTTTTTTGAGTGGGCTTGTTGCTTTATTTTAAAAAGAGGCATCAGATTTTGTTTGTAAAGGGATGGGGCTGGAGAAGGTCTCTTCCAACCTGGTGTATTGTGTTGTATTGTATTTTGAAGAGTGTGCCGCCGCTTCAGGTTTTTGAACGCCTAACCTGCCGGCCTGGAGGGCAGCGCTGGGAAGCTCGAGAGCGCCACCGTGTGGCTAGAGGCTCTCTCGGCTGGTAAACGCCGCCGCTCGGTCCTGCAAAGAAGCGCTCGAGGCTGCGAGCATTAGAACCTGAAAAAAAAACCCAACAGGAAGCAGGCTGAACAAAGCTGGGGACGCCAGAAAGCGGTACAGCTCTTCCTCGTCTTTTTTTTTTTTGTAACTAGAGAGAGAAGTGGTACCCAGTCACCAGGAATCTCATCTGCCACTTTCTGCTGTATTTCATGTGGAGATGCTGGACACACCTATCCCCAGGCCTGAAAGGTGAGCAAATAAAATACAATATGCACCCTAAAGCCAATATCTGAGACTGCCCACATCTTCCAAAGACAAGTCCATATCTCCATCCTGGCCTGTATCAGGAATAGTGTGGACAGAAGGAGCAGGAGCAGGGAAGTCATTGTGCCCCTCTACTCGGCACTGGTTAGGCCACACCTTGAGTCCTGTGTCCAGTTCTGGGGCCCTCAGTATAGGAAAGATGTTGAGTTGCTGGAAGATGTGCAGAGCAAGGCAGCAAAACTGGGGAGGGGTTTGGAGCACAGCTCTATAAGGAGAGGCTGAGGGAGCTGGGATTGTTTAGGCTGGAGAGGAAGAGGCTCAGGGGAGACATTCTTGCTCTCTACAACTACCTGAAGGGAGGTTGTAGCCAGGTGAGGGTTGGTCTCTTCTCCCAGGCAACTATCACCAGAATAAAAGGACACAGTCTCAAGCTGCACCAGGGGAGGTTTAGGCTGGATGTTAGGAAGAAGTTATTCATAGAAAGAGAGATTGGCCATTGGAATGTGCTGCCCAGGGAGGTGGTGGAGTCACCATCATTGGAAATGTTTAAAAAGAGAGTGGAGGAGGCCCTCAGTGCTCTGGTTCAGTTGGTTAGATGGTGTTGGGTGATGGGTTGGACTTGATGATCTTGAAGGTCTTCTCCAAATTGGTTAATTCTGCATTGTGTATTGTTGTATGTAAGTAAATGCTGTAAGAAGTCATTGCAGACAATACTGAAAGCTCTGAAAAGGGTCAGTTAAAAACCTCAGGATAATTTAGCTTTGAAAACAGGGACAGAATGCCTTCACATGACCAGTGAAATCCACAGAACAAAGCTTGGGTAGCAGGAGGGATTTCAGTTCTGGAAGCTATTTAGAACAACATGCACATGAGTGTGTGCAGGGACTGAAAGGTAAATCTTACCCAGTGCCTGTAGGCTATGCAATAGACTTTTTTAGGTGGGAAGTGAGGGGGCTGGAGAACTAGATCAAACCAATTCTGAAAGACCCCCACCTAAGAAGCTTCTGCAAATGTAGTTGATGTCAAACCAGAGCTACTTCAGATGAGAGCTCAGGGATACAAAGAAAGGCACAATTGCCAGGGAGTGTTTTTTGCTCTGTAACACTTTATTAAATGTTTTTGTATCTATACAGTGACATTTTCCAGTATCCAGCTAGGCAAGAGAATTTAGTTTTAAAAAAAAAGACTGCTGGATTTGGGGTTTAGTTCAGAGGCTGCTCCTTAAACAAATACAACACTGTGTGTATCCTGGAGACAGTGGGAATTCACTGCCATGTAAACTGGTAATGTTGCAGTGCAGGTGTGAGACACTGATGAATGCATTCTGCACCCTCCTAGCCAGTGCAGTATCGCTCTGGATACTTCTGCAGTTGTTAGACTCCATTTTCCACAGGTGCTTACAAGCTCTTATAACACAGATCAGGAGCTAGATTTATTCTCCTCACGTTCAGCTCTGTTGCAAAGGTTCTTGCCTTCTGGTAGAAGAAGAGAGACAGTTCCCGATCCACGAGGAAGTTGTGGTAGATTATGGCAAGCCTTGTGTAGATCTTCAGCTGAGCTTTTTTGTTGCCCAGGTCCATGGCAGCAGCCAGTGCCAAATGATAGTAGCCTGCTGCATCAAAGGGGTCCTGAAACAAGAGACACAAGGGTAGTATCCTCTGTGGTGCTCCACAGAGAGCATCCAAGATCAGTACATTAAGGAATCAAACAAGAATGATACAGATAGAATAGACCAGACCAGACCTTTGAGATCATCGTGTCCAACCTATCATCCAATACCACCTAATCAACTAAACCATGGCACCAAGCACCCTATCAAGTCTCCTCCTGAACACCTCCAGTGATGGCAACTCCACCACCTCCCCAGGCAGCCCATTCCAGTGTGCAATCACTCTGAGTAGAACTTCTTCCTAACCTCCAGCCTAAACTTCCCCTGGAACAGCCTGAGACTGTGTCCTCTTGTTCTGGTGCTGGTTGCCTGGGAGAAGACCAACCTCTGCCTGGCTAAACCTCCTTCAGGTAGTTGTAGAGAGCACCCTGAGTCCTCCTCCAGGCTAAGCAACCCCAGCTCCTTCACCTCTCCTCATAGGCTGTCTTCCAAATCCCTCACCAACTTCGTTGCCCTTCTCTGACACCTTCCAGCACGTCAACCTCCTTCCTAAACTGAGGGGCCCAGAACTGGACACAGGACTCGAGGTGTTGCCTAACCAGTACAGTATACAGGGGCACAATGACTTCCCTGCTCCTGCTGGCCACACTGTTCCAGGATGCCATTGGCCCTCTTGGCTGCCTGGGCATACTACAGGCTCATGTTCAGCTTACCATCAACCAGTGCCCCCAGGTCCCTTTCTGCCTGGCTGCTCTCCAGCCACTCTGACCCCACTCCTGTAGCACTGCATGGGGTTGTTGTGGCCAATGTGCAGAACCCGGCACTTGGATGTGTTCAATCTCCTGCCGTTGGACTCTGCCCATCTGTCCAGCCTGTCAATGTCCCTCTGCAAAGCCCCTCTCTACCCTCCAGCAGATAACAGATCCTGGACTTCAGAAGTTTTTCCTACTTCATTATTTCCATTCTAATTGCAGCAGCCCAGAATGTGGTAAACCTGCTGCCATGGAGCATTACTGATGTGGTCATTCCTGCAGCAGCGTTTGGCATCTAAAATCTCAATGCAAACCCCAAAAAGTCATGCTTGAGCATTTGCACACAAGCAGGATTCTCCAGTGCCTGTTGTCAAGGGTTCCTGCTGCTAAAGAAGTTTCAGGTGTTCCATTTTTAAAGAAAGCCCCAGATTTCATTTTGCTGAGTAACTCACCAGGTAAAGAAAACACAGCAACAACTGTCTTTAACCACATGTGAGATTGCATTTCAGTGCAATTTG